>OX246738.1:64756881-65356881 GCA_945910005.1 Isoperla grammatica
CCCGTTCACAGCTAGAAGGGAAGTAGGCAGTTGATTATCATTAGCAGACTCACAGTAGACGGAACATATCCGGTGCACAAACCTATACGCTTGACAACTTGACGACGACTACAAATTGAAAACGTCTCTTGAATACCTTTTCACCCTGTCTCTTTCTCAATATAGAGCTAGAGGGGCCCAAGTGTGAACGAAGGTGTCCCGATCTATTCTCTACAGAGACCTTTGCCTTATCATCCAATCAATGCTCCCCCGCCCATTTTTTATCCACCTCAAAACAAATATATTGAAAAATATATTTCCATGACAAAATTTGAAGCAATCGATTTTTCGGTCATACATACTATCATTCAATCCCCTTCTCTCCCTTCATCAATCGCTCACATATCTCCCAATCATGCCCCGTTCCCCGTTTGGCCCCGGGTAGCTCTGCCTGTCGTTACGCGATATGGAGTAGAGTACGACGTGCTCCGAGGACACCCGTCACTATCGTTCAACCTGTTGCGACAAGACTTGGAGGGGGAGGAAACTCTTTGTATTCCGGTTCCGACTCGACGACCACTGCCTCGTAATCAGTGCAGCAGCACCGGAAGTGGCCGGTACTGGGGTGGCCGGGGTGACGGTTACAAACGTTTGTTGTAGCGTCCATTGTTCGCCACCCACCCGACCACTTGAGTTGAACTAATTGAGATCTCAGATAGGGAGGGTGACCGAGGACAAGTTATAGGTGACCGACTCTGACTTGTCTCCATGCTGACGACAACGACTTGCAGATGCTACAGTAACACAATAATGAGTTATTTATTAGGGTACGGTCCGAAACTTGTTGAAGACACGTTTGGCTTGCTTGATTCGGTCCGAAAATTGTTGAAAAGTTTATACCCAGCGTTCCGAAACTCCAATCTCGAGTGTTTCAAGCGTGCTCGAGATACCGGACCTTTTTCTTTGGGCATTACTGCATTAGTTATTATGGCGGCAGTTTCAAGTTAAAGCTATGTTGAAAAGCTTGTATTGTCCTTTAGTAAGGCAGACTGTGTAATATTTATATTACTTATTATAATATACAAAACTACAGAAATGCACTTCCTTTAGGCCTAATTGCATGCCTTATAAATTCTAACTAAAACAATTTTTCTTCCTAAACTTACAAAACGTCGCGCGTGTTCACATTTTCGCACCTAGGACGATTGATAGCGCTGTGGCGTGCTGGAGAACGCTAGAACGAAAGCATTTCCAGCAAGTTTCGGACCGTACCCTTACTATCAGTTGATTGTGATATCGCATATTGTAAGGTATAATTTGCGACCGACATTAAAAAAATTAAATAAGAATGTATATAATTAAAAATCGACTAATACAGTTGCATTCAACCATATATGCAAATACTATACGATTTCCAAATTCAAAATTTCTTCTAAATGGCACGTGCGTCCCACACCACACTGGGAGTCTAGACTCTCACCACGTTTACCAAGGGCGGCAAAGCGCGCTAACTCAAGTCGACTTGGCCACAAAGCGACTTGACATGGCCTGATATACACCTCGAAGCGCTTGATGCTAGGCCCAGGTCAGGCCTGCTTTTCAAGCGAGCTAATACCTCCAATGCGAGCCGGTTTTCCCTGATATACGATAGCGAGCTAACTCAAGTCGCCTTCACGTAGCTCGCTTTCTGCCCTTGGTATACGTAGTGTCTAGCTAGAGGAAATTACATTTAAGAAGCAAAGTGTATTTAGAACTTTAGATCGCTCAAAGTTGGAAATTATCGTAATTTCGTCCTGGAATGAATTTTCAGTCTCAATTCTTATTCTACTTTTGAGACTAAAAATTCATTCCATGACCAAATGACGATAATTTTCATCTTTGAGCGACTTGAAGTTCTAAATTCACTTTGCTTCTTAAAAGTAATTTGACTTTTAGTTCCATGTGATTGCATGGTCCCGTCGTTGCGATGAGCCTCGTCGCGACAGTGTTTAGCGCCGACTCAGGGGTTCACGTGTACACACAGCCTTGCGAACTTGATTCCCTTCGTTCAATGACTCTGCGCACATAGGAAACGAAACCCGCTGAAACGCACGAAAACCGACGCGAGAGACATTTTCATGGAAAGGCGTAGATGTGCGTAGCCCGCATTATTGTCGTTCATTACACAGCTCGGGGTGTTCCCTTACGCCAGTCAGCTCTGTGTGTGCATAGCATCATGGGTGAATGCGGCGAAAACAAAACTGTGCGGCGACACCTTTGCTCTCGCGATCCTGCATCAGCGAGTTGTCTGTGTTTCACAGCACACTGTCCTCTGTAATAAACGTACATGTCATTCAATTATTGAGGACTCAAACCAGAGTCGAGCAAGCAACCTGCTTATCGCGCGCCATTGATGATTTAACAATAAAACAATGAAATGAAATGAATGAATGAAAATCCTCCTCATATAATAGTTCATTTTCTTCCCACCACAATTCATCTATTCTAGACTATTTTGTTACAAAAATGTGATTTTTTTACAATTAATTTTAAATGCACAGTTCTAGTAACAAATTTATCCTATCATTGTGCGCGCACAAAGATTTACCTGCACTATACTGTGACTATACCATGCTTTCAAGTGAAGCTATGCACATAGAAGCAGGTTCCAGCTTGCCAGCATTCCGTTTTCCTAATGAAATAAGCCCGTTTTCCCGCGCCGGTTACCAGCAAGCGGGTAACCAGCTTTCTTTGTACGCGCACCCTTAGTTGTATCTAATTGTTTTCATGCGCCCGAATGAGGCGAGCGAATAACTTCTGGGTCTGGGATACGCCGAACACGGAATTAAAAGCGAACTGTGGAAATATTTTCAAGTTTTGTCGTGCGTTTGTTGTATTCGCTTGACGTGGTTTGTAGACTGGCCATGTCTATAACAACAAGATGTAAGACAATAATGTTTTTAATAATTGAAAAACAACCAATCGTTGATAAATTGCAAAGAAAGAGTGGTGTCAATATTAAGTAAATTCAACACGACTCAATTGAGGTGGTTGTGGCATCGCAGGGTGAATAAACAATCTGTTGTTAGGGGACGCCGTTGTTTTATCTTTCTTTGATTGGTGCATATTCAATTTTTGTCCGAAACAAAACACAACCATACGGCTATTTTTAGAATCGAGGCAATTATTGTTTTGTAATACTAAAAGTGGTCACAAGTTGTAAATTCATTGTCTTTGGTTTTATAGTAATGTAGCTGTAACAGCCGGATAACTTATTAATTTGGATTGGATACATGTTCATCAAACGGGTAACTTAATTAGGTAGCCTGCAGTTTAAGAGAACTAATCTGTCAATAACTCAAGTGGTCGTACAGTAATTGATGCACGATCGTTCGGCTAAATACAGTGTTTAGTTCCGAAGGGTTTTGGTCGTATCGGTATGACGTCATACAAGCCGACCTGACTCGGCCGAAGTGAGGATGATTATACCTGGCTGTATTTCCTAGATAAACGGTTGTTTTCTCACACGTCTACCGTACGTTACCTGCACAATTCATCATGTAGAGTCCACGCTAGCTTCTCCAATACTCCCCGACATTCACAAGTTGCGCATATACCTCACACATGTGCGCGTGCGGTCATCTTTGAGACCAAACTTTGATCGAAAGCCGATTCTTGTAAATATACCTTACTATTTAACATAGCTTTTTTTAAATTCCCAGTGTTTTGGAAATGGTGTTGATAAATAAGTTATCTTTGTTTTACTTGATTGTTTAGTTATTCATTGCTATATCGGTTTTTGTAGTAGTAGTAGGATACAAAAAAAAATAGTGGTTTTGATCCCTTGCGACGATCCGATCTGGGAGTTCGACGAGCCTCCGCTAGGCGGAGATCAAGTTGACCTTGCTTACAACTGGCCATGGCCATGCACACAACCATGCTTATTGTTCTCTATCTCTCTCTCTCTCCCTCTCATCGCGTCACCTACATCAAATACCTTACTAACTAGCTGCGCTAGAATACTGGACACTGCCGTGAAATAGTGGCGAAAAGCCGACACTAGCGCCACTACCGGAGCGGTTCGATCGAAATTGATTGCTTAGGTTCAAAGCAGTAGTAAATTAATGTGCTGGCCCCCCGCACGTGACTTTTTTCCCCGGTCTGTCGCTACAGTTTTTGGCGTTATGTCTTTGGCTACACGTGGGTATTTTTTTCGAGTCTGTGTGTCAACCCCTTTTCCACCCCCGACGTGTTTTATCTCGCCAAGTGTGCGTATTTGGCGCTCCGGTTTTGCGGGAAAAAATTGTACAAAATTCAAATGTTTTTTGGGGATTTTTTTTCAATGCTTGTGATCCCAAGTCAATTGAATGGTGCATCTTTTGGTGTGCCCTACAAGAATATATATTGTCCCATTCAAAAGTTACGGACACCCAAACACGAAAGTTTTACGAAAACTGAGACCGGAAACGGAGGCCGGCTTTGGTACGTTTTTAACGCGTCACATTCAAACGGCCCTGCCCGTCGAACCAAACGAGATATAACGTTCGTTTTTGTTTCGTTATCAACGCTTACCATCTAGGTAACTGGGATTTGGAAATTTTTTGGATTTGTTCCGGAACTTTCGTCAATCAAATTGTGTACATTTGGTAAAGTGCGTTTTTAAAAAGCGCGTGTAACACGTTTTTTCCACATTTTTTGTTTGAAAACTTTCTCTACATTTTCATTTTAAAAAACAACCACTAATCTTGATTATTAACGAAGCGATTTTTGAGTTTCGTCCCGGATGCTTAGTTATGGGCACTTTTCCATTTTCTCTACACGGTTTCAGTTTTGATTTTTTAGCGTCAAGTTGGTACTTTCGAAATGGGTGTTTTTTCTTTGTCCCGATACTAAAGCTCTATCGTACAGGGGCATGAAAAAACATTTTCAAAAAGTCACCCTTACACTGAATGACAGACGTTCGCGCAACGCATTTTTCACGGCGTTAAGAAAACACGCATACAAAAGTTTTTTTTTGTATATAAAAGTGTTATAAATACGTCATATAACAAATAATTGTGTTTAGTATTATTAAATGGACATTTGTCTATTTAAAAACGTTACTTTAAAAATTTAGACTTTACGGGTGTCCGAGTTATGGTGCTTTAACAGATTTCATCCGTCTCGTATTTTTGCCGGTATTTGTCTATGAGAATTTTTCAATGTCTTAAAAAAGCATGTTGGAGTTTTTTAAAAAAAAATTCGACCACTTTTATGAAATTTCAAGGCTATTGAAAACATATTGAACGTACCCGAACGCACCCGGCACGTACCGTCTCTGACATGATTGATCGACTCTGGATATTTGTGTAATTTTGTTTATTGATTTTCAGTTTTGAACGTCCCCCAAATGTACCGTTTTGAACTCGGACAACCCGTTTTGGTATCATATGAAAGTGCGTTTAAATACCTTTTAGAAAATGTGCAGTTTGTTGACGTCACACGTACCGGGACGTACCGGGAAGCTTTTGAACGTGCAAAATTCAACTTTTTTGTTTTTGACCGCCCAAAGTACGAATTTGTTATGAATTTTTTCGGAATTTTTCGTCGGAATTTCTTTCTTTATCTATTCTTTATTAAATATGTTTAGTTTTTAATTTATCGAAAAAGCTCAAAACAAGACGACGGGGGGGTGCCGTGTACATCGATGTAATATGAAGAAAATCAATTTCGACACTCACTTTTGTCATTGATGGCTTATTGTGGGCGACAAGTTTGACTTACAGACTTTGTGGTAACTTTTTTAGAAAGCGTGATTCAATATTAAATATTCGAGCTCTTTAATTCACCGAAAAAGCTCAACCCGGACTTTTTATAGGCACCCGTGTTACACGATGCTTAACGAATAAATTGCCCAATGTTGTAGCATAGTTATAGAGTTCAAAGTGTCCAGTGCCATATAGGTCCGCGATTCGAATCCCACAATTTTCCAGTTTCTCTCTTTACTTAAGTATCCATGACAGTTTTACATGGTGTATGTACTTTTTGTACTTTATTTTTTTTGTACTTTAATTTTTTATTTCTTTTTCAAAATCACACAATTTTCAAGTTTCTTTCTTTACCTAAGTATCTACGACAGTTTTACATGAAATGTACGCAGACATACTCGAACGTTTTTCATCCATTTTTACATTTTTCAACATGAAATTTTTTTTTTCGTAATTAATTTTTTTTTCTCTTTTCCACAATTTTCAAGTTTTCCAAAAAGTGACTGATATAATAAGTTAATATGGCGGTAACCTATATTTGGCCCTGGGTAGAATAGGCCCAGAGTGACTCTGCTAGTCGTAAGAGCAGTCCCTGGGCAGGCACGCGGGTTGAGATTTTGTACAGAATATTAGAAAGGTGCAATTATGAGTGAAGCTGATGCTATTGAGAGGCATGTGGCCTTCATAATAATAAAGGGTTAATTCAAGTAGATACATTTTAAAGCGTGTATTGACAAATCATCACAACCTCCCCCCCCCACCCCCCTCCTTTCACCGATAGCTTGTCCACATACCAGCAATAAATAATGAGTCGATGATCATTCCGCCTGCAGAACGTATAAATTATGCTTTCATGCAATACACATAGTTTGTTGTGGTTTCTAGTTAACCTATATATATCTCGGTCTTCTTAAGTAGTGCATCAATGAGAATGTTTGTTGTAATGTTCCAAATTAAAACGTAAATGCCGAGCTCGCGGACGCAAAGGTCAAACTATATGCTACTTCGCTGACTCTTATGGGAAGCGCCATAGTAAATTCATATTTGCCGCGCAGCCATCGAACCGCTCCGACAGAATGCGCTACTTTCACCGTTCGCCGCCTTCTTACATGCTAAACACCGCGATTGTCCTGTATTCTAGCGCAGCTGGTTACTAAGGTATTTGCCTACATGCAGGCACCGAAATATCCTCGGGGTCAGCTTGTTGGCACATACACCGCCTTGTAATATACGGCGCTGTCGTCGCGATTGACCCCCTCGCCTTGGGTGGCGGTTCGCATTCATTTCTCAAAGCAACTCAAAGTCTGAGAACAATTAGTGTGTTTTCTTTTGTTTTACAAACAAATTAAAAAAGACACTTCCAACAGCGTTATTTACTTCCTTCTTGTCTCTGCTGTAGCTGGCTGCCTGGCTTCTCGGGTTATTTATGAGAACAGCAGAATAGTACAAAGATTAATTTACACAAATTGGACATAACCCATATTGGCTATATAGTATATATGTTATTTATTCAGTTCTCAATATTTACGTGTGGTTAGAGATTGATCGGTTGAGTGATTTACTGCTTGATTGATTGATTGATTGATGGATTATATTACGTGTTGATTAATGGTCCAACCACTTTAATACATTGCACATTCACAGCACATAGTTCTGAGTTTGACTTTTAAAAGTGGGAGAAAACATGCCAGCATATAGGCTATGACAAAAAGAACATAGTGCAAAAAACAAGCTGGGGTTGTTTGAATTGTCTCAAACTAAAATGAAATCAAAACTCTTACGCTGGTGTGGGGGGGGGGGGGGGGAGTCACAACTATCGTCAACAACTGGGAATAAAACCCTCAACTCTCGTCCGTTCTTTTTCCTCCAACGTAGCCCGATGAACAAGTGCGATGTGTGTAATGGCTCCAGAAACCACCCCCCACCTCCATCACCCGCGCAGTTTGGGTGCGCGACGTTGCCACATGGCGATGGGGGGGGGGGGGGGCTGCCCTGTCTCGACCCCTTGGCAACATCACGGCCAACTGGATTTCCAATAAACCTTTCAAATTTATCATTCGATACTTGTCTTTTTCCTCATCGTGGTTCTCTAAATCTTCGAAAACAATACATTGTGTGCATTAAAATTAAAGGCATCTTGCATTTCAGCGTTTCAGAACTATTTTCACGGTGTGTTTGTTGACGATTAGAAGGCCTTGTGATTGAGTGGGCTCACAAACAATCTGTTGCTATCTTGGTGCACATTCAATGTTTGTCAGAAACAATTAACAAAACACGGACACGTGACTATTTTTTAAATTGTAATTTACCCTCGAATTTACTCGATAGATAATCCCTGTAGATAATCCCTATAGATCATCCCCCCCCCCCCCCCCCCCCCCTCCTACCAGAATTGGGTCTAAAATGTAGAAGACCGCGGTGTCAGTTTTTCGAGTGTTTGCGCGCCACTGCCGTGCATGGCTGTGATGTAAGAGAGCATTGGAGCATTGATTGCGAATATCATGTTCAATCACCATAGAAACCCCTCCAAGCATGTTAGACTACAGACAGGTGGTATTGCTATTGGGGCGGTTAGACATTCACCTGTATGATCGAGAGACTTCAGAAGCCCTACACATCACACACATTGCGGGCCGCTCAGTCGTCTCGATCTACCGCACATGTTACAGTCTTGGCTCGGTGTTTGTCTATTTCTTACTCTCCCCCTTGCTTCTTGGCGTCCCCCCCCCCCTCCCCCCCGCCCCTACCCCGCCCTGGACGAGATTCATTCATGATGCGGCCCAGTCTCTCTCAAGTCATTCGGAGACGGGAGCGTAGCACAGTGGCAGCCCGACTCGAACAACTGGAATAATATCGGCTTTTCGGAAAACATCATTTCTCGTGCGTGTGTGAGTGAGTGAGTCGTGCGTGTGTCGATGTGTTGTCGTTGTTGTCGTCGTTGTTGAGGCCTATCAGATGGTCATCCCGGTAGTGCACGTGCGTCACAGAGGTGGAGGTGCGACGTCCACGAAGAGGCCGGAGGATAGATGGATAAGAGTGCGACCGGAGGCCAGGATGAAGGAAGGGGGGAGCGACGCTAGCCCCCCCAAACGCAAGAGAACCAAGATACTGGTAAGACTGGGGTGGGTGCGTGGTGCGCATGACGAAATTACTGGGAGTAGGTCATGACATTGAACCCTATAGTCATCTTGTATTGGGGTAGGAGTAGTAGAGTTAGATATACCGGGGGGGGGGGGGGGGAGGTCGACCACTTATTCAGCGACGGGCTGTAGTATGTATGTATACCAGGCCTGTTCTAGCTGCGCTGGTATAGACGGATAATACAACAAACAGATTGCTTGTTGTAAGAAGCTTACGTTATAGGCCACGGATCGTGACCCTCTGGATGAGGTTGCGATGTTAGGATGGTTAGTGACGAATTATGAATGAGAACTCCTCTGATCTGAGCTGAATCATGGCACACATGTGTGAGATGTTGTCATGACGGTTAGTAACCGTGTTACTCGCATTGCCGGCGACTAGAGTCGAACCCACATCGCTGCCGACTTTGCCACCATAGTCCGTGTATATATAGGGGTGAGAATGATTCAAGGAGGTCACCCCTCATACACACACACGGCGCACAATGGAACATAGTAATTGGGCCACAATGGTTCTTACAATCGAATCGTGCCGGCTAACAAAAGTAATTGAATGAAAACGACAATATAAAGTCAGTAAGCGATGCGGCCAGCGCTCAATGGCCGTAGATCACAAGGTCAGTGTCGACCAGTACAGGTTGCGTCGTTTAGCACTGAATACAGTAACAGTTGTTGGTTGCTTGGTTGGTGTGGTGCATGTTACTGCATGGTGGTGTACTGTACACGGTGACTGGGCCGTCATATTAGCGAAATCACATAATAAATGGTATAATGTCCCCCACTGAATAGCAAAAGACAATAAATAGTAAATACGAATGTATTTATTTTAATGTTTAGCGATTGGTTAGAGGTCATTGAATATTTATTACGGCTACTCAAGCTTTTTGAAAGCTAAAATAGCCCACAAGTTTAGTTTGGTTCAGTATTGTAATCATTGTAGTCAATTAATCACATATCTAAATGTATACGTATCCTGAGACAACTTTGCAGATGGGATGCTTTCGTCATAACGAGGAATTCGTGGCCAATCAGCGATCGGCATTTGAGATTGGGGCTCGGTGGTCGGCCGGCCACGAATCACTCCTCTTTGTTGTTTGAAATGCTCTGTTTTATCATCATTAGTTAGTTTTGCTCAGCGGTGAGAGGAGAGGCGATTAACGGATTAATCGCGTCTAATGAAAGGGTTTAACTACTAATGAGGGTGTTTGTATAATTATGATTGTCGGTGGCAGGGCTCGAACCGTCATTGTCCCTCAGTCTCTTGTGCTATCACTGAGGGCAGGGTAATACAAGTAATACTGTATAATAACTGAGTCCTACAAACATACCTTCTACACAGAGAGCTATACATGATTCACCCATCAACAGTGTTGTCAAGACTCACATTCAACAGCAAGACCACTGATCAGAAGGTGCGTGGATACTTACGAAGACAATGCCACTGTGGGCCTCTCAAAACTACCGTCGCAAGTTCGAAAGTTGGGCCACGTTTGACTTGGAGTCTATAATAACAAATTTTCGTAGGAATACCATGTTGTAGGCCATGAAGGGTACACATCTGGTGAGTCCCTCTTCAGGACCCTCATTCCTGTACGTAAGTAAGTTTACGTACTGGAATGACGGCCCAGTTCACTAGCTAGTGAGCGTTAGAATTGTTGAAAAGGAATGCCCGAGGGCTGCTAGTAACACTCATTTGCCTTTACGACTGAGGAAAACCTCGGAAAAACCTGTACGTAAGTAAGTTTACGTACTGGAATGACGGCCCAGTTCACTAGCTAGTGAGCGTTCGAATTGTTGAAAAGGAATGCCCGAGGGCTGCTAGTAACACTCATTTGCCTTTACGACTGAGGAAAACCTCGGAAAAACCTTGAGTCAGAATTGCCAGCGGCCGGAATCGAACCGGCGACCTCCCGAATTAGAGTCTCGCATCTTACTGCTGAGCCGGCCACCTCTATCGGTTTGGGGTCCATTGTTCCAACCTGAACCCAGCCCCCAGTAAGATCGTTCTACCATGAACCCAGCCATAGTGTTCCCCACTATGTGTGTTTGCCACTAAGCAAAGAGTTAATGACGTGTGTGTTGAAAGAGCATGCAACATTCAAACGAGCAAATTTTCTTAAAATCTTGGAAAATTATAATGTGAGTATAAATTACAGGAGATCCATTTGATGATGGCAGTGTTGTTAAAGCTACTTTTTAAAAGTAACAATGTTACAGCTACAGCTACTTGATCTTTGAAAGTAACTTAGCTACTTTTCAGCTACTGTATTTTGTCAAGTAGCTCGCTACTTGTACAGCTACTCAAAAAACGTAGTGACGCTACTTTACAGCTACTTTCATTTTTTATAAAGGACCAAGAGTATACGTACTATTTATTGAAACGGTGGTACGGTCCGGAGGTGATGTCATACTCATATCACAGTTCAGTGCTGGGGAGGTGGTTTTGGGACTATCATTCCGAACCTGTGACGCTGGGAATTGTGGCGGGCGAAACAAACGTGTGTTTGTTTATTGCAAAAATAAAGTAGCGGCTACTTTTCGCTACAAATACTCGTATATAGTAGCTTGCTACTCGCTACTGTACTGCGTTTTCAAATGTAGCGCGCTACCAGTCTCGCTACCAAAAAAAGTAACATGCTACAAGTAGCGCGCTACTTGTAGCGCGTTACTTAACAACACTGGATGATGGTGATAACTCGAAATTTGTGGAGTACCTGATTTAAGTCGGGAAAAACTTAATTTATGATTGCACAACAGCAGTTTGAAGCCCTGGCACACTACTCTAAAGAACACATTAGGCACGACCCTGTAGGCATGACCCTACATCATAACTGTAAACAATTTAGCACGACGTGTAACTCAGCCACAGAAAATTGTTAGGAACTGTATCATATTTCAATTAAGGTTGATCCAAGGTTTGACCACGGACTTACAATAGTAACGTTTTTATGTCATACTTGTGGTCAATGCACTGCAAACATATAATATAATTGATTTGCTATTATTTATTTCTTGCTTATGTATTTATTTATATTAATTAAGTATTCATTGGTTCTTACAACAATATCGGTTTTGTTTCTAATATGGAACGAGAGCAATCCGCCAGTAGTAGATTGGCGTTGCAATTATTTTGTACACTGTAGTCCGTAATCTCCCTTGGTTGTGTATTTTGCTCAGAGCGATTTGACAAACACGGTATCTGAGGGCATACATACACATACACACACGGCGGACATAGCAAGGCTTGTGTAACTCTTAGCCCTCGCTGTTTGACTAAGATTACGAGCAAGATGGGGACATGGGATCAAAGCGTAGGTATTGTCGCACAAGTACGCCTCCTAGGATAACGCTCTCAAAGTGTGTTTCATTCATTTTAATATATTTATTAAAATATACGTTATACTCCCGTGGCATGGTTCATGTTTAATGCGTATTTCTATTTGAATTATCATTATAATATGATATATTTAGATGTTAGTATTTGCAGGTAGCTCCCCTGCATGTTGGAGAATTGTGCACGGAGAAGTGTGCACGGAGGAGACGCATGTTAAAACAATCACTCGAACCCAGGTGTACTTTTTAGAATTCATCATCCTATATTATTGATAATGTATATATATATTTTTTCAATAAATGTCTATCCAATTCAGGTGTGACCGTATATGAAACTTATTTAAGAAAAAAAAGTATCCATATAATAATGTGCTATGCAACACCAATTAATAGACTAATAGTATTGAGACTGAATAAGTTTAGAACATAAGGGAAATACTGATAACATCAGAAATTCCCCCTCCTCTCACACTCTCCATCTCTCGATGGGGTAAAAGCGCACGAGAAAATTACTAAAGAAGAGAATATATTATTCGAGATACGAAAGAGTAGTATAAAGATATAAAGATCACATATAGTGGAGGGAAAGCGGAAGGGGAAGGGCCGTCTGTCAGCTGTAAAAATGGCAGACCCTTGCATAATATTCTGATAAATTTGAATATATTTCAGTTATACTATAGCACTGATTTTTCCCACTCTCGTATTGTGACAGTGAATGTGTATGATATTATGACATCACTTTAGTAAGCAACCTCGTTTATGAATGTCTTTTTTATACCGGTATAGTATACAACCACCCACCTCGGTGCATGTTAATTGGCAACAGTGTGTACATTGTTACTGATCTCGACGGGAAATTAATTTTGAAATCTTAATTTCTGAGATTCTGAGCAAATATTGCAAATTGTGTTATACCTTTATTTGATATTCAAAAATTAAATTAATTACTAAACTAAACAGTTGCCAATCAATAGTAAAAATCTGCAAAATATTTATTCTGTATTGCTGGGACAGTGCAGTGTAATCTGTCCCCCGGTAAAGTGACCCAGCGATAAACTGCACCAATGTAAACTGCGCCAATATCAACCAGACCCAATAACCTTGGAACTTTCGTGGGATGTCAGACAGCTGGACAATTGACATTGTGTCCAACTTTATTTTTCCCGCCATATTGAAATGAAAAATGTCTACTGAGTAGTTAATTTTACGTTTGAGTTCAGAAAGTGGTAACCATAAGGTAGTATACGAATCCTGTCTCTTCCTTACTTTGCATGCATGAGAACTGTAGGATTTGCTCGATTCAAACGCTGTTTCGTGAGGTCTTCATATTTCGACTACTGAACATGCTCACCTCACTAGTTTTTGTGCTACGTTGACGAAATACGCCAATAATACGCACTTGCGTGTTACATTTTATAATCGGTTCTCATGGATGCCTCCTGCATGTAAGAGCGTCAATGAACTACGCCGCTCGAGTTGACTTGACTCGACGCAACTATATTATATATCGTTTTATTCTCTGGGTCGGCTGTGGCTGGGTCCAGTCAGCATATCAGTCAGCATCATATCAGTCAGCATTATATCAGTCAGCATCATATCAGCCTATCTCAGCTTCCATTGCTCGTCGTACCTATCTGCGCCCTCGCGAAAAGTGTAACGTTTTTGGTATAAAATTCTTTGAAGGATTTGTATGTAGCTAGCTGTATAATGTAGCTAGCTACATAATTAGCTAGCTACATAATAACAAATTATGTTGAGACTCGTCAAAAAAAGGATGCAAAACTTGTTGTGATAAATAAAATCATAGAATTTAGATAATAATATCACGTTTTGTCTGATTCCGAACATCTGAGACGCTTGACACAGAAACTTGTCCTCTTTCTAGAGCTCAAATCCTCGCCTGGGCTCTGGGTAGCTCTGCTCGCCGTACGAGGGGCGTACATAAACAACAATTATAAACACTAATCATTTCTGAAAACTTTTAAAATTCTCCTCAACTCATCTTCAAGACAAAAAAAGTAGTTTTTTTTGTGTTTGAGGGGGGGGGGGGGATGTTCTCGACATCTGCACGCAGTCCCTGTTTTGTTTTTATCGGCACACTTATATAGCAATCGTGATAAAAAGCAACGAGCCGAGGATTGAATGCGCGGGCAGTAGAATGGAGCGTATTGACTGATTAACTGGTGATTGACAGATCGATTGAATCATTCGTTGATTGATTGATTGATTTGAAATTGTTCATGAGAAATCACGAATGGTTTATGGTGTCCTAACTCGTTGATGTCTTTCTAGCCAATTTTATTTATCGTACCATTAGCTTGTGGCGAGACTATAATGGGCCGTATTGATTAATTAGTCGAGTATTGAATGGTTGATGTAGATGGAGAGAAGTGAGGATAGTTTTATAGTGAAACTTGATGATTTCCGTTCAGCCGATATCTTACGCAACGCCGAGTGCGTGAGGACCGAAAGATATACAGATTACAGAGTGTCAAGTAAATACATTCACATGTCTGTCTAATTCTGAATATCCATTGTCTCGCTAATTTATGATCGACATGTTAACACGCTACGCAACGCGATGCGATGCGATGACAGCAACTCGTTAGAACCGAAGAATCCCAAATAGTCACGTGGTTGTATTGAATTATGATCATGCACGATCGAGCTCGTCAACATGGAATGGGATGTTTACACCTTGGTTACATCCTGCATGGCTTAGCACGCGTGTGTGTTCCAACTAAACGTGGGTTTCGCGGACACAAACACATTACGGGAACATGAACAACAATAACAACAACGTAGTTTGTTATGTTATCTGTTAGTTTGTAAATATTTGGTGACTAGGTAAAAGTAAGAAACGGCTGATTTGTATTGTTTATTAAATTTGAAAATGGTGTGGCAAATAAAAAGTTACAAATAAGGTTTCTGAAACTAATAATTCTTGTAGTTTATTTTAGCCATTTGAATGAGCGACGACATGTGTGGATGTTCCAAGTTCCAACACTAGAAATTGTGAAGTATTTTACAAAAACTTCGATTACTGACCCTAAAAAAAATATATATATTAATTGACATACGTGTTTCCACAAGGTATAATTGATAATTCTGCAAGGCTATAACTATAACTATACTTAGAAGATACAAGACAAAATGTAGCAGGAGGCTACATGAGGGGGAAAGTGGAAATAAGGAGGAGGTAATATAGTGTTTGTTTATTGTAGTTTAAAATCAACGTGGAATCAGAACAATACAATGTGTTCGGTTGCACTGAGTGCGCACTCAGTGCAACCCAAAACGTCCTTACTGATTAATTGTTGAAGAATCTCGCTATATTACACGGAGGAATAAAGGCCCATTCACGCTAAAACTTAAACTTAAACTTATAAGGTATGGCTATGGATATTGTATGCTGCTGTTCATGCTTCCGACTTAACCGTAACAGTTAACTTAACCGCTAACTCAAACTTTAGAAAGTTTGCAAACTCCAAACTTTAAGTTAAACCAATCAGAGGGCAGCCGCGGGTGCGAGGGTGGGTAAAGACGTAAAGAAGGCCATCCTAAGTCGTCTTGTCATTGGTTGAACTTTGATTTCTACTTGGCAACGTGAACAGCACAAAGTTTTCTGCTCTAGGCTAAGTTAAATGAATAAGTTTAAGTTTTAGCGTGAATGGGCCTTAAAAGGGAAGCAGAATAACGCTAAAATGTCGTTCTGCCATCTACCCAAACTAAAGAGACAGCTACCGAAAGTTGAGATGATTATGGATGACGATACTTGGCGTGATTGGTCGTGGCAAAGGATGGCTCTGTGATGCTGGTCCGACGCAACCCGAGATGGTGCATTGGCAGGAAAACAGACACCGTTCTCACGGTCTGGCTTCACCCGCCCCCTCCCCCTCCCCCACCCCCACCCTTCAGACTCACCCCCCTGCTCCAGTGCTGTGGCTGGAACGTCACAATTTAGTTCTTGAAAACTACGTTTAAAAAGTTTTTTTTTTTTACAGCTCAGTATTGTTGACTTGAAGACGATTCTTGTTGCTTTACTTACCTTTGATTTCAATCCTGCTCTCGAGACGATGAGGGGCGATAGGAGAAGATGGAGGACATGCCTGAGCCCCAACAATGACCGTAATAATGTAACGTTATATCTGGTGATATATTATATCTGTTTACTTTCATCATATCTAATTGAGCATTCAGTTTATAAGTTTTGATCTTCACTTGTCCGAGCATAAAGCGCAGGCTATGGACATTCTATCTTCCACACAACTGGACCACAAATTACAAATAGCATTATAGACTTTTCATAAACGGTTTAGCACTAGCAGCTTTGAATATATTCATATTATACTGGTTATACCCATGTTAGTAGTAGTATCTTCGCTTACTAACCAACATTTTTATAAACCTCCCCCCCCCCCCCGCCCCCCATACTTCCTCATCTCTGTGTAATGCAATACAATCATATTGAATTGAGGGGGGGGGGGGGGGGGGTATTAAAAATTAATCTCCTTAGCTCGTTGCTATGACGACTGCAAAGTCAGCATTCACATAATATTGTATAGTGCGATCTTATTAGATTTAAACCGTCTTATAAATCACCTAAAGTATGTTTATTATATTTGAGTGTATGAGTTGAACGCCTTATAGATAAGGTTGGCAATTGAATGTGTGTATCAGGAGTGTTGCAAACCTGCGACAGGTTTGATTCTCGCCTCGAGCAGTTGAGTTCGGGTCATGGTTCAGGTCATCTCCATACATCTATGGTCGCAACTCACAGACGAATACATGAATTGTGATAAGGTGAAACGGCAATATGAATGAATTCATTACGCTAATCACGATATAATACATCGATTACTGCCTCTTTTACCGATGCGCTTTATCGACTTCAGTAGCAGGTTACTGCGTGTAGGCACAGTGATGTTAGTTTTCCGGAACAATTTAATTTGTAAAATTTACCGCGGTACCTAGGTCGAAAAGGTAATGTTTTGATTTTTAAGAATGTTTCAATGTTTACCGTGTTGTCTCGGCATGTTCGGGAAGGACAATTCAACTATATAGGGTTACAAATCATATACAAAAACATAATAACAACGTTAGATATATTATGTATTTATAAGATAAATAAAATAATAACACATTTAGAAACATACAAATGTGTAAAATAAAATCACTAAACAAAATGATTCAAGGAAAAGCGCAAGCCGTATTAGCGGAGCGAAGCGATATATCTAGACGGCCTTGGTATTAGGCGAGTGACCTCTTTCTCACGAAGAATTAGACAAATATGAATATTTTCGTAGAATTCAATGCGTCTAAACATGGAAAAAAAATTCGAACAAATTGTTCGAAATTATTTGTTGGGAAATATGGATTAGCATTTTTTACCTTTTTATATCCTACAACATCACGTATAATTTAGCCTTCTCTTCTCTGCATATATAACTAACCGAAAGTGGTTGGCTCGAGACTCTAATTTGGGAGGTCGCCGGTTCGATTCCGGCGTTTACATACGTGTTTTCTTCGGTCGTAAAGACGAATGCAGTCCTCGGACATTTCTTTCCAACTGTCCAACTACCCTAACATTAGTTCGTACTGGAATGAGTGATCAGGAGGGGCATCAGGTAGGATAGGCTAACAACACATAGGTAGCGCTGCTAAGCAACCTCCTTATCTGCGCCATTGATAGATCGGTAGACAGAATAGGTCTTTATTAGCTGCCTTGCTATTATACATTTTACACACATCCAAGAATACAAATAACAAATTACAAAACACTTCCTCTTCAACAACACAAATCCACTACTTACAAAAAACATCTAGGAGTATAAATAAATTATATAACAAAGTAAAATAGATTAAAATAACAATTAACAATAAAGGTATTCAACAATTGACCGCAATATACTCATCCTTATTAGATGAGCGTAGCGAAGCGGAGTGAATCTCTCCATACAACTCGATAGGCGCTTTGTCTGTGTGTGCGCCAAATTTTGTTCGTCGCGCACAGGTCAAACGGCTTGACGGAATTGGCTGAAATTTTAAGTCAACACCCGTGACTACTAAACTAGATGCTGTTAACATAATCAGCAAAATCCGTCAAGATGCCAACCTACAAATAAATAATTAGTGAAAAACATCCAGTTTAATTTTTTTTAATAAAAACATGTGGACAGATTTAAATAATGTTTTAAGTTTATATCCACATTAACAATTTCGACACTGGATAAAAGTTTTAAAATAACAACTTTAACCGCCAGTTAGTAAAAAAATATTTAGTTTCTATTTACGGGAATTTACATTGGTTTCTTTACAGTGCTCCACTTAAACGATTCTCATTTGAGGACCATTGAAGTTAGATGCACATACTATGCATGGCGAATGGCGTGTACAAAGAGACCTTTCTTAAACTACTTTTGGAATTTCGATAACGTTAATAGAATGGCAACAATTGCGTGGTATGTTTGATGACTTTTACGGCAAACCTCAAAAATTTAACAACGAACTTTATCGACGGTTTAAATAGCTTTTATTATGGTTAAAATGCAATTATTGTATGATTTAACAAAACCACGTTTTAGGTATAGCCTGTATCTACATTAGGCAATTTTTATTTACAGATAAGTTTAATAGTTTATGAATTAGAGCCTATTTAGCAGTGCACGGTTGAATGAAAATATGCGGTTATCCATTGAAAAATTAACTTGAAGGTTTTAATTTATTTAAAGAAAACTTCCTGACGGATTTAAATAATATTTATTGATGTTATTAGCAACATATCGAGAAAAAATATACACAAGTTCTAAGGTTGTAACTTGAACCACTATCTTTTTAAAAAATCATGTGTACATTATAAAGGTATTTTTTTTTTATAAGAGTAATATGATAAGCAAATGATATGTTTGATTTACTTTAAAAAAATCGCTCATCTGGCAACGCAGAGCGTTTTCCTAGCAATAAAATAATGTATTGTCTTGCCCCGGGATGCAATAGATAAGACGGTGCTTCACGGAGGTGGGACTGTCGCGGGCAGTCATCACAGACACACATAAAGCCCGTGGTTATTACCGGTTTAGATACACAAAGAAACCGCCACAGAAATAGATCTAATTTCCGCTCGTAACCGAGTGAGTGTTGGAACTGCGCTTGTCTACGTTGTTACCACGGCCCGTTGGAGCCCGATTGCCTTGCGTCGTGTTGCGGCCGTCATCTTTATGACGGCGGTGATTACGTATACACATTGTGATCTCATGCCGGTCTTATGACTTCCTAACTACTTTTCACCATGGCAACCACCAATCAGAAGCCTTGAAATCATGTTAGCTGACACCCCCTAAAATATTTAGTTCGAACTCAAATACCACGCATTAGTCGCCTTGAGGTAATTAAATAGGGATAGGGGTAGCGCTTAGATAACTTCCGTTTGTATTTTTACACGTCGTTTCCGTGTACAAAAATAAGCCGTATACTTGGTCTTCACTTGGGACAGCACAACAGTTCAGTGCAAACTAAGATTGTCATGTGCGTCTTCACTTAGTTGAAAATGTTCAGTATGCAAGGCAGTGAACATACGCTCTACCCGCATACAAGGCAGCGGAAAAGTTGACGTCTGTGCTTTTAGGTTATGGTAAGCCAAATCCCTTATTTGAAATCCGAGGCTTACATTATCGATTACGATGGTTATTGAAACCATTTTGCAATTGATGCCTGTGCTTCAAGGGATTTGGCAATGGTTGCTAGACGATCTAGAGATAGAAGACTAACTAACTAACTAGGCCTAGGCTGTTACGCGCCTATTCCCCTAGAGCAGATAGATTAGCTCTAGCTAGGTCCAGAGCACTTTTGTTGGGATTGGCCTCGTAGTGCCAAAATTGCCAAAAGTGCCAAAAGTGCCAAAATTCAAGTTAAGCCCAGTCCTGAGGCCTAGGCCAGGCCTCAGGACTGGGCTTATCTTGAATTTTGGCACTGGACTTTATCGTTATTACAGCCTTAATTTCCTCTTCATCAACATTTTTTTCGCGTTAGGCCACTTTTGACTTGGTAATTTTGGAATTTTAAAGATGCAATGAAACTTAGAAATGAAATGAAACTTGTAATCACCTCTGCCTGCCTACCAGTAAGTTACAAACATAAAACTAATCTCAAAGCAAAGCAATATTGGCGGGTCATATACATTATTTTGCGTGGACAAACCAGGAGAAGGCTGTGTGCACTGTGCAAGGCTGTGACAGACTTAAAAGCCCCCTCCATGGTGATCTAAGACCACTGCCAACTAAGTCACTCGCGACGTCGTCTTCACGTGATTTAAGTCTTTTCAAATCTAAGATCGGCGACTTAAGTATCAAGTGAAGACCAGGTAGTACAGAAAAAAATAAAATTGAGTTTAATCTTGTTCAGTGACATTAGGTACGATTGAGGAGGCCTGTGTTGTGATATGTTCCCTAGGCAACTCCATTCTGGTATATTTCTTTGATTGTTGCATATTTTGTTCATTGTTCGTCCGAAACAAAACACGGTCACGTGGTTACTCAATAGACCCTTTTCAGAATTCATCTAGGACCCTTAGGTACTATTATAAATCACTGCTTAGATAGAGCTAATCACGGCCCTCTAGATCTTCACTGACAACAGTGTACAGCAGTGCAAAATGCACCTTAACATATCAAGGACCCAGAGCTAATCACGGCCCTAGATCAATTTTGAAAATCATCTATGTTCTTGGTTGCAATAATATGCTCATTTGTTTGCCTACAACTATGAGTTGGTGTCTTTTCTGAAGCATGATTGTTCTTTTTTTCTTTTTCTAATCATGTTTGCATTCATAAATATAACAAATAAAAAAATGTACTATAATTGAGACGTTTGGACATGGTGGCAATAAGGCTCGTTGGCCGCGAAACCAGCGTTTTAACTTAGTGGCTTATCTCTTACTACCAATAAATGCTTTAGCCGCCTACTAAGGTCTCTGGGTTCGAGTCCAGCCCGAGTCTGTTGTTTGTGTCGCGAGTATGTTATAGTGATGAATGACGTCAGTGGGCTAATGGGTCGACCCCTCGGCCATGACTTTCAGTACTATTAAATATCGAACCGCGAGCCACCTGCACGCGACATGATTGCGCGGCCGTTACTCTCGAATATGGGCCAATGTACCGCGCGACGCCATGTTGCCCAAACCTAGGCTCGGCCCCAGACGCTCAAGCATGTTGGACGAGGTGTTGCCCAAACCTAGGCTCGGCCCCAGACGCTCAAGCATGTTGGACGAGGTGTTGCCCAAACCTAGGCTCGGCCCCAGACGCTCAAGCATGTTGGACGAGATGTTGCCCAAACCTAGGCTCGGCCCCAGACGCTCAAGCATGTTGGACGAGGTGTTGCCCAAACCTGGGCTCGGCCCCAGACACTCAAGCATGTTGGACGAGATGTTGCCTGAATCTAGGCTCGGCCCCAGACGCTCAAGCATGTTGGACGAGATGTTGCCTGAACCTAGGCTCGGCCCCAGACGCTCAAGCATGTTGGACGAGATGTTGCCCAAACCTAGGCTCGGCCCCAGACGCTCAAGCATGTTGGACGAGGTGTTGCCCAAACCTGGGCTCGGCCCCAGACGCTCAAGCATGTTGGACGAGATGTTGCCTAAACCTGGGCTCGGCCCCAGACGCTCAAGCATGTTGGACGAGATGTTGCCTAAACCTGGGCTCGGCCCCAGACGCTCAAGCATGTTGGACGAGGTGTTGCCCAAACCTGGGCTCGGCCCCAGACGCTCAAGCATGTTGGACGAGATGTTGCCTAAACCTGGGCTCGGCCCCAGACGCTCAAGCATGTTGGACGAGATGTTGCCCAAACCTAGGCTCGGCCCCAGACGCTCAAGCATGTTGGACGAGATGTTGCCTGAACCTAGGCTCGGCCCCAGACACTCAAGCATGTTGGACGAGATGTTGCCTAAACCTGGGCTCGGCCCCAGACGCTCAAGCATGTTGGACGAGATGTTGCCTGAACCTAGGCTCGGCCCCAGACGCTCAAGCATGTTGGACGAGATGTTGCCTGAACCTAGGCTCGGCCCCAGACGCTCAAGCATGTTGGACGAGATGTTGCCTGAACCTAGGCTCGGCCCCAGACGCTCAAGCATGTTGGACGAGATGTTGCCTAAACCTGGGCTCGGCCCCAGACGCTCAAGCATGTTGGACGAGATGTTGCCTAAACCTGGGCTCGGCCCCAGACGCTCAAGCATGTTGGACGAGATGTTGCCTAAACCTAGGCTCGGCCCCAGACGCTCAAGCATGTTGGACGAGGTGTTGCCCAAACCTGGGCTCGGCCCCAGACGCTCAAGCATGTTGGACGAGATGTTGCCTAAACCTAGGCTCGGCCCCAGACGCTCAAGCATGTTGGACGAGATGTTGCCTAAACCTGGGCTCGGCCCCAGACGCTCAAGCATGTTGGACGAGATGCTGCCCAATCCTGGGGCCCAGCCCCAGACCCTAAAGCCGCTGATAAACTGTGTGCACAGTTCCAACGTCACACGGAGCCAAGCGGTTTAGGAATGTCCAGCCTATTCGAAGAATGATATAATAAATATAAACAATTCAATACACAATTAAATCAATTATAAATACTGCACTCAAAATCCTGCAGATTTTCAGCGGTAACAACGCGAGGCTAATTCGGCTTCGATACCGTTCACCGGCAATCTCAACTGAAGTGTTTTCAGAGAATTGCTTCAGTCACGAGGCGAGTGCTGGGATTCAGTCGGTTAGTACCATGGAACATCGTAATTATAACTAGTGAGTAACCAGACCAGAGACATGTTACAACCACAGATGGTGGTTTCACCCTACAGCAGGAACTCCTTCAAAACATTCTTATTATTCTTTATTATTATTATTATTATTATTATTATTATTATTATTATTATTATTACTATTATTATTATTATTATTATTATTATTATTATTATTATTATTATTATTATTATTATTATTATTATTATTATTATTATTATTATTATTATTATTATTATTATTATTATTATTATTATTATTATTATTATTATTATTATTATTATTATTATTATTATTATTATTATTATTATTATTATTATTATTATTATTGCAATTCTTCTTCTTCTTATTGTTGTCCTCATATATTGACACACTGGGCATGTTGATTGATCAGCTCTTGAATCACGTGTTGTGAAAACACTGGTACATCAGGGCATCATCTTAATCTTGACGATAAGAGTGTTTGAAGGAGAGACAAGACAGTGCAGTGTTATCGAGTTGCCCCTGGTTGTTCATATTATATAGGGGCGCATACAAGCCCGTATATCGATGCACCGAGGAGACAAAACCCGATTATAATGCCGAAAACCGATAATGCCACATTATGCAACCGACACCGATTATAATTAAATAAATGGCACTTTTGTCTTTGTCTCGTTATTCTGTTTATCGTGATGTATTATTTGTGATTTTCATGGGAATTTCTGGGCTTGATATAATAAATTTACTCCAAAAGTTATGTATTGTTATAAGGACACCATTGTTCTTAATTTTAGCAAAGCTATCGACACTTGTTGGAAAAAACTAAGAAAAAATAAATAAAATTAGTGCAAAATTACAGATATTTTCACGTGCGAGGGGAAGAGTGCAAAGCTTGCAATCAATTAGCAATGCTTCTCGCAAGTTTCACTCGAATCCAAAACTTGACAAGCGAAATAATTCCAATTGCGACATTCCCTTATGTGGTGCTCTGTGAGACTGAGGGCGGAATGCACAGTCGAGTTAAGTACATGATTTGTTTGTGGTTGCTATGCAGTTTATTCTTATGGAAAATAGCGTGTAAGAATAAAATTTCATAACAACAATTCCTGTACTTAGCTTGACACTTGAGTTTGACTGTGCATACGGCCCTGAGAGCCCGATCAATGCTGAAACTGAACTGAAGGCGTGGTGGGCGTGAGTGGTTGAGTACTAAATTATTTCAAGTGTGGCTGTGGCAATCTGGTCATCATCGTGCACGGGATCGGATAAAGCGATGAGCTTAGTTCCTTCTAATATCTTAATCGAGTGTGTACTGCGGTCGAGATAGTCTTATCAAAGATTTGGTCTTATCACGAGGATTGGTCCCTCGCTCACTCATCATGCCGTCTGGGCACAACTGTTGTGGGCTTTAGGCTGCAGAGGGAGGAACATTTGCCTTGACTTATCCTCGCAAGAATCATTCAATTCAGTTTGTCAACCGTGGTTTTATCATGGTGTATTGGTGTTAATGATTTGTAACAATATGTTTTATTAATTCCAATTTCCATCTCTACAAAGTACAAACTCTCTCCACGCACGCAGAGCATTGATCGTCGTAACCCGCGCAATGCATGAGTTTTAAAATTTTCCGCATGGAAATTAAAATGATCCCTTGATATTTTAATGCTACCTATTTTATGGATGTTTTCAGCTTTCAAAATTGTTGATTTTTAAATTGGACAGAGACAGAATTAACTTTTTAAAGTATGTTTCACAAACATAATATTAAAAAAGTTAAATCTACGATTTCAAAAAACAAAAATTAATATTGCAATTTGAAAACATCCATAAGAGCCATCAATTGTCATTGGAATGTCATCAGTTTTCTTACTTTCCGACACTTTCAGAGCAATTTTATGAGTTAGAAATCACACTTTTCACGTAGCCGACTGATGTGGGTTGCTGACCTAAAACCTCCACCTAGGGTCAGTTTACGGACGATTCGTGTCGTGCCCAGGAAAACAGTGACAACACTTCGGTTCTGATTGCGGGAACGGGGATCGAACTCGTGACTCACCCTGAGATCGATATACAATGAGTCCTTCGACCCTCGCGTGCTGCGTTTCGTCACATGGCTGCGTGCGAGAACACGCATGTGCGGGGCGCGTACGCTACACGCACATGCGTGTCTGTTGTTACGTAGTCATCCCATTCCTTTAGTGACATTGTTTACAGTACATGTAGCCAAAGTATTTACCGCGGGAAAGAAAAGTACACCGAGCTGTACTTCGACTCGTTAGTAAACCAATTACACGTGAAACATGTTCGTAGTTGTAATTACAAGGGCTGGTAATTCAAATTTACTTCGTAAAGTAAATACAAAATAAAAAAACAACTACGCCTCCACCTTCGCTCTGCTAGTGTGGGTAAGGGGGAGAGGGGCAACCCCCCCCCCCCCCCCCCATCATGCCACAGCTCAGACGTCGCCCCCGTAAGTAACCTACGCAACGTGTTCTCAATATACAACCGATCCTACAATACAAGAGCGAGATTATGAATGAAACGTAACGCTGGGTGGCGCGCGGGCGTGGATGATAACAGCTGTACTGACGAACCTGAGCACTGCCTACGGTGGCTCTACACGGCAGCATACACCAAACACCATGTAAATGTTGAGATATAATGGGCCGTTTACATAAAAGACTAGTGATTAGTGACTAGCCCACTTGACAAAGCCACAGGCTTCTTTCATTGGCTATGAGTGAGAATACTGCGCTCTGATTGGCTGTGACTAAGGTTTGTTTTGACTTGGCTAAGAAATTGAACATATTTCAATTCCTTAGTCAAGTCAAGACAAACCTTAGTCACAGCCAATCAGAGCGCAGTATTCTCCCTTCCAGCCAATGAAAGAAGCGTGTGGCTTAGTCACGGGGGTTAGTCAATAATCACTAGTCATTTGTGTAAGCCCCGTCTTATACCCACATTACACGGTTCAATACTTTCGTCAAACTTATTGAATTCAAGGACAAAAACGCATCAATTGATAGAAGCTACATTGTTGCAGTTTTTTAACAAACATGTTTTCGATTCGCTTTTGTTTTTGAATTCAATAAGTTTGACGAAAGTGTTGAGTCGTGTAATGTCGGCATAAGCGACCGCGGGATTTCTTGTATTCCTAGAACGCTCGGATCTCTTCCACATAAAGAATGTGAGGCATTCATGCACAGTGAATGAAACAGAAATAAACAAATATATATAGTTGCCCCAACGAAAGTATTCTGATGTTACAACACAGCCAAGTCCAAGGTGACAACTTAATTTTCTACTTCGCTAATTCCTACCATCTAGCCTAAACAGGTCCATTGGGGATAATTTAAAACCTTGCGTTGGTTACCGGTAACGGTGGGTGTGGCCAAACCGCCTGTGCACTCGACTATTTAAGCCGAACCACGCGTTTACGAATGTGTGAAAGAACGCCAGGTATCTGTTGATTTTCTTTCAATTGGCGCGATTGAAAGGGGGCAGTAGACAATGACCTGAAATCGGTATGCGAATACTATAGTTGGGACTAGTTTAATTCCTTGTAATTACTGTACTAATTTCCTGCCTAAATTTAATGAAGATAAATGAGCAACATATTATGACATTCAGTCATCTGCTCGAGTTTCAATGGAGAAAAGTGCTTTGTGGACTTTGCTCTAGCTAGGGGTGTACTAAGAAAACTACCTGTGAGGTTGGTGTAAACTCAGGCGGAGGTTGACAGTGTCACGCTTACCCTCCGTCGTGCATAGCCTCCCTCTCCCCCCCCCCTCACTTCCCCTAAGGTGCTTCATTAAATTAGTACCTTTCATCTTGGCTTCTTTTTTGGACAACATATAATATTATTTTCGTCTCTATTGATTTCAAATAATATCTTTTTATTGTTTACCCAATGTTACCCATGTTTCGTTGTCTCTCTTAGTGACCCAAGTTGTTCGTGACCCAGACTTCTGACAATTAGTGTTCGGGGAGATACGTGGATGATGTGCTGCTCCTTGCTATTGTTTAGAACAGGCCCTAAATGACACGAAGCTCTTCTTACAGCCCCTCTTTGATAATGTTATGATGGCATTTCTGTACTCCACACAATAGAACTCCAATTTTCGTCAGTCATTATAAAAGCGTTCTACACAAAAGAGACACTTCCAATTACGTGATCGTTGTGAAAATTTAGAACCAAAGATTACTGAGTAGGTATGGAACCTTCTTTTCTGGTGAATGTTTTGTCTACCTTTGTAACCTTTCTACTCGTGACTGTTTTTTTTTTCATTATAGTCGTCAACTTTGTAAATTCTATGCGAAATTGAACGTTTTAATACTTTTTTATGTACAAACATTATTACGAACTTTAGTGAAGAATATAGTACAAACTAACTGCGCGTAGTAAAAATTATCGCAATTAATTTATTTTATCATTAATAACAATACATAAAAATGTTAGCTACACCCAAGCAAGACCACGTAAGAGTTCAACATTAGCTAACTCTAAAAGAAATGTTCCCACACTTATTCGTACACTCATGTCGGGAGGCCTGCTGCTGTCAGTTCCTACCAGCAGACATGCGCAATGACAAGAGGCACGCTCCTGTTTATACACATTATACCCTTGTAGCAATTAGTCGAGAGGTTTGTCAATTATAATTAGTTTCAATCTCGCGCAATCAATGTAGTTCTTGGCCTCACTTGAAGACGGAGATGACGCTTAGTTTGGCAACGTGTTGATCGAGATGATGAGTGGGTGTAGTGGTATTGATAAACGACGTTCACGCCCTAGCCAGGGTTCGAACCTGAAGGCTTTGAAAGTCTACATTCTAATCTGTCGGGTACAACAGTGTTGATGTCTCAGTCAAGGAGATACCGGGAATACTCTCGAAACGTCGAGGAAACGTCCGTATCTGTCCCCGCTGAACAGGTACGACAACCTTTTTCGATCACATTTCGAACGTTTTTCCCATAATAATCTGCAGACCTCAGTTCTTTGAAACCCGTGATAATCTGAATGTTGGAAATGTTAGGGCGGGGTCGCGCATTGGAAGGTTCGGGGTCAACCCTCGGTCACTGATAATACTACCGCATACTTTACGTCAGGGTATAGGTTCTGACTGCTGGGGCGAGTCCTTGCAACAGTTGGTTCAAGAAGCTGCCTGGGGTTTAGGGATGGAGGAAACAATATTTAAACTAAGGTTGCCCATCGACATCGATTAATCGATTAATAATCGATGTCGATGCAAATTTCCGACATCGATTTTTTTTCATAAATCGAATCGTTTTTTACACAAAATAATAAAAATAAAACAGTCTGTACTCCGCTCGTCGACAAGGTTACAGCACAATATCAACTTACCAGAAGGTTTTGCGATGAACAAGAAACGATTTTGTTAGTTTTTCTTTTTAGTTTTTACATTGTTCAAAGAACTTTTTTCCCGATGTCGATTATTTCAGGTTTGATGTCGATGTCGAAAAATTTCCGACATCTCGATGTGACATCGATGTTATGATTTCGATGTCGATGTTGTAATTTAACATCGATGGGCAACCTCAATTTAAACCCTCAACCAACCCCCCTTCCATCACCACACACTACACAAACTAATAAAACAAGACTTTAAAAATGTATTTAGAATATTTTTTAACTACCAGGGTAGCAGGGGTAGCAGTGCTACCGGGCCCTTGAGTGAGGGGGCCCTCTAGGCACAAAGGAAATCCAAAAGCGGCTTAGTTGAGCCAGTGTCAATTCAGCTGAACGATCATTTTCTAAACTTAAAATACTCAAAACATATTTAAGAAGTTGTATGGCTCAAGATGTCAGGCTCTTGCAGGACTAGCGTTGTCGTGCGCGCAACGTAGACATCGACTCGGCCAACGTTGTGTTTGAAGACTCGACAGCAAGACGTCGGCAATTTTATTATAACCACATCGTTGCCGGTGTTTCTAAAATTCTTGGCTGAACTTGTGTCCACAGATTACGTTGAAAGAGCACGAATTTTAAACACACAGTTAAATTACAACTAACAATATGCGGAGGGATGGGGGCCCAATTTTGTATTTGCTGGGGGGCCCCCTGATAGATTCTTACGCCACTGGTTATATTGGCATTGGCAATCACAAATATGATGTTAATTGTGGTTGTGTAATGTTTATTGAACCTAAAATGACACATACAAGTTGATTAATCGTAACGAATTTTCAATAACCTAATATTTCAATTGTTTGAACGTTTATTGAACCTAAATGTTGCAGTTATCAACGCTATTGCATGTTCCTTATCTGCGAGGTTGGAATTCATAGTCGGCCCCTACACCTAGGGGCGCCCATTGTTACCACGGTAACAGTTGTTTCCATGTTATTTCCCATAAACAAAACAAATCCATAGCAACAATGGGTGCCCCTAGGTGTAGGGGCCGACTATGAATTCCAACATAAAGGGAATTTAAAGTGTAGAATAGAAAGAAGTGAAAAAACATAAGATCCGAGCTCGACTCCCAGCGTGGGTGAATGTGGTGTCGTGTTTTCTTCTAGCACTTGCAGTGTACACCAATGCTCGTCCAGTGGGTGGGCAGACCTACCGCAGTCTGCAGACTGCGTCGTAATCGTAACGTCGTAATCGTAACGTCGTCTTAGACGTAGAGCAAGAATCTCGTGTGCGATGGAATGTTGGTATGGTTGAATGGGGAGAGGGGGGGAGGGGGGATTGTCACTGATAAACGTGTGTGTAGACCTCGACTCAGTATTACGTTACACTTTCATTCATACAAGACGAATCAGGGAGTGGAACATGAGATCGACTACAAATACTGATAAGGCGCCGCTCGCACTTCTTGCCAAATTGTTTCGTTATCTTCTTTATTTACTTCATATTACTGCCAACCAGAAACCATGCATGATATGAGTTGATATACGTAGACGACACGGCGGCTATTAGTGCCAATGTGTAGGTCCCAATGAAAAATACATATATCAAAGTGGTAAAAGATTCAAAACTGAAACACAAAGAAAACTATGCCTGAGACTAAATTATGCAATGCATATGCGTTCCGGCTCCGGTTTTTAAAAATAAGTAATTTTTGTTATAGTTATTATTGGGTTTGTTAGTTGTAATAATTTCAAACTTAATTGACACAAGCATAATGAAGTATTGTGTACCTAACCCAGCAGACTGGCACCGACCCGCGTCCTTGCTACTGCCACTGCTGCCGGTCCATCCTGGAGAATTCTGAATACACTTTTTAAAATGTATTTTACTTTAAAATTAATATCGTTGCAAAATGAAGACACTTATGTGGGAAACATATTATGCGAAATTCTATAAAGCTATAATGATAAATGGGGAAATAGGGCTAAGAAGGGGTTCTAGATTTGCAACAAGACGACTTTGACAACTGTGTGTGAATGTGTACTGGTAGCAAAATGTGATATGAAAGGTATAGTGGATGTATTTAGTTGGCTTTTCAGTGGTTTTTCGGATTCAGCTTTCATTTGTGTTAGTCCGAGGTTTAAACAAGTTTGGGAACCAACGTATAGTGAGAATAAATAAATAAATCATGAAACCAATACATTATTTTACCGTTGATTACTTCGTCACATATTATGTTTTGAACGCCTACGCCTTCAAAACATTTCCCCACACTGTTATTTGCCAGTTTGGTGTCCAGGATTACTCTGAGCCTCATGTTTCATTCTTTCCCTTGTGAATCTTGAACATTGTTTTGGACGCACCCGAACCTCAAGGAAACAAATACTTGCATGTGTAGATTTTGTGCACATACATAATACAGGTTCAACTCGTTGTGTTTTGGAAGAACCTTCCTATCAGGTATGAATTCGTTTTCCCTTCACCAAATTTCCGTTTTTGCTGGGTTTCGGGTTCGACTCCCTGATAACGTTTTAGTTAATGCATTATTTATTGTTTTACCAAGTGAATTGAAGTTGTAGCGAGTATATTGATGTTTTAGCTAGTGTATTATTAGTGTTCTTGTATAGTGTACTGAATACTGACGCGTGTGTTGTTTCCTTGCAGCAGTTCGAATGCGACCGCGACCGCGACGCGATGGTTATGATCAAGCAGGAGCAGATGGACGACTGCTACGTCCCTGCCGGTGGACCTCGTTCCATGGGGTCGATGCAGAAGGTGCCTTCCCTTAGCGACCTGTCCGACCCAGAGAGCTCCCTCGGTAAGTCAAGCCATTTGGATTGCTTTTGAACTTGCGTTGGACAAGTCATACCACAGGTCATACGATTCAATACTTGTGCACTCCCATAGCGTGTTTTTTTTTTTTTTCGGGAATCTACTAGTTTTAAGTTACAGGATCCACTCATGATTTGGCATCCCTTCCAATCCTAGCCATGTTTGATTGTGCTTACATGGGGAGATTCACCTTGGATTTAATCCCACTTTCGACTCGCTCCCGCATTTTGTGGGAGTGGATTGAATGAACGAACCCGATCCTCGTCGGGAAGTGTTTATATGATGAGTGAATTGGTATTGGATTGGATCCCAAAGCAAACTCAATCCCGGTTTGAATCCTCCATGTAAAGGGACTATCATATGTGAACCACTGTCAGTATCAGCTGGTCCGTCTGGCTGAGTAAAATGCGCTCGACCCTCAGTCAGGATTGATTGACGAGGATGGGAATCGAACCAGCAACCTTGGAAGTCACCTTGAGGTTGGACTCGGCATATTAGCAACAATTACAGTGAAGTGATCGCAATCGATAACACGCGTATATACACGGCGATAAGCTAGCTACCTGTGATAGGATCGGGTCATTGCATCAGCTGTGTTGTGTGTAACACTGCTTGAACGCATTTCAATGACAGCAATGCGATAACAGTGATCAATGGTGTTCGACGCACCCACCCATCTCCTCCAATCTGGGCCTGTTGGCAGCCGTGCCTATAATAGCCGGGGGGGGGGGTTGCATCCCTCACTATTTTATTGGTTCAACATCCCCATAAGTTTCAAGTACCAAAATTGTGCTTAGTAAACACTAACAGTAATTGTTATTTTTCTTCATCTAGTAAATCCCCCACCCCCCTGAAGCTAATCGGAAAAAAATCCTGGCAGACGTGTAGACAAAAGAGTAACGTTAAATTTGGTAATCTATAATTTATAATTGACCTATTTTTACTTTTGCATTCACTCTAGAATAATTTATGTTTTACAACATTTTTGCCTACTGCGATATAATACGCCACTACTGTCAAGAGATAGCGCTGAGAAGCTGTACCATTGTCTGCGACATGTAACGTTCAACAAAGGCTCAACAGTTCAAATATTTTACTATTGACAGGTAAAGTAGTTGCTAATGTTGCCGGCGTTGAGGTCGCGTAGTCGGACGTACCATGCTAGGACGTGCAGCGGGTGAGCTTGCATGTGGTAAAGTAGTTGCTAATGTTGCCGGCGTCGACGTACCATGCTAGGACGTACCATGCTAGGACGTGCAGCGGGTGAGCTTGCATGTGGTAAAGTAGTTGCTAATGTTGCCGGCGTTGAGGTCGCGTAGTCGGACGTACCATGCTAGGACGTGCAGCGGGTGAGCTTGCATGTGGTAAAGTAGTTGCTAATGTTGCCGGCGTCAAGGTCGCGTAGTCGGACGTACCATGCTAGGACGTACCATGCTAGGACGTGCAGCGGGTGAGCTTGCATGTGGTAAAGTAGTTGCTAATGTTGCCGGCGTCGACGTACCATGCTAGGACGTACCATGCTAGGACGTGCAGCGGGTGAGCTTGCATGTGGTAAAGTAGTTGCTAATGTTGCCGGCGTCGACGTACCATGCTAGGACGTACCATGCTAGGACGTGCAGCGGGTGAGCTTGCATGTGGTAAAGTAGTTGCTAATGTTGCCGGCGTCGAGGTCGCATGGTCGGACGTACCATGCTAGGACGTGCAGCGGGTGAGCTTGCATGTGGTAAAGTAGTTGCTAATGTTGCCGGCGTCGACGTACCATGCTAGGACGTACCATGCTAGGACGTGCAGCGGGTGAGCTTGCATGTGGTAAAGTAGTTGCTAATGTTGCCGGCGTCGAGGTCGTATGGTCGGACGTACCATGCTAGGACGTACCATGCTAGGACGTGCAGCGGGTGAGCTTGCATGTGGTAAAGTAGTTGCTAATGTTGCCGGCGTCGACGTACCATGCTAGGACGTACCATGCTAGGACGTACCATGCTAGGACGTGCAGCGGGTGAGCTTGCATGTGGTAAAGTAGTTGCTAATGTTGCCGGCGTCGACGTACCATGCTAGGACGTACCATGCTAGGACGTGCAGCGGGTGAGCTTGCATGTGGTAAAGTAGTTGCTAATGTTGCCGGCGTCGAGGTCGTATGGTCGGACGTACCATGCTAGGACGTACCATGCTAGGACGTGCAGCGGGTGAGCTTGCATGTGGTAAAGTAGTTGCTAATGTTGCCGGCGTCGACGTACCATGCTAGGACGTACCATGCTAGGACGTACCATGCTAGGACGTGCAGCGGGTGAGCTTGCATGTGGTAAAGTAGTTGCTAATGTTGCCGGCGTCGACGTACCATGCTAGGACGTACCATGCTAGGACGTGCAGCGGGTGAGCTTGCATGTGGTAAAGTAGTTGCTAATGTTGCCGGCGTCGACGTACCATGCTAGGACGTACCATGCTAGGACGTGCAGCGGGTGAGCTTGCATGTGGTAAAGTAGTTGCTAATGTTGCCGGCGTTGACGTACCATGCTAGGACGTACCATGCTAGGACGTGCAGCGGGTGAGCTTGCATGCGGTCTAGCCTCCCCCGCACGGATAGTGCAGCCAGCATGATTCGCATGACGAGGGCGCGGGGTTAATGAGGATGCTGGTGATTATTCCATTAGGCGAGGCCCACGAGGCACGGCCACTTGGAAGAATAATCACCTCACGGCCACTTGGAGGGAACACTGTCGCGATCACCTAGGCACGGCCGCCTGGAGCAGTTTCCTCGCCGTACGCAACAAACAAACAAACAACAAACTGCTATCCATGTTGATATTGTTACGCTCATCGGTTATACTATTGTTTCAACAAACATTACATTAAAAATATTGAGCCTAATCTCGGGACTAAACGTTTTTTGAAACCGGGCCATAGATAATTGAATACAATTTGAAGTAGACTATCATAAATACTAAAACAGAAAATGCTAAAAATTCCGTTCTATTTTGGCGCATTTTGCATACAGGCGCATATCTATGGTTTGCTATATTATTGGTCGCCAGATCAAGGTCCTCTCAATCTTCCAGCCGAAACTCCGCTAGGAGATGGAGAGAACGTATACGCCAGCACGTATGAACGGGCACCGGCTTCCGTTTCACGTCCACATGGGCATTACACAATTAACTGTCGTAGAGTTTTAAACTGAGCGAAGGTGGGGTCGGGGTCTGTGTCTGCGTGCCCTTGAATTTAGCATTTAAATTTCGTTTTTACACACACACACACTTCATTGAGAAAGTAAAATACAAAAACAAAATTAGAAATAATACCGAAATCATATAACATCGAAAATAAAACGTAGACGTAAATTTCGTCAACAATTCAAAACAACAAACAGTTTGTTGTAGAGATGGATTTTTGTTTCAATAGTTTCATACATGCTAGTACTATATAGATAGATAGTAAGTGGCATTGGTTTTTGTGTTTTAATCCAACCTTGTGAGATCTAGTAAGCACGATTGTGAAATAATGTATTATATAGCCGCCCCCCCCCCCCTCCCGCACACCCGAATTTACCTTTACTAAACCATACTAAACCATCATGATCCAATCATCCGAGTACATCCGAGTACATTTTAAAGCGTTTGCAAACAAGTGAGATTTCAATCGAATGCAGTATGAATCTCTACTCGATCTGACCACGAACCTACGCCCTCACGCATGCAATGATTGATGTGTTTATGACTAAACATGTAATGATTCATGTTTTGGTGACAGCATGCGAGCGTGTTCATGGGTTGTAAGTGTTTTGAGCAGAACTGTTCGTTCGTGGGCACTTTCGAAGGGGACTGACTGCAAGTCAGTGACGACGCCAGGAATTTTCCATTGGGGGGGCCAAGGGGGGTCCTACGAATGTATAAGGAGGCCATGCAGATTCCAGACTGGTTTTCTATCGGTATCGGGAGGGGGGGGGGGGGGGGGTTACACCAGGCTACATGCACTTGCGAACATGAAAATATGCATTCCATTCTTACCTAATTAATGCAAGGCAGTGGTGTAGTGCCAGATATACCAGTACGTAGTGGGAAGTTGGAGGGACACATCTTTCCAGACGAAAAAAGCATGGGGGTTTGGGGGGAAAAGCCCCCCACAACAATGACGCCGCAGGCGATTAAAAAAATCAGGCTTTAAGAGCGTGTTTTGAGCGTTTTAGAAAGCAATACCGGACTCGATGCAATACCAAAATACTGCAGTTTTGTATTCGATTTCGTAAGGAACTCTTGTTACGGCTCATGCACGAAAATGTTCTTTCACAAGCAGCACTTGATGCAGATATTGTTAGGCTAATAGTGCACAGTTTGTAAGCTTCATTGAAAGCAAGAAGGGGCATACAACCTTCCAATGACGTTTGAAACTTCTGGCTTCAGTTACCATGTGCAAGCAGTGAAAAACTTGAAAGTAAAAATCAAAATACTAGGAACTCCAGTTTGATGAATATTTGGTAGTGTGGTGGATTGGTGTAGTAAATTTCAACTACAAGAACTAGTTAGAATGTGAATTATTTATTTGTTGGCGTGTATGCGGCGGCATCAACGTAGTGTATACGTGGTAATTTTTTTTGGCTTGGGGGGGCCGCTGGGGGGGCCGAGGGATTTTAGGGGGGGCACCGGCCCCCCCTGGCCCCCCCCTAGCGTCGTCACTGCTGCAAGTTGTGTGAAATCTCACTTTATTTTGAACGTTCTAAAGTTAATTGGCATACGAAAATCTGCTGTGCTACTTGGCAAAAAAAATATATTTTTTAAATTTGTTTGGCCACTTTGTCTGAAATGCAATTACTTTTACCAATGTGTTCATATTAATTTCAAGGTTGATATATATATATATATATATATATATATATATATATATATATATATATGCAGATAGTATTTTTAGTATGTGGGCTGATATCGTTGGATCGGGATGATCTAAACCATCTTTGCTACAATTTGTCTTGTCAGCTAGCAACTTGCTGTAGGTAATTATGAACGGAGTAATTTTCGAACGTTTAGGTCATAAAAGGTTCTCGCTTTTACCCTATCTGTGTTTTATTTGCGACCAATGTGTCATATGTCAACCAACTGTCCGTTTGTAGGCCGCTTGCCGCTGTGTTGCCGTCTATTTGTAGACAGCCTCTCCACAGAAATAACTCTCGGCAACGATTAAAGATGAGATATTATTCAGGGATGTGTGATCTATGTGTGTGTGTTCCCTTCAACTAGTGATTTACGTCTTTTGGAAATAGTTTGACCCGATGAGTTGCTGAAGATTTATCAGGAGCATACGTGGACGTGTTGTTCAATGGTTCGCTAATTATTGTCAACAGGTAGCCTGTTGTAGATAAAACTTCCTATGCTGTGGTGAGGGTTGGAGGGTCCTGGCCACTGCCAAAGGGCATGCTAAACGGCCTATGAGAAACGTATGTGAATCCATCCCGTGGGCTTGTACTTGTACTGTTGACTCTTAACTCAAAGATAAGAAGGCAGATGAGATAGCGAAAGTCTTAGTCCGAAAAGTACAGTTTTGAAACACCCCTGTATATAATCCAAGCTATTTCATATAACGCATTGTAGTTCAACGCCAATACTAATTACAAAATAAAATAGATTACAATACAAGCAAAATATTATTTAATTGATCGATGTGTTGATTTATTTATTCGATATTTGCAACAGTTCCAAGGTCCCACTGGTGCAAATTTAATATATTAGGCTATGTTATTTTGATGGACGATGATGAAAAGTGAATCAGGGAAAACCTGTTGCAGGCACGTAGTCTACTTCTGCCGAAAAGCACTAAGGGGACCATCGACTTAACGTCCCCCCCCCCCCCCCCCTCCCCCGCCCCGAAACCGTAAGGACGGTGTAACTTTGACCACAGTCACAGATTCTTCCACTATAACCTGGACTATCAAAAGTTGCTACCAACGGTTTGTTTTATATAACAAATAACAATAGTGTTTCAGGGGAGAACGGTCCCCCTCTCTCGTACTGACCTAGCCCGATGTTGCTTACCTTCGGCATTCGCATAGAAATAACCGGCAAAGCGACTGCGCAGCTTAACCGTTACAGCAATTAATTAATTAATTAATAACCGAAATATCAACAAGTATGGCAAGATGGTTGTCTGGAATGATGATGAGAAGCGAAGTGTATTGTTGGGCGGAGGTTCCAAGGTTCGTGCTCCGAATCACCAAGTCTGCCTGTTAGGGCGGGTTGCGTGCACAACAAGCGAACATCGGCAATCGCGTGCTCAGACGCAATTCCTGCGGTTTGGCCGTAGGTTGGTTCGTTGAATCCGTTCGATTCGGGAGTTACATGATTTTCAACATACAATATTTTACACTAAAAATGTGTGCTACATACAAGTACAAACGAAAGCGAGGTTCACATTTTTATATTATGGTAATTTACTTATTGTGAGATTGCAGAATGTTTTAAAAAAGGGCTGGTCTTGGCTGGATCAAACCCACCATAGTTGAATATTTTGTTTGTGAAGGTTATATAAAATATAATATGTATAATATATATATACATACACGCACAACATTCTCTTCCTAAATAATGTTTGGCTGGAAATTGTCTTCTATAAAATTTCTGCGTTGCACATAAGCGTTGCATTTTTCAGTTGCCTTTTATTCCAGTATCTCATAGAATTGATTGGAATTGTATGTGCATCCCCATTGCTCTAACATATTTTTTCATAATTAATTAAATAACTTGTCAAAATAACACGATTCTTTGATAAAATACAACATTCTATTTAAGCATTTCGAATTCTTAATCTGCAACCATGCACTCATTTTTTAGATAAACTATATCTTTTGGTAATCATTGAACCAATAACTTTTTTTACTTAAATCTCTATTATTTTCCTTGTATGATTATTGACCCGAATTTAAAATTTAGACAAATGAGCAATATCAAATTTTCCAGTTTTTCAGTTACATAAAAAAAATCAATACCTTGTCTCTTATTAACAGACTCGGTACGGTAAAACTCATTCACGTGTCTCCAAAAGAGTTTTGGGGGGTTTGATGGGGGGAGGGTCAGGGGGTTCGTGACCTATGAACTAACTTGAGCTATAGTTTGCGGCTAATGGTTGGTTGACAGCATCGCTACCACACACACACAGAATTGTGTGAGCCAGTTGACAATCAATGGATCAAAGAGATGAACCAACCCAACCGGCCAAGCTAACTCTCGACTCGGCTTTATATATAAATACCAGCATTATCTTCTGGACGTGATGGCTGTTCGCCATGACGGTTGGAGGGTGGCCAAAAGATGCTGTGGTGGCGTGCATCGATAATGTACCCTACGCGTTACCAGTCATTGTCTTCGCGCGGCCACTTGCAAATGCTGGAGACAGAACCGACGCCTTCCTTGTCATACTAACCAAACCATTAGTGTTCGCTTCGGTTATTAATATACCTGTGTAGATGGGAGGGGCTGTAACAGTTGACGTACGCCACGATGGCCACTTTCTGCGGGGTTACTGGTTAGGTCAACCATTTTGTTAGTGATCATTCCTTGATTATTTTTATGGGCAGCATTTTCAGGTCATATCGTCTATCATACACCAAAGAAGACACATTTTTTGTGACTGAGAATCAATTAAGCATAATTGTATACAAATGTTTAAACAAATTAATATTGCGAGATTGATTGATTGATTGATTGATTGATTATTCTCGTCGTAATGGCGTTATAGCGGGCCTTCATCAAACCATGTTATAACACTGTTAAATTTTTATGATTATTGTATATAGGTACAAAATGAGTGTTTAATCACAGATTTATAAAACATGTTTTGATTGAGATCAAATAAACGAGTGCATGTTAGTGTACCGTAATTTATTCCAATTTTCGTTTTTATATATTTTATTTTGTTTGTAAAATTATGCAGTTATTCTTTGTCGACTGGCAACAGCTTTAGCTGCAGAGACCGATTTGTTACTAAAAAAAAGAAAGTTGTAAATGTTACTTGCTACTACTACAATGATTCTGAGAAAACGTATTAGTATACCATATCTAGTTAGGGCACAGATAAGGGATTGTTGTCTGTGGTTAGGGCTAACTGAACGTATGTGTATGACAGGGTGGTGAATAGTGATCTCAATCTCATGTCTGTTTCTTGCTGTGTAATCCATCACTGGCCGAACAATCTACGATACCATGCGATTGATTCACAGATCTCGCTTTCCTCGAAACTCTCGTGTTGCATGAGAAAATGACATCTCACGACAGTGTTTTTACGTTTGCCAGACCTATTTCGGGAACGTCCATTCGTTTATTTCTTTTTGTACGAACCGCCTTGCAACGATGCATCCGTAGAAGTAGCCGCATTCGCCGCGAGGTAGCGCTAGCGTACGAGAGAGTTGTAAAGAGGTTCTCAGTTTTCTCGTTAGGTGGCAGCACTCGTGGTAGTTTCGCGGCGTTTATGAAACTCGTACACAAAGACCTGCGTTGTTTGATAACTTCGATTTTGCCTGCGAATTATGATGTTTCTGATGTTGATTAATGGTTTGTTTGTACCATTTGAAGGGCATTAGACTTTGATTCTCAGATGTGAATATGCGAGTGTTCCATTTGGGCGCGGTGATTAAAACTCTACCCAACGTACTCACTGGCTGCCCACCAAACTAAGTAGTCCTTTCCAACACCATAAGGGTTTTCTTGCTGCGTAGGCTACCCGTGTTCCCATGCAGTCCCGTACAGTCAATGCAGTTTCGATCCCTGCTTTTATTTTATCCATGAATATGAAGAAGATGTTAAAAAATGAGCCAGACTCACTTGCTTTCGTGGCAACGAGCCATTCAGTACGTCAACTTCATGACAATTAAAAATTAATCGAGTAGTGCCATTCGTTTAGCATCCATAGTTGCTGCAAAAAAATAACATATTCTTCGCATTCACACACCTCAAATATAAGCCATCAAAATTAAATTTTCAGCGACGATTTGTTTCATGGAAATTTCGATGTAGGAATCTTGCTGTGTCCTTTCAGGTTATAATATTTGGTTTACGCAAACAAATCGTTGTGTACTTTGGCGGTAAACATTGATTAATATTTCGTTTTAAAGCGTTTAATTTTCGTTTTCCCCTAACATGCCTGTATCCTGTATCTCGTTATAATTATAATAATACAGTCATGTATATTATGTGATCAGTCCTGACGAAGTCACTTTTTCTACGTGCCGTTACCCCTCCTCTCCCCCCGCCCCATCGCCCACGTAGTCGATTACCCATGTCAATCAAGAAACAAAACGACGACGACGATAACGTTGTTAATTTTGACATTGACCAGGAAGTGTTCATAACTCCTGTAGTAATTTACTACAGTGTAGTGCACACCTGTCCCGCTGTTGGCGCCACAATCGCATCTCCGGTGAAGCCTAATCAAAACGGCGCCCGCGGCCGTTCTATTTTTAAGCTTGTCGGAAGCCAATCTTTGCCTGCAAGAGGACCTGTTTTCGTTCGCGACCTCTGCGGGCGTGTTCAGAAACTAACTCTCACGCGAACAAGGCAGTGTACTGCTCGCGGGAACATTCGGGTATTTCCAGAACTCGTGGATGGATTCGGATGAAATGCTAAAGTACACTGGCAGACAAATTACCTTTGTTTGGCCGTAGGGTAGAGAGTTACAATGTAGCTCTGCCTGTCGTGCGATGTTCATAAAAGGCCTACGTCATATGAACTAGCGGTATATGAGTACAGCCTTTCTCGTAATTGTTTATTACAGTGTTTACAATTGATTTACAATGTATAATGCGGTATAATGCTGGAAGTTGTAAAACCAGTCGAAAACAAACATTACGGATCACACACCCTACAAACAACAACAAACAACACAACAAATACAACCAAGCAAATACGCTATAAACTTATAACCAACTCGATTTTTTTTAAGATGGGGGAGGGGAGGGGGGGTTATCCCATGTAGATTATGTACGTTTTTCATTTTGAACGAAAAAGTGGGTTCGAAGGTTCTTGTATGTGCCAAACAAAACATGGAATAGTTTATCTTTAACCTCATGGTTTAGTTTGGCACCAACTCCCCACATGACTTAGTAGACAGTACAACTAAACAAAATAATCTCGTTTTAATAAGTTGTAATGCGTTTCTTGAAGGTGCGGGTGGAATAAAACTCATATAAAAACAAATACGTTTATGTAGGCTACTGTCGACCCACTCAATTACAATTATTTGATTTTCAGTGATGGACATTATAGCATTTATCGTGCGTTTCGCTATTTTGATGGCTCCAAGTCAATGTTACCATAATACATCAGTACCCTACAAAATACAGTTGATTTATATTAAATTAAAAACCCCATCACAAAACCATCGAGGAATCAAAACAGGGACTTCCTTCATTGGAAGCGGAAATGGACCCACTAAATAAGACCTAGTAATTGGACTGTACACTGTCTCTTGTCACAGATAAAAACAATTTAAAACCGCCATATTTCGAACCCTGATCAGAGCTCTTCAACAGGCGAAAACACACTACAGTGTGTTCGAAATATTGCGGCTTTAAATTGATTTATCTGTGACAAGGAACAGTGCACAGTCCAATTACTAGGTCTTATATAACGTTTTACCTGTTCTTCTATGTTTCCGTTTTAATTACTGGACCCACTAAAGTCGACTCTATATAAATAAATTACAATGTGGTACTCTCTCATAGTCATAGCATACATGACCCTACGCCGTATTAGATCAAAGATTACTGATTAGAGGTAATTTGTACAGACGTTGCTATAACTATGGTGCGTGGCTTCGAATTCTTTACAACGTATAAGGACGTTTAAAAGTACCGGTAGTGTAAGAGGCAAAATGAAAAGTATAGTGATTGAGGCAAAATGCGCAAGCAACACCACTATCTCCTGGGTTAGTAAGTCATCTGTTGTTGATATCTATAAAAAAAAACATGCTTTGAATCAGTCCACAATCGTACAGCTTTCTCCCAATTGTTGTAGGCTACACAATCATCATTATTCGTTACTATTATGGAGGGCGGTACATTTGTGCTGGCTCGATTCACTCAACTGTGAGACGGTTTGATTCTCGCCACCCGCAATACTGACTTAAGGGTGGGGTCCTCAATCATAAGACGACTGATGATGGTAAAAACCCTCAGACATTCTTCCCCAATCACGATGATCTATGTCTTATTTCTATAGATGTCTTTATGTCTTCGGCCCAAGATCCTCTAAAACTTCACTGTAAGGTTTTCAGCCACTGCCTTTATATTATACAAAAGGTTCCCTAACATGGTAAAATTCCTGTCACCACAGTACAGAACTGACTATGAAGTACTCAAATGTATACCTTAGTTTTTCAAGCTATCAATCCGTGTATTGATTTGATTTGAAACAACTCTCCATTCTTTCTCTTGTGTTATATTAATACAATAATACCATACCGTACCAGTATTTTTGTTTTACGTAATATCCATGCACATAAGATTTTTAATCGCACAGGTTTCAAGTTACTATAACCAAACAACAATCCGACGTATTTAATCTCGTGTTCCGGACGTCATATGGCTTCGTTGTCGAGTACGTCGTTAAACTCCAAATAGTCAAATCTCAAATTGAATCTCGGCATTGCTAGATTCACACAACGACCAACTCGCGAACTAACCCGAACAGGTGTTGATAAAGGAGGTTTCTGTTCTACCCATGATTTATATGACTTCGAGTGTACCCTTATATTCTTACGAGTTACGACCAAGGTGTAGATTACAACTCGATCGCCCGGTGTAGTAATTATAGTAAAAGCGGCAGAGTTTATGAATGGGCCGCTGGACGGATACTATCTTGAACTCTCCCCTGATTGGCTGCGTAAGACTGGGAAGTCACCCGCCATTGGTCCAGGACGCTGAGTCACTGGTCGCGGCATTGACCTCGCCTGGTCATCTTTATTAAGTTGTTTTGACCACTTTTTACGCAACCTCGTTACTATAGGCCTACCTGCCCGGTCGACCCTCTTCAAACAGTGTCGCTCATAGCGTCGCGATGAGCCTCGTTACTATACCTGCCTGGTCGACCCTCTTCACACGGTGTCGCTCATAGCGACGCGATGAGTCTCGTTGCTATACCTGCCTGGTCGACCCTCTTCAAACAGTGTCGCTCATAGCGTCGCGATGAGCCTCGTTACTATACCTGCCTGGTCGACCCTCTTCACACGGTGTCGCTCATAGCGTCGCGATGAGTCTCGTTACTATACCTGCCTGGTCGACCCTCTTCACACGGTGTCGCTCATAGCGTCGCGATGAGCCTCGTTACTATACCTGCCTGGTCGACCCTCTTCACACGGTGTCGCTCATAGCGTCGCGATGAGCCTCGTTACTATACCTGCCTGGTCGACCCTCTTCACACGGTGTCGCTCATAGCGTCGCGATGAGTCTCGTTACTATACCTGCCTGGTCGACCCTCTTCACACGGTGTCGCTCATAGCGTCGCGATGAGCCTCGTTACTATACCTGCCTGGTCGACCCTCTTCACACGGTGTCGCTCATAGTGTCGCGATGAGCCTCGTTACTATACCTGCCCGGTCAACCCTCTTCACACGGTGTCGCTCATAGCGTCGCGATGAGCCTCGTTACTATACCTGCCTGGTCGACCCTCTTCACACGGTGTCGCTCATAGCGTCGCGATGAGTCTCGTTACTATACCTGCCCGGTCGACCCTCTTCACACGGTGTCGCTCATAGCGTCGCGATGAGCCTCGTTACTATACCTGCCTGGTCGACCCTCTTCACACGGTGTCGCTCATAGCGTCGCGATGAGTCTCGTTACTATACCTGCCTGGTCGACCCTCTTCACACGGTGTCGCTCATAGCGTCGCGATGAGCCTCGTTACTATACCTGCCTGGTCGACCCTCTTCACACGGTGTCGCTCATAGCGTCGCGATGAGCCTCGTTACTATACCTGCCTGGTCGACCCTCTTCACACGGTGTCGCTCATAGCGTCGCGATGAGTCTCGTTACTATACCTGCCCGGTCGACCCTCTTCACACGGTGTCGCTCATAGCGTCGCGATGAGTCTCGTTACTATACCTGCCTGGTCGACCCTCTTCACACGGTGTCGCTCATAGCGTCGCGATGAGTCTCGTTACTATACCTGCCTGGTCGACCCTCTTCACACGGTGTCGCTCATAGCGTCGCGATGAGCCTCGTTACTATACCTGCCTGGTCGACCCTCTTCACACGGTGTCGCTCATAGCGTCGCGATGAGCCTCGTTACTATACCTGTCTGGTCGACCCTCTTCACACGGTGTCGCTCATAGCGTCGCGATGAGTCTCGTTACTATACCTGCCCGGTCGACCCTCTTCACACGGTGTCGCTCATAGCGTCGCGATGAGTCTCGTTACTATACCTGCCCGGTCGACCCTCTTCACACGGTGTCGCTCATAGCGTCGCGATGAGCCTCGTTACTATACCTGCCCGGTCGACCCTCTTCACACGGTGTCGCTCATAGCGTCGCGATGAGTCTCGTTACTATACCTGCCCGGTCGACCCTCTTCACACGGTGTCGCTCATAGCGTCGCGATGAGCCTCGTTACTATACCTGCCCGGTCGACCCTCTTCACACGGTGTCGCTCATAGCGTCGCGATGAGTCTCGTTACTATACCTGCCTGGTCGACCCTCTTCACACGGTGTCGCTCATAGTGTCGCGATGAGTCTCGTTGCTATACCTGCCTGGTCGACCCTCTTCACACGGTGTCGCTCATAGCGTCGCGATGAGTCTCGTTACTTTACCTGTCTGGTCGACCCTCTTCACACGGTGTCGCTCATAGCGTCGCGATGAGCCTCGTTACTGTACCTGCCCGGTCGACCCTCTTCACACGGTGTCGCTCATAGCGTCGCGATGAGCCTCGTTACTATACCTGCCTGGTCGACCCTCTTCACACGGTGTCGCTCATAGCGTCGCGATGAGCCTCGTTACTATACCTGCCTGGTCGACCCTCTTCACACGGTGTCGCTCATAGCGTCGCGATGAGCCTCGTTACTATACCTGCCTGGTCGACCCTCTTCACACGGTGTCGCTCATAGCGTCGCGCTGAGCCTCGTTACTATACCTGCCTGGTCGACCCTCTTCACACGGTGTCGCTCATAGCGTCGCGATGAGCCTCGTTACTATACCTGCCTGGTCGACCCTCTTCACACGGTGTCGCTCATAGCGTCGCGATGAGCCTCGTTACTATACCTGCCTGGTCAACCCTCTTCACACGGTGTCGCTCATAGCGTCGCGATGAGCCTCGTTACTATACCTGCCCGGTCGACCCTCTTCACACGGTGTCGCTCATAGCGTCGCGATGAGCCTCGTTACTATACCTGCCCGGTCGACCCTCTTCACACGGTGTCGCTCATAGCGTCGCGATGAGCCTCGTTACAGGAATCCCTGCTGCGCACAACAAGACTAGTCAGCTTAGATACCCCTCTTCAGGGCGCTAACTTGCTAAAGTTGTCCCAACGTAAGTTTCTGGTAACTAGCATCTGGGTACTTGAAACAGGTCCAATAATGATTATTTACGATCTTGTATTGGATTGCTGAAATCCCAGAACCCAGCGGGCGTGACTAATGAGGCTTCTAAGCTAAATGCTAAAGCCAGTATGGTAGTGAACGCTTCGCTCATCTATTGCAGCGCGTGTGAACCGTGCTTGTGCTTGGAACCTGTCTGGGCGCCTAACGGGGCCGAAGGCAGAGATTTGGGCCCCGGGGTTTCCTGCCATTGATATAGGTTTAACTCTTGACCCCGTCCCATTCTTCACTACCGGTCGGACGGTTTCAACATTCGCCACTGTTGGCGCCCGAGGCGAGATGGGAGCCTCCGCCCTCCCCTCCCCCCACGTTGTTGCTGTTCGTTTTTTTTTTTTTTGTAAATTAAGTTGATGCAATTCTAGGAAACGTCACAATATAATGGTTATACTACGTATCTTATTGTAGTAACGGTGTAGCTGTTGTAGTGTGTAGGCGTACCGGTGTACCCTAAATATATATTATCTTTGTAAATATTTTGAATGATTGTGTTGGCTTTGTAGTCAGAACTGTGTGTTAGTTGGGTGGGATGGGGTTTAAAATATTGGAAACTTTGTCTACATCTACCATTTCCTATTTCTTTGGCCTTGATTATGTGTCCTTAAATATTCGTCCTTGCCGCAAAATGTGTCCAACTTAAATCTAAATCCATACCTTTACACAAACTTCCTTTTTTCAGAATCGATCTAGGACCGTTAGATGGCCCTCTAGAATCTAGATCTTCAATGACAATAGTGCACAACAGTGAAAAATGTACCTTAACATAACATTTGAGTTGTTATTGTTGAACATTGTTATAATTGTAGATAGAAGTAATCACGACCCTCTAGATCAATTTCTGAGTCGTCTGAAAAGTACTTCCTAACGTCTCACTGCCTATGCATCCCACGGTAATACCACATCTCAAAATTTTGTTACGGACAAAGGCTGTTTTGTGTGTGTGTGTGGGGGGGGGGGGGGGGGGTCGTGTTCCAAGTATTGGACTTGCGTGACTCCCCCCCCCCCCCCCCCCCCCAGCCAGCACCTACTCTCGATGAACCCCAGTCTCTGCAAGTTGAGTGGTCAATGGGACCCATCTCTTCCTCTTATGCTGCTATGCGTCTCGTCGACTCGATCCCCATCCTTGTGTTATCGGATCGCTTATCACGTACTATGTAATGACGTCACAGCTCGTAGCCCACGCCCTCTTGAATGAATGAATGAATGAATGAAAGAGGAATGAATGAATTAAGCTGTTCCTAACGAAAAAGATACGTGACGAGCAATGTCAATAATATGTTGACTCTTCGTCACTGACGTCATTTCCTCACGAAATCATGCGAAGAGTAAAAAAACGAAAAGTCGCGCGCGATAGCTGCTGACATCTGTGGAGTGGAAGACGAACCTTGTTGGATGCGGAAGTTCGGTCGGCGAAGAAGTCTGCTGTAATGTCGGATTTATTTCATTGTTGAGAAGAAATTTGAGCTCTGAGATTACGGTCCAAATTCAAAGAGCCCCCAATTTCATCTTCATTATCACCTACTCATCGTCTTGATTAGCCAAGTTGCAAAAATATAAGACGTTAAGCCCAAATATCAATCAATCAATCATCAGGCTGGAATTCATAGTCGTCCCGTACCTCTAGGGGCACCCGATGTTGCTAAGGATTTCTTTTTTTTATGGAAAATAACATACCTGGCAAGAACGGGCGCCCCTAGAGGTAGGATCTCGGTTCGGATTGGTACCCATGGTTTCAAAAAAACGTTACATTAAAAATGCATCGAATCATCTACTACCAGACGCCGTTCAAAAACCGGGCCAAAACTGCTTTAAATTGTGAGACAAACTGTTGACATCATGATAAGACGTAAGGTATAATTAGTCTAGGAGTGAGGAGATTTTGTACTTTGGATAATATTAATATGTCCGCATATCTTCCTATATTGCGTCCCAGATTAGCGATCAATGGTGACTGTTATGAGAAACAAGAGGGCATGAACATAGTATTTTATTTTTAAGTCTTTACAACTTTGTGAGTGAGTGGGAAAGCCATTTGCATTATCAAAACTATACAATGCCAGAAGGTCAATCCACGGACAATGGTTGTAGTTGTAGCACAAAGAATAAACATATTTTTTCGTGAATCTATAGAAAGTTATAACCCGCAACAATGACAGTGCATAAAACCAATTTGTCTGCCAGCCAAAGTGCTCAGAATTGATAAGTCCAAAGAGTTCGATGAAGACGTGTCAATTAATCTTGGGACCAAAGGGCAAAGAGCTCGACGTAGTCGGTATTATGTCAGACTGGGGTCTGCCAAAGTGCTCAGAACGACGAAGTCAGTCCCAGACTGAATGAGCCAAAGTGCTCAGAACGACGAAGACAGTCATTATGTCTGACTGAAAGAGCCAAAGTGCTCAGAACGACGAAGTCAGTCCCAGACTGAATGAGCCAAAGTGCTCAGAACGACGAAGACAGTCATTATGTCAGACTGAAAGATCCAAAGTGCTCAAAACGACGAAGACAGTCATTATGTCAGACTGAATGAGCCAAAGTGGTCAGAACGACGAAGACATTCATTATGTCAGACTGAATGAGCCAAAGTGGTCAGAACGGCGAAGACAGTCATTATGTCAGACTGAAACCAAAGTGTTCGATTAGGATTCAACCGTCGCGCGTCACATCCGATCACGTGCGCGTGCGCGTGCGCGTGATGGCCGTGACTGGGACATCGAAACTAACCGAGGGCAAACTCGACCGTTATTGAGGACTTTTGAATTTTTCAATTTTTTTCAATTCGTCAGCACTTTGTTGTAGAATGCTCTGTCAGAGGTGGCTCAGTGGTAAGACGCGAGACTCTAATTCGGGAGGTCGTCGGTTCGATTCTGGCTGGTGGTCGTAAGGGCGAATGCTCGGACTGAGTCATACTTTCAGCCCTCGGACATTCCTTCCCAACTATCCAAACACCCTAATATCCCTAGTTAGTCACCTGAAGAGGGGCACATCAGGTAAAGCTGGTGCATGTGCACCCTATAACAGGGATTCCTACAAACAATCATTATTATGCCACTCCAGATGTGGTCTCACTTTATGCCTGTATTGGGGAGCGAATCCCAGTCATATCCCAAGAACGTACCACAACATCGTAGCCTGGTTTCACTACCGACTGTGTGAGAAGCACTTCTAATATTGTAACCACTAATGTTGTTTCTTTTGCAAGTATTGAATTTCACAATACTTAAAAAAAATTAAACTTCTGATATCTTCTTAGAATTGTTCCTTTTTTCATGCGGTGTGTAGTATACATACGAAACCAAGTTGGTACCGCAGTTCACATTTTTGATATTGTGTAGCGTTCTTGGGATATGATTGTAAACCTAAGGTTTCCACGGGATTTAAATTTGGTACTACCCAACGAGCTATGCTATAATAATACAAACCGGTATATATTTGATATTAATTGACATTCGGTAGATACGACAAAATACTTGTTTGCTTATATCCTGTATTTCAATGTTCTCTGGCCATGTACTAAAAATTTGAAGTGTCACTAAATACCAAAATACAATTTGAAAATGTTCAACACACGTCGCATTTTGCTTACATGTAAAAATAAAAACTGACACTGTTATTCAGTCAGACAGTCAAAGTGCTGAAAGTGGTGTGATCGCCTATCTGTGGTTTATCCCCGATTACCGGCTAATCAAGATTAAAGGTTTGATGACACCGACATAACAAGCTTTAAACGCGTGACTGTTTTCGGATAAATATGAGTCAATTTCGATAATATCTGTAATTTGATCAAAGCATAAATATTTGAAATCCTTCTGTGAGAGTATACACCACATCATTTCAATGTGTTCTTGAGTGCTATTTTAAAACTCCAACCTTGATTTCTCACGCTGCTTCGTACACTCTTCGATCCTAGTAATGTCCATTTGTCTTAAGTGGTTACCTCTAAAATGAGAGTTACGTTTTTAATTAAGCTATAACAATTATTAATAGGTCTGAGCACAGCACACAGGTGTATAACAATGAACGAGTGCACGGTTGGCCGAGTTTTTCCCACACGCTCCGGCAGATGCCAGTCGAGTACCCCTTCGATAGTGATCGTTGTCGGACACCTGGCGCTATACCTGTACCCTCTACAACGTGGCGAGCTTTCGACGCCATATCGATATTTCGATGCGATATCGATTCGATATAACAACTTTTCGATACGATATCGAATCGTGTTTTCTATACTGTGCTCGACTGCTCGATAAAGTTCTTTGATATCCAGTTGCAGATGTAAGATGTCGGTTTCTCATAACATGTCGATATATATTTAAATCTTGTAAACACTGAGCACACAAGACGAGTACTGACCTACAAACAAGTTAAGATTATGTACTTTATATATATATACTTTATATTATTTCATCGTTTATTTATTTTATCGTTTCTATCAATATCAAATCGAACAAAATATATATTTTGTTCGATTCGATATTATTCGATAAAATTTCGATTATTACGACTTGTATTTGTTTTGTTTTATTTATCACGAAATTTATTTGGAACAAACTCAAAACGAGTCGATTTTGTTGATTTATTTGATTGTTGTTACGAATTCATTGGCCGACCTTATTCTCACATTTACCTCCACAAATTTAAAATTAAACTAATTAAAACCCCGATCTGTTATTGCATCTAGGTATAGACGGACATGCCCATATTTGTCGTACGTTTATCGATTTTTTGTTGTATTTAGTTCTTGAAAACTACTTTTTTGTACTTGGTGCGTGGTTATTATTGCCCGGCACGTCTAATTATTGTTTCTCGGATCGAACCGCGATTTCTACCGAGTTCACTACTGGTCTGGTTCTAGTCGTCACGTACCCGCTAATCATTAATAGCTGCTCTCAGCGGGTAATTGTGAAATAATGATACAAGTTCGATACAGGTCCGACCGTGTAGGAGGATGAGTGCGACCTCGCATGCAACGGGCTTCTGCGTGCAAGGGGTGGCCAAACACACTGACCAGTCAGTGCTCAATTGACGTTTTGTACAACCTTGCAATTACTGATGTCGCATCTCTACCTTGAGCGGAACACATGTTCGACACAAATGGCTTGAAGAGCGTAAGAATTTAAGGGAATATGCTCTTGTTTTTAAATTGACATTCAATGACATGTTATAATTATACTGATCTAGATATTACCAAGACCTACAGATATTCTAAAAAGAGGATGCAACATTGATTGTGCTTGGATAAAACTAGAAAATTTGATCCAAACGTGTGTAATCCTTTTTTGAGAACATCTGAGGTCTTGATAAGATAACATCCAGCCCCTCATCATTAATGTATTCATCTTTTAAGTTTAAGATATGGCAACAGCCATCTGATTGTGAAAATTCAAAATATTGATTTTTAAAAGATAAAAACAAAAACATAAATTCTCACCCTATTCAAGTCTCCTATTCAAATTAATTTTTTAAGCGATAACAATGCTATGAATGTTTTGTTTATACTTCTATATTCTGTAAAGGGTATAGGCAAGAACAATAATTAACTTTTACGCCCCCTATACTCCCCCCTTTTCCCACTCCAACAACTACTATTATTTGCATATCGCGTCGGACAGACAGGAAATTAACGGATTTGTATTTACGCCTCCCCCAAGTTCGAATACATAATTATTCCGCCATCTGCAGTCTGACTGTTGTACTTGTTGAATGCCTCGCGTGTGTGTTGTGTGTATCGCAACGCGGGGACGAGCAATCAAGTGACACACACAGTTCGCTTGGGTTGGGGCAGCGGGAATAACCATGGGAACCGCAGGGGGGGCCGTGTGTGTGTACCCTGCACGGTGCAGTCGACCACGGCAATACTCGACTCTCAAAACCATCTCGATCATAGGTCCAAACATCAACATCCATATAAAAGCTTTTGCATTGTAAAGGGCGAAAAAACATCATTAGCGGAAAACCCCAGTGTTAAAATTCCCTGAAATTACCATTTTCCCCCGAAGTGAATAATGGTAACAATTTGGATGAGATATGAGAAATATTTATAAATTTGTATTTATTTTATTCCATAGAAATTTCAAAAAAACAGTCACTATAATGATTTAATTATATATTAGACATATTTCTCATACATTATATAGTGCGTACGAAACGACCACTTGTTGAATGTTGTAAATAAACAAATACATTTGTATTTGTCGTCATTTGCAAGAACTGTGTTCGAGCGGAAGACATTGCATATCCCATTTCATTATGTTGGTGTAAGTAGATTATAGATTTCAGAAGGTGTAAGCCTATGATAGATTATAGATTTCAGAAGTGATACCCCCCAGCCCGGCCGGTAATAGAAGCTCTGACAGGGCCAACGAGTAGTCACGCCCCCGAGACTGCGGTGAGACGAGCACGTGCCTCGACCGTGCGAGCAACACTGGACACCCCTGGCCTCACCAATGGAGCACGTACACTTGTAATGACGGCTAATGATAAACATGAGTATTATTATGTTGGGGAGTGAAGTCAGAGTTAGCTACACCGTGTGACCTCACAGCCCCCTGTATTCACTACACACATATCCGTGCATGACAGACGGACGCGGGCAGTGGTGTATATACATCACATCAGCCAGTAACAAAGCCGTTTCAATGGAGACGTTTTGACAGGTTGTTACGCGCTCATCGAAGAGCAAACAATCATTGAATTAATCACGCGATGAAGTGTTTGTATAACCTTCGGCTGCTCTTCAAACCCTCACCTCTGAGCTCTCACCCCCTTCGTTCCATGCCACACGTCATAACCCAGATCTTCGTCCTCCCCGCATCCCCCCCCCCCCCCCCCCCTCTTACACCTTATAAACTGACACTTTATAGGTGCATCTGCAGGGCGATTCTGTATGGGCGACGATAAGTTTATCAGCGGCTTTGGTCGTTACTGAAAGTGAACGCAAGGCGGTGATTGGCTCATCGCCTTCTTATAACAACCAAAACTGGTGATAAGCTCATCGTTACCCATTCAGAATCGCTCTGCTGCACTCAGTAGCACTTGTTGCAAATTTGGAGCCGACATTTTGGTTTTTATATAATTCAGTTCGTAATGAAATGATTTAAACTTGCCCAACGTCATTATATGACCTATAGGTGTTGAATACGTCGTTTAACACCAAATAATCTATCAAATCAATCATATATATTCTGTATTGGGGGGTAGTATAGGGAATGTCGGACGTAGGTTGGTACACGTCACCATCCCCTTGTGTTGCACCCGACCTACGTCGTCCTTGTCCATCGTGACGTCACGAGACCTGCGTCCCGGTTCATTGGCCAACCTCGTTGACCGTCCGTTGGTTGCGATCACCGGCGGCAACGGGGACCCGATAAATCAACGCTTGTTTTCTTTCGGTTCCTCCTCGTTCCCCCTTCGGTACGCAGCTCCCTTTTCCCTCTTCTTCTCCGCCCCCCAAGTAGTTAGTAGTTCAATAACCTAGACCTCGATGGCGGAATATTCTGGACAGAAGCAAAATATGGTAGATATTAGTTTAATCATTTATAAAAAGTTACATTTTATCGTTTTATTCGGTTTTATTATACTATCAATGTATATTGTATACTGCGCTTTTAATTTATGAAATACTTTGTAGGACATTTACAGTCGAATTTCATAAAGCCTCAGAAAAATATAAAGCTATAGTAATTAATTACTTATTTTTATAGGAATCTCTGCTGTAGGGTGCACACCTACTTTACCTAATTGCCCCTCTTCCGGTGATAAACCATGTTTATTTGGGTGTTTGGAAAGTTGGAAAGGGAAGTCTGACGGATTAGTATAACTCAATCCCAGCATTCCTTGATGACGGAGGAAAACCTCGGGAAAAGGTTTTGTCAGGGTTATCGATGACCGGTGTCGATCCGGCGACCTCCTGAATTAGAGTATCTATCGATATCAGCATCCGTGTGTCCCGTGCAAATGCCGTGATGCGTGTTTTGGCTTTGCACGTGATGAAATTTTCACGCCCACGGTCCCTTGGATGGTGTTTAGACGTGTGAACACGGAATGAAAGACAGTTACATTACAGGTAATGCGGGACTCGAACCCACGCTTCATGAGAAACATCTCGTTGTGAGCGCCAGCAGTGATTGTGGTTGTGGCGCTAACCGGTTTGTCATATAGTTAATTGGTAGAGTTTATCGCCTTGTTGTCAAATCGGTGTCTGACATGAATCGGGTGGGCCTGTTTCACGACGGTGAATAACCTTGGACCGTGGGAACTTAATTGTGTTTTCCTTTTCTTTCCCTATTTTCTGTGTTATTTAGTTCTTCTTTTTTTTTCTTTTATAACACCATTCTTTTCATTTTGTTGTATATCTTTCAATGTTCAGTCATTGTTTTTAGAGATTCTAAATTTGTCTTCATTGCTGTATTTATTATCATCTCTCTTCTTTGTTGTTGGTTTGTGTTATCTGTACCTAAAATGTTGTTGCCCTCCTTTGTAAATCAGTTTAATAACTTAAATACATAGTGATTGTTGACTAAACGGGGTTGGAATGGAGTTGGCTTTCTAGTGTCTATACACCGGATAAGTATAGCTATATTCCTATTTACGTAATGACACTCTTAAGCTCAGTCGTAACTTAAACTTAACTTGAAATCACCGAAGACGTGGGCCACCTCATTAATTGTACTCAATGAAAATCAGATTTAGTGTCTTGCTTGATATTTATGTCGCTTTGTTAAGAATCGCATCCGCTCCTGAGTTCTGACAGCTGCATTAATTCAGTGGGTCAACGCGTGGGTGGGTGTGAGAGCGATGCTGCTGTTGGTCTCAATTAGAAAAGAGCGGAAATCGTCAGTTGATCGACGACGCACTGAGCACTGACCGTCAACAAACTCGCGGAAATATCGACCGTGGGAACGTTTGTGCATGTCATTATTACGATTACCCTTGTCATCTTCAATTGCTATTTTCTAATATTAGCCATAGATCTTCTGTATAGCCCTACATGACGTAATGAATTTAAGTTGATTCTCTGTTGCGAATAAACTTCGCCTTTAAAGTGCGCTAAATATATATAAATGTAATAAATCGGTCGACAATTATTTGTACTTCCGTCCCCGGTTCCCATACTAACAGCTAAGCATGATGGGGCTATGTCATGGGGGGGGAGATAGTGACCGCTCTCTTCATTGGAGGGTTCGAAAGCTTGTGTCAAAGTTACGTTCGTCTCGTGTACTAACTATATTCATGGGTTGCACGTACGTCACATCTTTGCGCATGGCAGCCACATTTGTGATCAAACTTTGACGTTGCCATGGAGAAACAATTGAAGGCAGTTGTGGTAGAACACATAAACTCTTCATTCTTTAAAATCCAGCCTGCTTTTTAAATAAAATTTGATGTGTGGTATTTTTTTTATTTTTTATTGATTATGTTGACTTTTTAAATTCTTAATTAGGCTTATTTATAAAATTTGAATAGTATTTGATAATGATCTAGGATTGGTCCTCCTCAATTGTGTCGCAATCATGGCCGCTGTGACGTCACGTGGGAACTATGAATAGTAGAAGAACGTTTAGGAACCTATGACTTGTCAAAAACTACACCGTCCTTTCGTAGGACGTAAAGCCGATGGTGCCATTGGTATTTTTTGATAGGAGTAGGCTACTTGCTGCTGAGCCAGGCTTCTTCTCCTCTTCATTATAATTCCTCAATCACCGCGTGTATTAAATTTGCACTGAAAGGACCTCGGCCTTGTTGCAAATAAAGAATAAATCATGGAATTGAATTTCGAGTTCGAAATTCATGTACCACACTGCGCGAGAATTGATGTTTGTTGCTGTCATGGCTGATATTGTTATATGCATTTGTATTTCTACATTTATGAAATAAGAAGCTATACATTCACACTATCGTTAAAACAAACTAAGTTACTGATTCGTTTAGATGTCCGATTGATTAGTCTTTTGGATTCTCAAATGATAAAAGTATTATTTAACGAAAAAACAAAAAGAAGTACGTCGCACATGTTTTTATTTGAATGGATTGTCATTTGCTAAATACTAAATAGTAGTTATTTAAAGACACAATTATTACACATTATTCTGAGAACATGTTCTCAGTACCGCATATTGTCAGCAAGTACGGTTTTCGGAGAAGAAAGTCGTGGAACACGCGGCAGTAAAGATGGGTCATCCATGGCAGCTCTGCAAATCTATTGGGCCGACAGTATTCGACCTTTAAATGTCAACTACTTTCAGAGGATCTACTAAACTTATGTCTACATTATATCATAGACAGTGTTTCACAACCGAGTGCAACACATAATAATACATCAGTACTTGTTACTTTCCAAACGAATATATACCCCCGAGATGTTTCGTATTCTATATCTCGCTAGACCTCCATAATCTATACTCTTAGATTTCCTGTTAAAAGTAAATTAATTGCGCCAAATTACTGTTAATTAATTTTAGCCTGCATTTCCTCCATAAACGGCAATTATAGCTGCGTCGCCGCCGATCCAGCAGTGTAGTAGCAAGCTGACTGGCTGGCTGGCATGTTTACAAAGCTGGCACTGTGGGAAGGAAGAACACTTGCCTATAGGTCGTAGTGACCAGTTCTCGGTCGAAAACTTTTTGCGCTTTTTTTAATTATCTCCGGGAAAGAACTGGCGTGTGAAAATATCTCCGCTGTGAAGTTGGCACCGACCATTGGAAATGAAATCATCCTTCCACATGATGGTCGCGACTTGCGATAATGTTTATACAATATAATCGATTCATTACGACAGCCGGGTAATGACTATAGGTTATTTTATTATGAATATCTAATGAGCCGGCTACCACATACGAATTATATCCGAGGATACAATTTTCCAGTTTCGTGAACTTGGTCCTCTAATTTTCGTGGGGCATTATACGTACTGGTTGTGTAATTACGACCGTAAATGTGTTTCACAATAATAGCGGTTTGGATGAGTGGCGATGAAACTGAGGGCCGTGCCTTCAGGGGTGTCCATCAAAGACAGTAGATCAGCGCAGGGGTTTCGCAAGTCGGCATTACATGTGTTGCAGTTGATCTCTGTGAATATTATTCGTGCAGGTAGAAAATTCACGTACGTAGCAAATTCGATAACACCAAACCTCAAACAACAAGTAAACATGCTGCCTCAGCTAAACCAGTGAGTAACCGTAATTTCGATGGGGAAAATTTAGACTCCATTTTAGAATTGCTTGATTCTGATTGGTTGATTCTTTGAGTTTTCTCAAATCTTGCGTTTCCGGTAGTCTTAGAAACGCAACGTTGATTGTTGAAGTGAGATGCGCTATTTATAACGAATAGGTGAACTGAAACGGCGAACGTTGGTTCTGTTTGAGAGTGGCCACTGGGTTCCTCGTCAGTGTCGCAATGTTGTTCGTCGTAGGGGTCGTAGAACGAGGCATGCTCAATGTATATTGCGACCACTCTGGTATAACATGTAGTGTTTCATGTTTACGGCCGCTCGCGATAGCGACCTGTGTCGATGTATTAGCATTCTCTTGCCAACAAAAACTCATCCCGTGTTGCAGTGTGCGCTGCCCCGTCTTGGGCAATATCTACAATCTTGTAGAGTGCGCTCGCTCTAAGGATCGTCGCTGCGCCAGGTGATCGCTCAACTTAGGCTCCAACATTTCACATTACTATATTATTTGAATTTTCAATTTTTGACATCAGGCAGCTTTAATTTAGAGTGCTAAAGACAAATCGCTCTAAGCGTGAGAAATTCAGTTTTTATTGTTAATATCTTTAAATTTAGAATCAACATCAGAATGTTGGAATTATCTGCGTGGAAACATTACCTGAAAACGGATTACAAAAATGATTACAAAAGTAAACAATTTGAGGTTCTATTGAAATGGACTAGCTATCCAAACAATCAATTTTGCAATATTTTTTGAGAATATTTGTAAATACCAGCGTAGATGTAAACATTTACTTGGAGACTTTATTTTATAACAGTGAGCTACATGGTTAATCCTACAATGTTCCCTGGGCACAGATAAATAGATAATTATACTTGTTTTCTGTTTGAATCGTTACTCGGGCATGTGCATTGTTTTACGTATCACCTTCATTGTCCTATCACCTACTCTTAGCAGTTTCGATTAGCATCTTATCCAGAACATGACTATATGAGCTATACATCACGATTGTACCAATGTCTCCGTCCATGGCGCACCTGTTGGCGTGCGTGGAGTGAGGCCTTGCCGCGCGCGGGGTGTGTAGCGGGTGCCCGCTCGCCGGTCGGAACGATGACCCGGCCACAAGTCACGTTCCCACGATATGCTACATGAATGGATGCTGCGCCGTTTAGCGCCCCGGGCTTTGGCTCCGTGATGAATGAAACTGGCGGGTCGCGTGGCACCTGTGACGTCATACACGGCTTACTAGCGGGACGGAAACTATCGGTCCACACGATCACTCACAACACTGGAAATAGCGGCGCGGATAACTAAACAAACATTGGGCACGCTTTGTGGTGAGGAGGGTCCTGTAGGTTGCCGTCATCTGTTCGTCAATATTGTGTTTAATTAAATAAACAATTTAGAAACCGTCAATTTGGTAAAAAAATAATTGTTGCTATAATGGCGGATCAAACAATTAAAATAGCGCTACATTTGGATTCTTAAACAAAAGCATGATTAGTGGATATACAGTTGATCCGGTAACTGAAGTAAGTTACAGAATTCAGAATTCAGTGTTGATTACAATTTGGTCTTCATTTTGTTATTGTAAAATTAAAAGCAAATTGTAGGTAAATAAAGATATTGCCTCATGCGTGTTTTCCAATCTAGTTAGGAAATAGGTTTGTTCATAATTTTACCTTACTTATGCTTATGATAAAACTGTGTTGATCACCGAGATAGGCGGCCCGTCGTGGCCCCAAACATGTTCCAAGATTTTAATTTCGACCCCTGTTTACTTGTATCTTTTTCATGTTCGTAAAAAACCGTTATAAATGTTCCCTGCAAAACCAGAAGCCGAATATGGCGGGAGTAGCCGTCCAACTCTTGAATGGAGTTAGATAACGGAGTCGAGTGTTTGACCGGAGCGGAGACCCTTTCACTTTCCGGGCTTCTGCGTTTCGGTGCCGGATGCCAAACGGGTCCCCATCTCGGCCAGGAAATGATCGATCAGTTTGACCGTTCGATTGTAGGCTTACATCGATTAATTATCGCTTGTATGCAGATCGCACGATGGATATATACGTGGCCTTCCTTCCCTGCTGCAAGGATGTTGTGCATGTGGAGACGTGGGATCAGTAATAATATCTGTCTGTATCTTGCCATGATCATATCATATCATACATATCGGGGGGGGGGGGGGGGGGGGGGGGCAGCTTGCTACTGAATGTACTCGGGCAGACGTCTTGCTTGCCGGCTATAGCCAATGATAATAATTAATTATGAAAATAATGTATGATATAATGTGGGCATTCACATTTCTTGTAGGGTGTTTTTCCGCACTGTTGTTTATAGCTGTTAAGACTTGAAGATTTACTTGTTTTTGTTTATAACTTATCAAATTGTCTTAAAACTGTACACACAAGTGGGGCATGATTTAAAAATTACAAATATACCGCTCACTTGGGCAATATTATAGTTTCATTATTTGAAGTTGGATTGTAGTTTTCTTCTCTTTTAGTTTCTTCTATTCGTATTTTGAGCTGCTATAATACAATTCAATTTGTTCATTTCTATCTAATTTCTTCTAAAACATAATATGACGTCGGTACTGTTTATTAAAAAAAAAAAGTTTCTATTTATGAAGAACTAGAACGATCCTCCTCCATTTTGTAATCTGACCATTTCATGTTGAGTCTGTTCTCGAATAGATTTACGAGCCTCAGCATCTGTCTGTTGTATCGTCCGTGCATTGTTATTGCTTCTAATCATAAGTTATATGTGGTCGAGCCGTAGGCCGTGGCGTTGTGTGTTTTGAAACGGGGCAAGATTAATTCACCAACACACAATGGCTATATAATTCTAACTCTCTACGAGGAAGTCGACTGTATAGACTTGTTTCGCTTTCAAACACGTAGATATTGAAGCCAGGCTGCATAAACGAGTACATATGTTTACTTACTTGATTGCATTTGGTTTTTGCGTTTAGATATGTTATTATTTGTGTTACTTTGTATTATTTATTTCCATTACGCAGTACACTATAAAAACATGCATAGTAGATCGACCATATCCCATAACTCAAAACTAGCTTGTCTGTCTCATATTAATACTCACCATCCTCAGTATACATTATTTCAGAGTTCCATTTTACATTCTGTCTTATAATCATAACGTCATAGTGGCTACATAATTATACACCTCAAGACATTGGTTGCTTTTAATATGAGCATTTCATAAAAACGACTATAATGGCAATGGCCAAAGTTTTTCTTTTTTCTAAATCAAAATGTCTCATAAATATCTTCCTATGGTCACACAACACAAACATGTGCAAGATATATTTATCTTTGAATGACTTACATCAAAGAAAACTGAGAACCTTTTAGTCACTATTGGAAAAACACTTTTTGACACAGTTTATTCTTGGAAAAAGCTATAATATACGTACTCATATTTTGTGGGTCTTTGGAATATGACATTTCCTGCGATATCTATGAAATGTGATTTGAAACTTGTATAAGTACGTAGGTATACCGTATACGATGTCCATGTCTCTAGGGTGCATGGCTGGTCTGCACGTATCGCGATCCAGCTTGGACGCGTCGACAGGATTATGACTAGTTTGTTTGCAGTTTGCGTGTGAAAGCTATTTTTAGAGCGCTTCGCACCAGGCCCGAGGTGTCGAACCTCTCAGTGCATTGCGTAAAGCCTCGAGCCGCTGCTTTGCATCTAAGAGATGTGTGTTTTTTTGCGTCGTTCTATTTGCATGGCGGTGAGTGGAGATGTTGGTGACGGGACTTGGTCGCACGCCCACGCTCCATGTGTAGCCCAGGGTAGCCGGGGGGGCCAGCCCCCTGAGATAACAGCTCTAACGACTCTACAATCAATGAATGTACTGTAAATATTTTTCATAGCATTCATAATCAAAATCATTTAGAATTATATAATGTATTGTGAAGTTTAATCAAATTTTGTGCTTGCTTAAACACATAAAGGGTCAAATGCATAGTCGTTCCTCACGTGTTTCTCAACTCAGCCTTTCCTCAGACTCGCCCAACTACCAATCACAGAGCAGTATTGCCATGTAGACTGCTCTGTGATTGGTGGTTGGGCGAGTCTGAAGAAAGGCTGAGTTGAGGAGCACGTGAGGAACGACCATGCATTTGACCCATAGTGCAATACAACCAAATATCAATTATATTCTCATGAAGAATCTGGTAAAAAAATCCCAAAAACGCTTATTAAAATTATATAACAAAACAATTTGCCTAGTTGTTTGTTTTACACTTAAATAAGATTTATAAGATTGTATATAGTGCTAAATTAGATCAAAATCGGTGTTAGAATGCTCAAGCGGCTGTTACACGGAGAAGTTAAAAAAGTGAAAAGAAAAAAGTAAAGAGAAAAGTTCTTTTTCTAGCCGTCACACGGGAATACACAGAGTTAAAAGAGAAGAGCGTGCGTGTGGCGTAACCTATCAGTATTTCTACATAACTACAATGCGCTCTTGTGGCAAATGGTTGCAACTAGAAGACTGTAGTCGGTTTCTACGAAACTGGATCGTCGATGCATGTAAACAAATCACTGTTTCTTCTTCTTCGTCGCCGTCTTCTTACAATGGCAATAATTACATTAATATTTACAGCCTATTCCTCCGACGAATCCATCGGCATATGCGTTTTTAACTACAAGGCTACAAGCTGTCAAGGTGACAAGTTTTGTAGGTTGGAATAGCAATGTCTGGACGTCACAACTCTCCCGAGTCGTACTCAATGGCCGTGTCAATCGACCAATCAGCTTCAACTCTTCAAGGTCGTTTTTCTTTTCACCCTTTACTTGTCGAGCAGTGTTCAACTTTTTGGAGAACTTTTCACTTTTCTCTTTTTTCACTTCCTAGTGTGACAGCAACGCGAAAAGTCCCATAAGCTACAAGCTATCTCTACAAGTAAAAGAGTAACTTTTCTCTTTACTTTTTTATTTCCACTTTTCCAACTTCTCCGTGTATTTCAAGAACTACAAGATATATTTTATGCTCGGTATGCTCGGTATATTTATGCCAGCTAGAAATGGAGTTCATAACTTCTGATGGGTGGTAGCCCTGATGAAATCAAGTGACTGGACACTGATTATTTAGTTTATTATTCATACATCTCATTTTGTCGAACGACACATTAAACACGATAGATCGTAATTATATTGTGCTGTATGTAATTATTTTGTGTGCGTTGTTATCATTATTACTAGCGGGATCAATAATAAATACTAATGGCCCAGTCATTGTCAACGTTAGCTTATAAATTACATTTTGAAAATAATATAAGTTACGAATTTTGCTGTGATAACAAATTTAGGTTGGAATTCATAGTCGGCCTCTACACCTAGGGGCGCCCATTGTTGCTAAGGTAACAATTGTTGCCATGTTATTTCCCATAAACAAAACAAATCCATAGCAACAATGGGTGCCCCTAGGTGTAGGGGCCGACTATGAATTCCAACCTTAGTGTACGAATGCGAATGAGCAACTACCACTTGTGGTTGTAGGTATTCTCTGCAAGTGGAGGCACAGATAACTAATTAACTACGTAGTTAATTAGTTATCTGTGGTGGAGGTATTCTCTGCAGGTGGAGGCGTTAGTGTGATGATGCGCCGATAGATGGCGTTGCTCACCGATCCGCACGCCACCTGCCAGAGTGTCGCTGTACTAAAGTACGTTTAGGGTGCGTGTTGTCGTATTTTATTCCTGTAGTCGATCTTGTGGGCTTGAAATATCCGAGCCAATATATTGCGCGGTGGGTAGCCCTACCTATATGAGGTTTGTTTGTTTTGGCTGCAAGATTTACTGGAGCTGCCAGCGGAGTACGTGATTACCTCATTTTACCCGGCTGGTGTAGCACCAAACAGCTGGTGTGGCAAACAAACAGCTCACATTTCGATGAGATCCTTCGAGCACAAGAATCCTTCATCTGTTCATCTCCGAGTAATCAAAGGTCGTTACAAGATGACGATGGCTTGTGTACGAACCTTGCGAGTACACGGGACAGGGTCCGAGTCCTTCACAAGGCATAATGTTTCTACTTGCTCTTCTCTTCATCATCGCCTTAATATACACAAGAAATAGAGTGTGTATTAGGCATTGCACGATCAATTATCGAAAAGGATAGTTCATTAACGAATCGATATAGTCGATAAAGGAAGTTGAGTGTTTTACCGACCGAAATACAAGTTATCTGTGACAAGAGCAATGTGGGTAGGCCTACACAGTTACATTGCGTTTTCAAGGTACTATAGTAAGTAATTAATAATCACCATGTTTTGTGACTCTTAACAACAGTATTGCACATTTCGGTCAATTGGTTGAGTTGAGTTGATACATTTCACTACTAAAAACCGACTATTAACCACCAGACGGATGCGTAATAACTAAAACCCGAATTGAAAATGTTTCAAATATTGTAATCGCGAAAGCTGTTATTTTGGGAAATAAACAAATAATTTGTAATAACTTATTTTCAAAATAAACCCCATAAAGAGTGCGATATTTTATTTCTATATTGTGTTTTCAGTTGACACGCACCTGCATGCGCACCTGCATGCACACTATGGCACATAGAACACCTAATCCTCTATGATGCGCGATTTGAATAGCCTTTCCAATTCCACCTGTTGAAGCCAAGCAGCTAATTAATGCTCTAAAGTCTCGTGGACCCGTTTCCATTACTGCAATTGAACTACCTCGCGACACTTTACGACGCCAACCGCCATCCCAATAATATTGCTCCATTTTATGTAAATTTATAATTTTCCCTCGTTGATTTTATCTTCATCGTATAATATTATATACACGTGACATTATTTTAACGGCCGTCGAAACCCTTCGTGTAATGATTGTAATATTCCGACAGGTGTCTTTGCAGTTGTGAGCCACGCTAACAAGTTTGGGGTGTTTATGAATCATAATAAACCACGCTCGCAAAGTTTGAGTGTTCAGTATAGAACGTACAGAGCAACAAGTTTTTTTATATGGAACTTTATCGTATCTGTAACCCCACATCACTCCAACACTTCGATTTGAAATTTTTTTCATTTTATTTAACAAAATGAATGGACCATCTAATATTACAGTAATATCAAGTATGTGTTTAGTATAGTAATAGTAATATAATATCAATATCAAGTAGGTGGACATGCATACACGGTTCTTAGTTAACAACCAAATTATATTATTTCAACCTTACTCTAGAGCCATTCCAAACAGATTGACAACAAAAACAAGGCCATTGAAACAAACCAAAAATGAAAAGACAACACGTCTACGAATCTATCAAAAAGGAAAATAAAACTATCACAAAACATATTAAAAGATTTGGATGAAAACGGATTACGTATGTTATTATAGGTTTATGAAGGCAAGGAGAAACATTACTCTATACATCTGGATATATGCACTTGGGAGTACTAAACGAATTGCGCGTGTATTCAGTGTTGCTAAAATATTACAATGAATTAATTAAAAATTAAAAATTAATTTATGCAAGTATCTGCCTTATAATTTTTATAGGTTATTTAGTCTTTAAGCGGCCTCTCATGATTCCTGGTTGTGCAATGTGCAGGTCTGTCACATACCTATACAAGGGTGAAGGGATTGGAGAGGATCGAATATTGTAGCAAAGATTACTGAGTGGCTCAGTAATCTTAGTTTCATTTCGTCAATTCGACCGTAATCGAAGTCGAATGGCCACGGTATATAAAAGGGTCCAGGCCAAGCTAATTAAAATCTGTCTGCTTTTGGTCGAAACATTGTCTTAATCGTAAGAGCTGCAACAAGTGTTTTCTCGCCGCTCTGACCGCCATTTCCTTCCGCTGATAAGTCTGCCATTGGCTAGGCGAGTGACGTCACTTGTACCGACTGGCTTCCTGTCGCTGTATTATTGAATAATTATAGCCTGACCCCTGACTGCAGAGCGCTGGGATCTACGCAATTACCATGCATGTTTTATAGCTAGCCGTCGTCCGGGTGTGTACATCGTTCAAACGTGTCTATGGGTTAGAAACAAACGTTGCAGTCACACATGATAATCTTCGTCTCATATTTCTGGCTATAGTAGTAAAGCGGCTTTCACCAAGGGAAGGTAGAAGCGTAAAAGCAAAAAGTAGAGTAGAGATAGCACGACTGTATTAGAAACACTTTCTGGTAGATGGAATGAAGTATTTCAGTGATAACCAAAAAACACAATTAAAGTCTTGGCTGGAGGATTTGTACCCGGGTTACTCGCCCAGTAAGGGAGAGACCTAGGTTAAATTCCTAGTCTGGGTTGATATTTTTATTTTCAAGTTTAATTGGCCAAGGTTTAAACACGCATCATTTTAAAGTTATTGAAATTATCTCAGCAGCATATAGACTCAGTTTTCCACCATGCACCCCTGTCTGTGGACCACTGAAAGGAGGGTCACGTGATTCCAAACAATAAACCTAATGTTTTTTAATTCAAGAGTTGTGTATGGACCCCGTTCGAAACGCGCTGCTCTGCAATGATATTTACCTTGACTTGGTGGTACGACCTCACAACAACGCGAACAATCCCGGGAGTTTCTGTATACGACCCATTAATTGCGTTGACTAGGCCGCACTCCGCAGGTTTAGAGTTATTTTGCAGATCTCTGCATTGATAAGTATCTAGTCCTCGTCAGCGCCGATCAAACAGTCCAATCAAGATACCGACAGCCCAATTAAGATTCTCCGTGTGTGCGTTATAAATATTGCCTCATGTTTGTGGCCGTAAAAGGAGTTTTTCTCGTTTTCGGGGAGTTTGGGGATTGCGGAACCTGCAGGCTTGCTTGACCTTACGTATCACCACGACCCGGGTTGGAGTTTGATGTCCAAACGTTATATATTCCATGCGTATGACGGTAGCTTCGGAATGCGTTCCATCATTGGGGAAGGCATGTGAGCTTTGAGTGACGATGAATTAGTTCTTTTATCAGTGATTTACTTTACAATATGATTTAACATAAGATATATTTGTGTGTATTGTGCTGAAGCCTTGGATACAGAAACTAACCGCACTAGTAATACCATGTGTTTATACGCGTGGAAAAGCTGGGGGGTTGGTTATCTTCGAGTAGAAACGTTACATTACCTTGGTTTGAAGCCTATAGTGATGCATGGCGTTATCACAATCCATTCAAATAACATGAATCTTTTACCGTTTTTCGTGGATTAGTCCTCCTTTCACTATAATATCATGATGAACCAAGACTATTTGTTTGGCTCATTGGTCCTAAAAATTTATTCCTGCCTCCAGTGTGGAATGTCCAGATTTCGATTCCCGGTTCGAGCCAGGTTTTTTTTACCCTCGGGAATTTTCATAGCAATGAAACACATAATAATGCTATCATCCCCCCCTCTCCCCCCTCCCCCTGGAAAGCAGTTCTTGTAACTGAGTGTGAATAGACAAATAGAAACGTATTTATTTATGGAACTATCATGGTGATGCACTATACACAACTCCTGGCAGCTCCCCATGGGGCCAGTCGATGTGTCTCGTAGTATATCTACGCATTTGATTGACATGTCGGTTAGCTCATTTGAAATGTGGTATTGTGATTGTGAGACGATAAGACGACGTGAAGAAATCTAGGGGCGTTCTGCAGCCGAGGACTCGTCTGTACTGTTGGCTGGGCTAGAGTGCGCGTAAAGTATCCTGCAGGAAGTCTGAGAGGAAGGATCTTATTGTTGTGATATCGAACTGTTTGTACGTGGGATGTGTTGTTCCTGCGTCCGTCTGGCTCGTCACCGCGTCTAACAGGTACATTCCTGGACCCTCACATGTCTTCACGAAGAACATACTTTTTTATTTTTCGATAGTACACGTTGGTTCGTTTATATTTAGTTACACAATTTGACATGTTTTCTTTCCCACCGAAGTAACATTTCACGGCAATATTATATCAACAAGATTGTTAACGTTTTATGAATTTTTTGCTTGTTCGTTATTTTTTTTTCTTACAAAATACGTTTTAATGGTTTTTGTTGACCTCTTCAGAAACAGAGATGTAGTAAATGGTTTAGGTTACGTTATTAAATTAATTTTTCGAAATTCATTATTGTAGATAGGCATTTAAAAAAACTAATTAAAATAAATTGGGAGTGAATAATGTGCAAATGAGTGTAATTTGTTATGTATATGGTCAACTAGCTATGTTGCCCCTGAATTTTCCGTAATTTCTAAATATGACATTAAAACTACTCTTATATTCAGAACGCCTATCCTTTCATCGACTCGAACGAAAAACAAAACCCACGAACACTCCCTTTTGTGCACCCGTATTTCTCGACGTGTATGTAGTGTTATTATTGCAATGAATGAAACAGTTGGTTGAACCACTTCGAGTTGTAATTCACCGCGACTTTTCTCGTCGGGCATCATTTCACGACTACCAACTTCTGATCTTGTTAATGTTCTCAATAATATAAGTGTTTCAGCTTCCTACAATTTGTGGTCCAAAAAAACGTTTATTACTTTTTTCCTTTCGTCTGTAATATATAAAACCGTTATTTTTTAAATGAATTTCTCTTTGTGAGATTCCAGTCGTTAACAATTTGTTATGTTTGGAAATAAACATTATTAAGATTGCTTTGCACAATTCCGCATACTTGTATCGTTGCCCTTCGAAAGCGATATAGCCAAAATATTCATTAGCGCATTTCTGCGAGTTAAATGTAAAGAATTCTTTGTGGGGCCGTTAGCCTTGGGCGCCAACGAAATGCAAAGGTAAAGCGTTTTTTATCGTCGTCGCAGGTCATCTGGGAATAGCTCGTCCGATTTTGGACGTTCACAGGTATTTATATTTAGATAACCCGTTCATGTAAAATGCCCGTTCAAGTAATTAAAATACATCCCGCGTATTTCTCACGGTAGCTTGCAAGACATTGATGGCCAGACGTATGGATGGACCGTAAATCATAGTCGATGTTTAATTACCAATCCCAGATCTCGTTGCCCGGAAATATGATTGTTGAGTGTTGTTTCCCGTTCAGTTTCTGGAAGCAACTCTGAGATAAGTGCCAGTTGTATCTTCTGTTCGCATCCACGCCACTTATTTTTTAAATGAATTTCTCTTTGTGAGATTCCAGTCGTTAACAATTTGTTATGTTTGGAAATAAACATTATTAAGATTGCTTTGCACAATTCCGCATACTTGTATCGTTGCCCTTCGAAAGCGATATAGCCAAAATATTCATTAGCGCATTTCTGCGAGTTAAATGTAAAGAATTCTTTGTGGGGCCGTTAGCCTTGGGCGCCAACGAAATGCAAAGGTAAAGCGTTTTTTATCGTCGTCGCAGGTCATCTGGGAATAGCTCGTCCGATTTTGGACGTTCACAGGTATTTATATTTAGATAACCCGTTCATGTAAAATGCCCGTTCAAGTAATTAAAATACATCCCGCGTATTTCTCACGGTAGCTTGCAAGACATTGATGGCCAGACGTATGGATGGACCGTAAATCATAGTCGATGTTTAATTACCAATCCCAGATCTCGTTGCCCGGAAATATGATTGTTGAGTGTTGTTTCCCGTTCAGTTTCTGGAAGCAACTCTGAGATAAGTGCCAGTTGTATCTTCTGTTCGCATCCACGCCACTTAATGTTGACTCTATACGTACATGATTATTTAAATTGCGTCCTATATAACTTCTATAATAGAATTTGTACTATTTTTGTAAACCAATGAATGTTATTAATTCTTCCTCGTAAATAACCGTTTATTATTATTACTATTTTATTATTGCAATACATACACACTCGGTCAAAATAGGCGTAAACATGTTGTACAAACATACAATATGTCAAGTATTTCTATGCGATTACCTTACTAAACTCTACTTACAACTTATTAAATATATTATTATTATTAATATTATTAATAATAATAATAATAATAATAATAATAATACTTAATAATAATAATGTAATATATTATTTGGGTACTTATTTATTGTTGATTAATGATTTGTTTTGTTGCTGATAGTTATTAGTATTATGCAAATGACTTGGCAATTTGAGTTGAAGGGCAGCTATCGTGGTGACAAATGTGTCTCTTCTATATTTGCAATGTTTCGTTGGCTTGTCCTTCTGTTCACTTCCTTTGTTTGCGTTGCTGCGTAACGATAAAACAATGGCATCACATCACACTGAAGGACAGCCAACGTCGTCCGTCAACAGAATATAACATTGGACAGGTTGGAACCACATGGTTACAGTTCGCCAATATGGACTACTTCAAGATTCAGTGGACGCTTTGTTGTTGTGCTTACATATTGGTTTGCTTCGAATAATCTCACACTCACACAATATGGAGATATATTATTTATATTATTAATTGCTTTCAATTGAAGTGATATTGTACCAGTTGCGTACTGAAAGCCAACTTTTCAATTGCACGTAAATTTTTTAATATACCAGTACATTTTGTTAATAATTGTTGTAATGTTTTAAGCATTAGCCTGCTTCTAGGACAATCCCCTCTCACAGGACACATTTATACGACCATGCTATCTTACGGTATTATTGTTTACTTTTTATTGCATGTAATGGAACTGAAATCCAAAATAACTAAACTACTGAGTTTGATTCTCACCTCCCCCTATGAAGTTGAGTGAATTGCTTCAGTCTTGACATCCAAGTGTCACTAACAGTCTCACAGAGAGGTCGATGTGTCGGCGTTCGGTCTCCGTGTGGCTGAGGAGTTACAATCTCTCTACATCAATGGTCGCGGGTTCGAGCACCGTCTCTAGCGCCCTGGGATCGAGTCATATAATATCCTGTCGGCCAGACATGCAGCTGCTATTGTAGACGAATGACGATGCGTTTCGACTCGGAGGCCGAAACTACTAGTGAAAATGTTTTCATACGAGTATAATTGCATAAAAAGGTGAAATGTTTTTTTTTTTCTATACTCTCATTATATTTCAAGTGTTTCTTTCCTGTTGAGTTCATTGGGAAGCGAATGACTGGACAAGATGGACCGCAGTCGTCGCCTGCCGTAGCCATGGGCGATGTGCTGGCTGGCGAGGCGGAAGCGAACTGAGCCTGGACTGAACAGATTGGAATGAATTGTGTGAAGGTACACTACAGATTGGCTGTATAATTGCATATACACACGTCCAACAATGCAGTGCACCGCTTATTTCTAAATACTATTCCAATGTTTGTCCGGAATGTTGGGTCAGTATCGTGAAAGTTTGTTGTCGATAATACGAGAACCAGCGCTTGCTCTCATATTACCCCAGACTGTCCGCTTTGCATTCATAACATGGACAAAATATTCGATGGCTTCGATATTTATCCAGTGATCAGTTATAAAACTCTGATTACTCTCAATGCACCTGTGGCCGTGGGTACTCAAATGTACCGCGGGTACTTCCAATATACCGTTGGTACTCCACATATACATACCGTGTTTACTCCCAGTGAGGATGTAACGATGATGATGAAATGCTAATGGCCTTCATTCATTCTCATTTTATTTTTTGTTCTTTTTAATTTGATATAGTTATTCCTCGCGAGGTAGCACAAAAAACGTTACAACGTTTTAGTAAAAACTGGTAAAACTCGTCTCGACCGTATGTGGTGGTAATTGTCAAAATGGCTCATTATAACGTAATTACATATTAATCTCCAGCGCTGGTCTAATGACTCCACTTATGTATCTGTGTGCTGCACATTTCAACTGTTTTGGTCAGTCCCCGTCGACTTGACCAGTAGCAAGATCGCAGTTTAGACAAGGGGGTAACGAGTGATGTCGCTGTGTGGCCCCATGGAATTAGTACGGAGGGCTTGAGGCTTGCCGATCAAACGTAAAGATATAAGTGCGTTCGTGCATTCTGAAGAATAAGGCGATTAAGAATAATTTCTTATTTCTTCTCTTGTTTTAGTCTTGGGAATAAGGCGCGAAATGGTTTTCCTGACAAATTGACGTATAGTTTCTTCCACCCAATGATTTGATAGTTTTCCCGGTAGAAGTCCCATTAAACAGCGTTGAAAATTAACTCATATTAGTAGATTAAACTCGATTCTTGTCATTCATATCCAGCAATTATGTACTGTATGATGGTTGGACTCATTCAGTCCAATCCGCTGAGATGTTAGAGTGGACTGGAAGGTCAACCGGACATTGCAAGGCATACAGTATATAATCTTGTATCAAATGGTGAATCTGTTGATTGCGCGAGGAGACTAGATTGCTTCACATACACTGAAATAGCCGTTGTATGGTGGAGTGGATCAGGATCAGCTGTCCCTCGCATTTTGCATCGTTTATGCGCAAATGTGTTGTGATTGTCGTGTATGTATGGCCAGCCTTGTTCCACTGACGTCATACTATCCCCAACGCATCCTCACAGACATGTCCCCATGCCCTCCAGTGGCGTGCGGCGAAATTGTAGCTCGGGGAAGCAATGAAGCAACGACTGCTGTTATCAGAAGAATACCGTGAACAATTCTCCGGTTTTGCTGTTAAATTTGAAAAACATCATCTTGTGTACTTTGAAAACTACTGTGTGTTCTTGAAAATGTAATATTCTCAATGGACGTTTAGAAGGTCGCACACTCACGAGACCAACTGTTGCTATCAGCCCTGTCTCATCCACTCAGCTCTTGGTCCCCTCGGATCACTCGCTCATCGGAGGTCCGTTGCTCCCGGCGCCAACGCGTGGAGGTTGTGGAACTGGAAAGCCCGTAAAAACTCGTACCTATACGACGAGTGGGACAGGTTTATGTCGACATCCGACCGAGAGACGTGACTTGGAAGATTTCATTCATAAAACCGAGGCGCCCGAGGGTGTGAGTGGGGGGCGCCGGGAGGGGAGGAAACGGACTCGTGTCGTGACGTCCCCCCCCCCCCCCCCTCCCCCTCTAAACACGCCGGTCCGATCGGGAGTAGCAACATTTCACTTTGGGCACCATTAGCCTTATCGTTTGCAACATTACCGATATTATGCTTCCGTCATTAGTGGACTTTTTGTCTAGTAGAGATTCGAAGCTGTGAACCTTCGAACCTGCGAGGGGATCCACCAGAAATGTATACATTTGCTTTAGCAATGGCGTTGCACGTGGCCTTCCTGATGCAATTACAATTATAATGCAAGTCGACGCTGTGTACCAAAAGCAGTTGTTCCAGCATATATTGTTGTAAATACTGGCATCCTAACCTACGAGACATACTACGTGATGCCCTGACCCGAGATACTAATGCGCCCTCCTGTTGTGACACTTGTCTTGTATTGCGCGCATGGAACTCCCTTGTGCCCAACAACGCACAGCGCAACAAGTGGCCGCATGCAGGTTCACTCACTGTCGGCAGTCGCTGAGCGTTGGTTGGCCACGCACTTGATTATTCGCTATTCATTACAGGCGGGGGGAGTAACAATGTAACATTCACTCTTCTTCCTGAATTGTTGGGATTATTGACGCAAGTTCCGGTTGACAATGTTCCTGGTTAAAAATAAAAATAAAGTTGGAATTAAACGTATCTCAAAGATTAGGTAAAACATGTACAAATTTATGCAACTAAATGGACAATAAAGACATACGAAAATACTAAAAGATATAGATAGATAGATAGATAGATAGAAAGAAAGAAAGAAAGAAAGAAAGAAAGAAAGAAAGAAAGAAAGAAAGAAAGAAAGAAAGAAAGAAAGAAAGAAAGAAAGAAAGAATGAATGAATGAATGAATGAATGAATGAATGAATGAATGAATGAATGAAAGAAAGAGAGAAAGAGAGAAAGAAAGGAAGAAAAGAAAAGAAATTCAAAATTGAAAAGTCGACAAACAATTAATAGATGGAGAGGCAAAGTTTATTATTAACAAACACTACAATCACAAATAAAGGGGAAATAAGAAAGAACGGGAGAAACAGGGATGCAGTTTTGAAGGAATGTTTGTAGGCCGAGCGTTCGCTTCATATGACTGATGAGAAGACGTATCGGAGTGAATCCCCCGGCCGAAGGTGTTACTCCGCGGTCACCCATCCATCTTACAATGCCTCTTAACCTCGGCGCTGACGTCTGCGCGTCATGGTTGGTGGCGTCACGAAATGTGACTCAATGAAAACATGACTCGCCCGTCGCAGTTTTTACGGGAATTGTCTCTCTTAACCAACGGGCACGATTCCTGTCCAATTACGCTCAGCCTTCGTCGCGTGAAATGTGTCATTGATTGATTGTTGGGACGCGTTGGTGCGCGATACGGGCCCGTTATGTAGGCCTATCTGTTTGTTTGTCTGCGATATATAGCACGGTGCTCCACAAGTGCAACTTTTAACTTTTGTTGCTATTTGTGTCTTCATAAATTTCAAAGCCCATTAGTAAATTATTACCCAGCGCGTTCCTGATGGAAATTTAGTGAACCATGAATTCAGTTTTCACACTATTAATTTGTTACTAATATTAATAATAATAACATTCTTTAATTTAGCTAACTAATGCTCAATTATATTCTCGTGTTTAATCGTTGAACTGCTAGTTCAGTAAATCTTTTCATCACACGCTTCAAATCTAAAAAGTAATGTATGATAAGAAAGACAGAAAGAAAAAAAGAAAGAAAGAAAAAAAGAAAAAAGGAAAGAAAGAAATAAATAAAAAGGTTATAAAAAAAATACTAGAAACAAATAATAAAGTAAATAGTAGTGAAAAAAAAGCAAAACAAGTAGTAAGTAAAAAGAAGTAATGTTGGCTGCTATATACAGAGAGTGGCATTTGCCATGGCAACCAAATTATGATACTAATAAATTCTGTACCAAATAGTTTTGGGCGAATTATAGTTCCTTGCTTGGACTATCCTGACATGCAGGCTCAGTTGCGACAGCCTTCTAATCAGGCAGAGCTCGTGGTGTCAAATAGGCATTTAGGGGTCCTTGACGTTGGTCAAAACACCCTCGCGTTGCACTGCCTTGTAGAGCGGTGTGTTTGCACCGCCACCATAACTAACGGGTCTCTGTTTGACCCTCGCCCGAGGCGTGGATTTCACACTGGCAAAACAAATGAAAGTTCGGCAGGCAGGCGGTGTCTAATGTCGAACATCCTGTGCTAATGGCGTAGTTCCTTGCGCTAGCCCGCGCAGACAAGCCTCGCTCAATCCCTCGACCGAACAACTACTTTTTCACGGCGCCTATTTTTACACTCAACTTTCCGTTTTACGTTTTTATGAGTATTCTTATAATGCCACACCCGTTTACAGTTGTGTTGTAAATCTATTCCGTCACCTTGATTAGGCCCTATTGTTTTGCTTTTATTATCTTTATCATAGTAGTTGCTGTATATAATGTATAATCGTATTGCGACGATAAAAAATAATAAATTAGTATTTTTCATGTATAGCTATTTATCGGGTTTAGTATATAGTGCATCCCGCGATATATGTTTACTCGTTTGTAAGTAGCTCTTCCAGAGTTCACCTTAGGAGGGGCTTTTCTACACAGATGGATGCTTACTATGTTAATATTGCAAAGTCTACAAAGAGTAAGGAGGGGGGGGGGGGGCATACCTCGAAACCCATCCCTTCGCTGCACCATTGTTGGCACATGGAAAGGTCAACTGATTGAAGCCAAACTATAAGTATATGCGCGTATGATGCTCAAACAAAACAAAATAGGCGAAATAGATGTTTGCATCATCCTAGCAATTCTGTTTTGTGGTTCTGCCATTTTTGGGTTGTATTATCATTCAAAGTGTAATCGAAGTGCAACGTGGTTATCGTAACGTTGCTGTGATGGTGTTCTTGTATACGTTTCTATGAACAGTTTTGAAGAAGTCGTCTATGGTTGAGATTTTGAGTTCATGTGAAAAGAAAGAAATGTTTTTAGAAAATAATACTTGGTGTAGGCGGCGGGTTTATTTTCATTTTGTTGAAATAAGCTAGAAAACTGTCATTGCTTGGTGTAGGCACCGGGTTTATTTTCATTTTGTTGAAATAAGCTAGAAAACTTTCATTGCTTGGTGTAGGCGGCGGGTTTATTTTCATTTTGTTGAAATAAGCTAGAAAACTTTCATTGCTTGGTGTAGGCGGCGGGTTTATTTTCATTTTGTTGAAATAAGCTAGAAAACTGTCATTGCTTGGTGTAGGCGCCGGGTTCGTTTTAATTTTTAAGAAATGTGATTGAAAACTATTCAGTCGGCGTGCTGTAATTGTGCGTGTTGGGAGTCAGTGATATACTCGGTGTGAAGTAAAGCCAACTGTCTGTCCCTTGAGAGATGACTAATGACAACCATGCTGGCAGCCTGTACACAATGACTAGGCATTATCCTTATCGTCCGTCGAGCCAAGATCTAGAGCTAAGCGTCTCCTTATCACTATCTGTAGCGGAAGCCAGAACAGAAGGCTGGACGCGTGGGTGGGGGCGTGGCTTAGAGATGAGCCGTGCGGGGGGAGGGGGGAAGGGGCGTGGCCAGCCTTATCTCCGCCGCCTCCATTGTTCCAGCGCTGACCCTGGGGCCGCGCCTTATTGTGTGCGCGGACCCTCGCCGGTACTCGAACCTGGACCTCTGCTCTGTGTGTATGTTGGACCATGACACGAGACGATGAGTGGGGGATATCGTCAAATAGGCCCAAGCCAGGGCTCAAACCTGGACCTCTGCTCTGTGTGCATGTTGGACCATGACACGAGACGATGAGTGGGGGATATCGTTAAATAGGCCCAAGCCAGGGCTCAAACCTGGACCGTAGCAGCCATACCAATGTCTCCTCGACCACAGCCACTACCAAGATACATGAGGCATTCTATCTGACAGCTGCGATGTTACGAGTTTGAACTAGTTGATGTTTTCATTCATATATTCGTTATTTTGTTGACATCAGATAATGTGTCTTATCTTTCCACCAGTTCAATACATTAGTGTGCGCAGTATTGCGCGATATCTATTGGGTTTCACCCATAGCAGAAAAGTAATATATTGTTTCCTTATTTCATAGTGTTTGCTCAAGAGTGTGGGCACGTAGATTCCAGCTAATCACCAGCAATTCATCGCAGCTGTTAAAATGAATGCAATTACTGTGCGTTGTGCGTCTCCTAGTCCGGGCCCAATGCCAGCACCCTGACGCATGTGTGTGTGTGCGTCCCCCCTTGCATGCTGAACTGTCGTATTGATTCAATCATGTTAAAATACCGAGGCAGCTATAATTGAGTGGTGCAACCGTGCAAGGGTATGTATGTATATAAGCTATGTACGGGACGGGACACCTGCCTGGACAATGGTTCCCACGCCAACTCAATTATCTCACCTGCCGTGTGTGTCAGCCGATGACATGTAGGTGGGGGGAGCGAGGGGGCCCGGAGGTCGTGGGTCTGATAGCCCCCCACTAATTAGAGCGGTTTGGCGAAGTTTACCTTGGAACAAACCGTTAAATATGCGTCTGAATTGATTATAAATGCGAGCAGCTCGTAGTCGAATCCTTCGCCATATTGCGTTGTTGTTTTTACACGTATCATATTGGTACTTAGTCAAGTAGACCCAATGCTATGCACATAGATACATGATACATAAAACTGCTATGCTTTACCTTTAAAGGTTGCGAATGTTTTTTATTACCGTTTTAGCTTTTATCGTCCTGCTTTGCGTTATTTTATAGGCATAATAACACAATACTATGGTGTCCATCGATCATTGTGTTATTAATCGTTTCTAATAAATAAATAAATTAAAGAATTAATTAATAAACATATAACTAATGGTAATGGATTAAAATTAGTACAAAATCTATACCAGTATGCCATTAAAACTGTCGACAGAGAGCGCTGCCATTTTATGCTCAACAAAGGTTCGATTATATACAACTATTCAACAATTGACAGCTGCAACACCAAATGTACAGTGTCTTTTTAGTGCCGTATGGTTTACTAAGGGGTATCACAACAATGCCAGTGTTTGCTACTTAATTGTATTTGAATCTGAGCCAAGCTTATATGGCGGCGACAAGTAGTATGAGAATCTGTATTATTATGCAATATGCAAACACACACGCATGTTCTCCACTTTATTGGAATTCTCATGTGAGCAAGGGGCCATTAAAACTCCCCCCCCCCCCCCCCCCCCACCTCGTGACCGAGCAAACAAACCCATAACATTGTGTTGTAATTGGATGTAGGCCTATCGTTAATATCTAAAAGGAATTATTCACGGATCAGAAACTCACGTAAACTATTATGATATATAGGCGAACTCAATTTTGTGTAACACATTAAATTAATTGATATTATCAATGCGTTGCGTGTTTGTGGGAGGGGCGGTCAGTGGCCACCTGTCCCCGTTGGTTCCCACGGGAGTTGGATTAATTCGAGGACCATCGGGTGTTGGGTCACCGCTTGGACGGTCACCGTATCAGACATGCAAGGCCGTGATGACTGATGACGTCACACTCACCGTCGTGTTGTGTTTTGTGCGAGGGCCATATATGTATATAATTGTATAGGCTTCCACGGACGAGACATTTATATGTATCGTTTTTGAAAAAGTTGGGTGTAGTCCAATAAATATAATTATAATTTAATATTCTTATTTGTTTCTCTACTTTACTCACTTATCTTGGCAACGATGCTAATCGAGACGTTGCTCTTGAACGATCGAGGTAAAAATGAGGTTATAAAGCGTCGATTCATGTATTCGTCTTATACGACAGGCAGATCAATCTTTTCTACCATGGGCCTAGACGGTATTTAAAATATAGATAATTATACAGTATAGAAATGTACATTAGTCGACTTTTCAATACTACATAAATATTTAATATTTTTCCTCGTTCAATCCTTTCATTGCATTCCATTAGTCTATAAAAGCACTTTTAACGCTTTTAAAGTATATTGCCGTTCACAATACATACTTTCTAAGTTCCATCTAATTTCAAAAGAATTTGGCGGTAAACATGCATTAACAGGGCCTTCCGCATGACCACATCCTTTTTGTTGTATGGTTGGTTTCAGAACTCAACAGTGTATGTTTAACATTATCTTCCTAATAATTATATTAAGTTTGACGATGTTTTGGCACAAATGCTTCAGTGCATTTGCTTGTTGCATAATGAAGTAGCCCATCTGTGCTCATCACCTAGTCCTAAGACATGTACACGAAGAGGGCCGTGACTGTGAGTCAGAAGCACCTGCGTCTATTCCCGCGCGGGAGGATTACAGGTGCAAAGCGACCCTAATTATACTCATTGTGATTCACAACATCGTTGTTTTCCAGCAACAGGCGACGACTTGAAAGATATTCAACCACGAACTTGAAGAGATATACTTATTGCTTCTCTATCGGAGCGTTGTGCTGGTTGTTGTTGTGGTTGTCGTTTTTGTCGTCATCGTTGTCGTCATCGTGGATGTTAATTTCAACATAACGCACGTGTATTGACACAATATCTTTAAAACGTAATTTAAAATTATAATATATTGCAGTGCCGCATTATCAACTAGGTATAGAAAATCTTCAAACAAGACTCGAATTATGTATGGTTTTTGGTTAAGTTTAGAAAATGTCAACATTATCTCAAGATTTCAGAGTTAATCCAACCTAAATGTATATCAATATTATGTGTCACTTTGAAAAGCACTAATTACACCGTCTTTAGTCTATACCCACGTATCGTGGCAGGACTGAGCGAAACCCTGCTCCCATTTATTGCACACTAAAACGTGTGAGAAGTTCTATGGACAATACAGTTGCTTGTTGTCGCATCTCTGTTATCTTGAAATTGGCTCCGGCAGCAGCTGTGAGAACCAACCAACGTTTTGTCTACCTACTGTGCTGCACGTATGTGAATGTGATGTATGCTGATGCTAATGCTGCTCGTTTGCTCTATTGATTTACGAAGACACCATGCATGCAATCACAAGACCAAGTGTCACATTTGCCGTGGGAACGTTTCCCACCCATTGTCTCACTCGCCTTGTATACAATACAATCATGTGTGTCGTACGGCGGCATCTGCATAATTAAAACATGAATATTTACGAGGATTTAAAAGACGATTTTAAAATAGAACGTTTTGCAAGTTGGTTGGTGGCAGGATATTTATTGCAGGAAATACATTCGACCCCTTTCTGCCCGGGACTTGTCGGCGTTTTGTTGTTGGTTGTGGTGAAGTGTCTTTTATTACGAATTATGAACGCACGTATCATCGACTAACAATACGTTCCTTTTAATAACAATAACCTGGAAAGAACGGGTGCGGGGCGATGTTCACCTGTCATGCGTTACTTACTCTGTTCGAAAGTTCGAAATATTGTGTTGATAGTAAATGTCAGTATGAAACTTGGATGTCTTATTGACACACAAAAACAATATAATTCATTCGAACTACAAAAGATTCTGTTCAAACTTCAAAGTCTTCTTGACTGAATTTATCATAAAAACACAAATTAAACTTCACCCTATACTGTTAAACCCCTGATGAGCCAGCGTGATGGTGCACCCACTCCAGAGATTATAAATGTTAATGAAAGTTCTGTCAAATCAGTCCGTCCACGGTCCATTGGTACTTTAGATCGTCAATTACATTTTCAAACTCTATTCGTCTTTATTAATAATATAATATATACGATTTTTAGAATTGATTTGTCTAAATTTAACAGTCAGGAGGTCTGCAAAAGCAAAACACAGCTTGTGGCGTATGCGTGCCGCAGTCCGGCCTACACTTCGCGTATCTTTAGCGCCTCGCCGCCAACTGTAGGCCTACTCTGCACGAGAGCGTAATGTCACTCGTGAATTGCAGGGCAGACTGTGTCACTTGTTGGTTGCCTCTCGAAGCGCTTCAATCGTCATCATAAGAGACTCAAGATAGATAATAGGCAATGTGTTTTAGTATCACTCATAATATATCCATCACGGCTATTGACAGAGTATAGTATTGTTGATGAACTCGTTTCCAAGAAATAAACTGTTCATCTACCTTGCGCAACACCCGATTCGGGCCTTTAAAATTGTTTTAAATTGTCCCAAAAGAAAATCAAAATATGTCATCCTATATAGAATGTAATGCTCTTTCTTATGAATAGTTTCTTATTCCAATAAATATTTTTCGTCCATTTCATAAGAGTTGTTAATATGACCATGGCAGCATACTTTCTTCAATCATAGTCGTGTGTAAAACGTTACCCATTCTGCCATCGATCCATCAAAAACACCCGATCGCTGTTTTATCCTTTCTACCAGATAGGCCTTCATTTATAGTACCCGCCTTGAATTAACTGGAATATAGATGTGCAGTGATATTAGGTTTGATTTTTGTGAACTGTATTGGGGCAACGAACTCTATAGGTCGCGTCTCCCGCCTTTCGACAACTCTCTCTAAAGTCTCGCAACTAACGTGACGCGTCTCGCTACGCCCGAGATTCTCGGTACATCGATCGGTTCTAACGCCCTGTGGCAACAATAGTCGGCTGACACTAGTGTACACAAACCATTCGCCGTCATTGGGTGATTTTCAGTCACTTGCTGTTGGTATAGTTTGTCTGACTTGAATTTTGGACATCGGCATTTGTAAAAGAAAATTTGTTTATATGTAATCAGCCTCAGATAAATAAAATAAAATGTATTCCTAAATTTTTTCATAGACTTGTTTCTGTATTTAGTTTGCATTCATGCTAATTACAACAACAATAATCACCACGACAACATAGCATGTTCAATACAGCACAATTTACGTCTTGTATTTTACATTGGTTGTAAATCACACATTCAATTCGTTGCCATATTTTTTTATTTTAATAAACGCAATTGTTAATTGAAGAATTGAAGCCAAAAATGTGCATTTCAGTGTCAACTGTCAATAATTCATTCATTTATTCAAATTTGGCAAAATGTTATGTTCAAGAAAAATCTGCTAACTTTTCGTTATGTGTTCTAACATTGTTTTAGAAACTGTCCAAGTTAAGACATTCCTATAACTTTGGAATCAAATTATCTTCTTTTAACTAGTTCTATTAAGCCGGTGTTATGTGCTATTTCCGCTTATACCAATTATTTAAAAAAAGATTATCAACATATATCTAAAAAAAAAATTTCGTGTAGGTACGTGTAATGTAGATTGAACATGCATTGTTATAAAATTACCGGAATGTAAATTGATGACGTTTTCTCGGAGAAAGATGCCATTGTAATAATTGCTTGTATTGTTGTGCGCACGGCTGGCCGTTGACCCACCGCGTAGATGTATTGCAGAGGACACTGCACGTAAGACGGGTGTCAGTCACGTGTCATATGTCATTGCACAGGCGGTATCGGTATCGACATTCCGCATTAATCTGCGACAAGGTTTCCAGTAATGTGGCACGCGGAGGCGCGCGGCGTGCGTGCGTGCGCCGCTTGGCAAGGAAGATACTCCACTATTTATTTGTTTTATTTGTTTACTTATACTTAATGCATAGCCTATTTCGTTATAGAACTGATGTACAAAGGGGGTCAATAAATACAAGCATACAGTTAACAATAAAACAATCGTTAAAATATCACCAACAAAAAATAAACTAAACAACTAAACAAACAAGAGTAGAAAAGAGATCACTGAACAATAAAAAATTGGAAAATATAAATGTATACATATGAAAAAGATTAATATTAACTCTTCTTTGACTTAGAAGAGAAACGAGTAAAAACCCGGAAATTGATTAACACTACAACCAATCCAAACCTAATAATTATATTATATCAAAAGTATCCGTTTTCTTTCTCGTGGCAAGAAAATGTATTATTACGAGGAGCTGGAGTTTAGATGTCAATTGTTGATTGCCAATGGCGCAGATAGGCAGTTGCTTAGCAGCTCCTCTAAGTTAGCGTATATAGTTTGCTCTTCATGATGACCGATGTGACGTCACGTGAATACTTTCTGTCCACGTGGGCCGAGGGACCGTACACCGCGTGTACTATCACCAATAAGAGTGTCACCCCACTCCAGCCAGGCCAATTTATTCACCTTTCTAAACTGTGTATTATCATATTTTACACACGAGAATTATTTGCTTTAAAGATGGTGTGATAATAATTGTAATTTAAATATTCCTTAAATTAACATACGCGATACAGTTCAAGTGTGTCATGAATGTTGATATGATACACTTAAACACTCAGTATGTGTAAATTATCGCGATAGCTTTTCCTATTTATATTCCCAATGAAAAATCACCTGTAGGACACCGCACCAGCCAACAAGTATTCGTAATGACTTATGCATGCTTATTTAAATGTATTCCGTTCTTTTATTGTGTTTTAGAAATCGCACGATCGTGGTTCGTACTTTTTCCGCGTGAGAGCGCGAGGGAAGGGGGGATTAGCTTTGAGGGGTTTTCACTTTGGCAAATGTTTGACATACAATGTCCCCCTCCTGATCAGTTGGGTGATTACAACTATCAAGTCCAAGTAACCATCCCTCTTGACATACAATGTCCCCCTCCTGATCAGTTAGTTGATTGCAACTATCAATATTGGAATTGAATGTTGGTACGCATGTCCGTATCTTATAGGGACGTAGGTTCGAATCCCGTACACAGCATGGATTTCTTTGATTTTCCGTACTAACCGTTTATTTTGTGTACAGTATAACGGTGCTTGAATGCCATTATTTTCGAACCAAATAGTGATAAACAAGTGATGTTTTAGTATATCAACCAATTTTTTATTCAGTTGAAAACCCAAATAGATGTAATATATATTTTCTCTTGAGACGAAATTCAATTTTACAAATATGTTCTTTCGTAATTCAATTATATTATTTATATTAATATAGTTTTAAGCCACAAACGGCGAATTTGTCATCTGTTTTAATCTCGTTCGCTAAATAATGAGTGCGGGTTGTAATGCGAGGAGGGAACCCCTGTTAACCCAGGGGGTGTAATTTAGCGTCTGCCGTGTTTGAGACTCGGTCGGACGCGGTAGAGCGCAGCACAATCGTTTGACAGAGTTCCTCCAGTGTTGCCCGGAGCTTTAGTCCCCACCTGTTGGTGACAATAAGATCCGGCTTAATTAACTCTGTCTGGGCTGCCGTGTAGGCAATACGCGCAACTGCGTTACATACTTGGCCTCACACATACCGCCATAATAGTCTGTACGTCTACGATTGAAAAACATATTTTTTACTGTATTATTATGTTTATTTGAATTTGCATAATATATACAAGTTTACCTCGACGGTGATGGATCCCAGACCATCCGGCTTCACATACCTGGGTTTTTACCCTTTGAGATATCGGTTTAGGGTTAGGTCGGTAACCAGTTGGGGCCAACTTTGATTTCAGTTGCTATCTTTATAGGCCTGTTATCCATGAAGCTTTATAATCACCTATACTAATATGTAAATCATTGTTATAACTGAATAGGATTGAATGAACAATCAATACTGTAGCTTTTTCTGGGATATTTGTCATTACTACGAATTGTTTCCATGTCTTCATTTCTCATTGTTATTGTAGATTATATATTTATGTAATGCGTATTCACTTTAGTTATAAAATTGATTCTTATTGTTATTGTAGATTATATATTTATGTAATGCGTATTCAATTTAGTTAGAAAATTGATTCTTATAAACAAATATGTTGTGTAGTGATGTTGTTATCGAGTTGTTATAACGTTATGTTTATTAGTCAATTTGAAGAATAAAATTGTGTAATTTATTGTAGCATAAGATACAGATTCTCGGTAAACGTAATTCCATTATAAATTCATGGTAATTCATCGCGTATATACATATTTATTACCAGAATCAATAAGGAAGTTCACCGTTCGCCCTTTGAGAGAAATTCCGGTAAAATGTGTTATCGACGAGGGAACATGTGACGTAAAGAGGGCAGTGCTCGCCTTACTACCCCACCTCGCTTTACATAGAAGGCAGTGAGTGGCTGGCACGTGCAAGGCATGGTGACATTGCATTGACGCCACAGGGTACAACAACCCCTAACATCAGCGCTCCGGGTGTCCGCAGTCATATACCAGTCCTCAGCGGGAGTAACGAGGCTAATATAACGTTGCAAGCTGTGCACTTGCTTGCCAATGATTCACAGCTAACCATAACTTACAAGTAGGCCTACACAACAATTACATAACAATTACGTGCAACATTCGTGCTAAATGGCGAGTAATGGGCGAAGGTACTGTTTTTATTCATATCTCCAGAAATATAAGAAGTGAGAATATGGGGTGGGTAAGGATAAAAGAATTTTACCGAAATGTATGTATGTACCAACCCAATAAAGTGCGTATTTGAGAGTATGTTTCATTAAATGTATACGGTACCTTGGAAGAGCTAGTCATTTTATGCCTTTGATTTCTCTTTTTCCCACCTACCAAATTTCTTCCTTCAGCAAGATAGATAAAATAAACCATTATTTCTCAACTTTGTATTGCTTGATCGCCTCTTATTAACTACACCTCCGGCCGCGCAGGGCGAGCAAGCGCCACTGTTCTTCCATCTAATGAGCCCTTGTTTCGTCCCCTCATAACGGTCGACGTGGCAATCTTGTAATTGGCCCCTTAGGCGTTGTCGAGTCGCACATTAGCTGACTCGCTTCGCTCGCGCGGAATTGATGAAACCGACGCACTTTACGCACGTCCGTTGCCGGGTTACGCACGGGATCGATCATTTCTTATTGTTGTTGTTGTTCGTATATTTTCTCCTCGCGTTCGTTTCCTAAGCTCTTCTTTTGTGATATGATATATGAAAATATATGAAAAGATGTTTGGTATTTCGTATTCATGCCCGGCTCAATTATATGACAAACGTCAGCACCAAATAATTAGGAGGGTAGGGGATTTATACCCCTCCCACGTGTCCTTTGTGCCGCTCATAGGGAAGAATACTATTGAGAAGAAATCAGAAATTGACATATATTGGCTCTCTTGTGGAGTGATATCCGCTGACGGAATAATTCTTGGACGATATAGGCTGCGGTCTGTTTGTATCACGATGATACAATACGCTTTGGTGGACTTCGGGAAAAGGGGCATGTTTTAAACAGATTTCAATAAATAAATTCGATTTCCTACATTTTAATGAGGAGCATTTAATAAATAAATATATATATATATATATATATCCTGTTGCGTTAAGATTGTTTTCCAATATGCAGCGAATTAGACATTTACTTTATTTTTCCATGCCATTCTAGTACAAGTCAATGTCATCGAATTAAGGAAGCGACTGAAATGAATGATAACGAGACATAAAATTAGGGCTACAGTTGTATAAATATTAAATCGATAACAGAGGAATTGCTTATAATTCAATTTTTAGGAAAAAACTATAATATTAGAATGGGAAATTAATAAAAGCTCGGATGTATGTGTATGAACAGAGACATGAATGTGAAACTGTAAACAAACGAACGAAACCCGGGACGAGTGAATGGAAAGATGATAAATTAGGAAAGTGCAATACAGTGTCTGCACCTCACTCCACGCAGCTAGATAATAGACCATTGGATAGAACACTTGTCCTTTAGTACACAGTGCGTGCATATATCGGCGTAATGCGAGCCTCATCCACCCCAAGCCGCTGTCACGTGCAGCTCCCCCCCCCCCCCCCCACCCCCTTCCTCACGCTCCCCTTTGCATCCAAACTTGACCCGGGCCCAATTTCAGAGTTGGAATTAATTTAATTCGATCATTCAAATCCAGGTATAAGCTGCACATCCGGCTGTTCATTGGCGTGGCTCTCGATGCAACGCTTCCATCTCCACCTATCGTTGAGCGCATCCAGTGCATGGGGGCCATCATTGCCTGACACATGCATTATTACATCTGCACCCCTTTGGGGCCCCTCTCATTCCATATTATGATGACCATAACGCCATTCCAGCATCTTAGGGACAATGAAGGGAGTTTTGTAGTACCAACCTAATTTTGAGCTTCTCTAGATTCCACAATCCTCTTGAAACAAGTCCATTGGGGATAATTTATGACGGTGTATACTGTATAGTGAGATAGTGAGACTACACAGCGCACTCTACCCAGCCGAAGACCGCTTCTATGAATGTGTGAAAGAAACAGCGTACATGAAATGGACAGTAAACAAGGAGATAACTTTAGAACAGACAGCAGCTTTTATACACTTACTGTACGATATTTGCTCTGGTGATGAAACTCCAAGCTTGCCCGTGGTCGAATAGTAAGGGAGTAAAGGACCCTTGTCTACATTCATCGTCTTCCTTCACCCGACAACAGCAAGTCTTTCTACGCACCCCCTCGTCCAAATTGCATTAATTAGTAGTAACGTTCACTCAATCTTCATCCCCAGTTACTCTAAATGTCAAGGCCAAACCAAACTTCAACTAGACTATCAAAACAAAATATGTAGGGGAAATGTAGACCCTACTCTTGAAACGTGCGCAGTTGTTGTGAATCGTGGTACTAGATGTACACATAGTACCCTGTTTGTTTGAATTTAAACATGAACAAATTGTACAGTGTTTGCATTCGAGTCATAACTAAGTGTTCAACATTTGTTGCTCGAGCACAACCTCAAAGATTAATTTGGACATTGCTCAACTGAAGTTCAGCTCTTGCGAATGGGCTTTAAATTTATTTTTGCACACATACTGAATCGGTCACAAGTACGCTGCATGTATTCCGTACATTAATATGGAGCAATCAATGAAATATTTCTTTAGTGCTCAACTGAAATTCAGGCTTGGCAACTGAGCGTTCTACTAAGCTATCTAAGGTACTTCTAAGAGTGAGATCCAGTTGTTGAACTTTACCTTAAAAAGCATGTTTGTGCGATTGCATGCATGTATTTACAAGCGGCCAGAATACACGTCAAGTGGGCGGCCAGCGATACCAACACTTCTGATGTGATAAACCTGAAAGGCCAATTAAAATAATCTTGTGTTTCGAGTAAGGCCTCGCCTGGTCTATTGGACGTGCTGGTACCAAGTTTTGCACTTAAAAAACTAGTATTTCTTTCGTGTTTCAGCATACATAACATAACTGTACGGGAACAAGAGCGGCCAGCTACCGCCTATCGCTCTAACTAAATTATAGCCATCCAACGGGAGGTCATTCGAGCTACCTACAATTAAAACCCTCGCCAATTCATTTCTCGCAGGAAACATTTTTAAACAACTAATAAAAATCCACTTCGTGAGGTTCTCATTAAAGATAATAAATATGTTTTCCACCAAATGTGCTCTTCGCGTTGACTTTGATATGTTGTTCGCATCGCGAGGACAGAGTCTTTCGGGTGGGTCTCTCTGACGTCACTGACAAACCTCCTTCCAGCCGGAACAAATTAAAAATAATTACCATTTGAATATATATATATATATATACATGTTTTATGGCTCTAAAAACGAACTATACTCATCGACAACTCAGATTACGGTTCATTAGGTGTATTAAATGATATTATATCGTCTACAAAACAGACATCGCTTTTTTGTATTGGCAGTGCTGAAAAATGCGGATGTGTTCCATTCTTGGCTAAGTTTAACATATGTGAATGACTTAAGTAATTAATCTAAGTCCAGGTGAATTAACTTACGAGGAAATACGTAATACACCGTCAATATTATAACCACGTGAAATAAAATAACCGTCTTTTTATCAAATATATTAACATATAATTAAATGTTACGTTATAGTGAGTGGCACAACGAAAAAGTGAAAACCGGGCTAAATTTGCGTTCGTAATAACTATATACTATGGGAAAATATTTGTTATATTGTAATTATTAGGATTGGTATTTAAAATGTACTTGGTAACTAAGTAAATTAAAGATAACAACCATAGTTATTAATAAAATAAGGACCGTTTTTGAAGGGTTCGTTCATTTCTTTTGAACCGAGGTTTTCACATTTCATGTATATTTATTTATTTATTTATTTATTTATTTATTTATTTATTTATTTATTTATTTATTTATTTATTTATTTATTTATTTATTTATTTATTTATTTATTTATTTATTTATTTATTTATTTATTTATTTATTTATTTATTTATTTATTTATTTATTCATTTATTTATTTATTTATTTATTTATTTATTTATTTATTTATTTATTTATTTATTTATTTATTTATTTATTTATTTATTTATTTTACTTATTTAGAATCCATTTTATTCTCATATCTTGTTCGTCCACAAAAACATAACACAAATGCATTGTCTACAATAAATAAATAGTATAACAAAATAAGATGAGAAATCTGCATAATTAGACAGATAGCGAGGCTATATCTCTTGTGCGCGGGCTGTCCAAAATATATATACACATAATAAAGTAGGATAACATATTGAGATATGCTTCGGTAATTTCGCATTGTTTTAATATTGGCGGTATAGTCTTTATCTAGGTGTGGTCGTGGATTAAAGACTGTGAAATGTTATGAGCGTGCCCGTGAGTGAGTTACATAGGAAACGGTGGCCACTGAAGCACGCGGAGAGATTGACCGTGCAAAGTGACGCTCCTTGTAAGTCTCGGTGTCAAGTTGCGCCTCGATGCAAATGTGCACCCCCAGCACGTGTGCTGCACCCACCCCACCCCCGTATCACATCGCATCGCAGCCAGCAGGCGGTGAGACGCAAGGGTGGCCACGCTGCTCGCATGTTTACCTTCATAATGTGACGTAGGGGAGCTCTGCCAGTCGTAACAGGCCATTAAATTATGCATTTTCCTTTTACTCCATAACCATTTCGAATTGTAGTACTGCTATTTGTTCCTTTCCTCCAATCTCTTCCCCCGTTTGGCCCGGGATAGAATATAGGTCCAGGATATCTCTGCCTGTCGTAAGAAGTGACAAGTGTGCCGACGACATAGCACCCAAGGGCTGTCGTCGTTTAACACAAAATATTTAATCAAAATTTAAATTCAAATGTGTATCCGTTTTCTTCCAACCAACCTTTAGTCTTTATCTTGTATATATATATATATATATATGTCACACCATGTACGGTTGAGCCGATCCCTCGTAGCCCCACTAACATAACCCCATGCGTAAAGATGGATGCTGTTTCATTCTGTTTATATATGTCTAATTATTATTATTTTAAATATTATTATTGTGATATATACAACTCACATGACTCGATAAGGCAAACTTGATGATAATAATTACTGTTGTGGGTCCTGTTTGTCATAAAGTAAATATAATTATGATTAAATCAATTTTTAATACTTTCATGAAATTAAGATACTGTGTATTGATGTGTAATGTTTGTTTTGTAAATGATGAAGTTAATTAAATTCAATGTTCAATACTTGGTTTAGTGCATCCCTATGTTTAATTGATCGTGTTTGAAATCGCTATCCACTCTATAGTTGCAAATTACGATTGCGCTTTATATAAACCGCTCATTACAGCTCGTTCATAGTTTTGCCAACTCGTTGCGTCTCGAGAAAACTCATGTTGTATTTGTCCACCCCTTAAAAACATTAAAATGCAGTGCTTGTACATTACGCCCCTGCAGTCCTGGGCGTTCATTCTTCGGTTCGCATGTGCGCAAGCTCTGGTTTCAATCCACCCCTTGTATTGTGTGCACTGAGCATGCGCGTATCCTACCGGAAACGGGGCGCACAATGACGATGAAGCTCTTCAACTTCATTTACGTTTTATAGCCTGGCACGTAAACATTTGCTGGTTGGCTCAAGGTGGCTTGTGTTCGATCCACACGAACTGAAATCAGTTTTTCCAATGTCAAAAACGTCGTGTAGCCTAAACGATACGTTCACACGAAATGAGCTCTTCAGAATTGAAATCAAAACTAGGGTTATAGTTGAAAACCCCAGCATTGTCTTGAAAAAAATGAATGGAAGACTAGGTCTAATAAGAATTATTTGATGTATATATAAGCTTCTGTTGAATATTATATTAGATCGTAAATATTCGAAATCTATGCGAATGCCCTTATTGTTTCCTCCGTCATCACTCATCATCACTTGGAACGGTGCGTTCCAATCGATGATGAGTTCGTTGATGATGATTACGATGATTACGTTGTTTCTGTGGCGAATTGTTGACTGATGGATTTCTGATTCAAACTATGAAACTATTGAAATAACTGATTTTTTTTCTTCTAAGAAATAGATAAAGTCTTATCGAAATAAGTGACATCACCAGGATAATCAACCCCGAATCAACTGCCTCGTACACGAATATTATGTCTTGGATCTAGATGTAATATTAAATCGACTGTTTTGAGTGGCATCACCATGCAGGATAATCAACCATTAAGCCAAGTCCTGTACGCGAGTATTATGTTTTGAGTGTCACCATGCAGCAAGTAAGTCCCTGTCGGTAGCACAACACGTTAGCTAATCGTCGTGTGGAGTGCAACATGTGTTGCAGCCGGGAGTGGGCGTGGCGCGTCTTGTCGCACAAGAAGCGACGCGGCCAGAGTATAATTATGTTGCCGGTTGGCTGCGTGTGTCCCAGGGTGCATTGCAAGGATACGATAAGGTGGAGATGAATTACGTTCTAAGCGTTTGGTAATATCAACCAGAGCCATAACGGATGTGAACAGAAACGATGCGCATTTCACTTAGGTTTTCTCAAATATGGATGTGTGAGTTATCAAATTAATTCCCAACCCAATTCTGTCACATTAAAATACCTATAATAATCTGAAGGATAATCTGTAACACAAATACGTCTTGCGATAGGTGCAAAGCGAACGATCCCAGGATTTCTCAAGAGATGAATGACGTTCTTAGCGTTTGGTAATATCAACCAGAGCCATAACGGATGTGAACAGAAACGATGCGCATTTCACTTAGGTTTTCTCAAATATGGATGTGTGAGTTATCAAATTAATTCCCAACCCAATTCTGTCACATTAAAATACCTATAATAATCTGAAGGATAATCTGTAACACAAATACGTCTTGCGATAGGTGCAAAGCGAACGATCCCAGGATTTCTCAAAGCATTTACCAAACTATTGTTCAATTGTATTGTTCAATTGTAATTTTTTTAGATATTAGTTTGGTTCTCAATTTTTCCATTTTCTGATAATGTTCTCCCCCCCCCCCCCCCCCTCCCCCTCAAGTTCCCCTCACGGTAGACAAATTGCCTGTACCTCCGTGGAACACTCCTTTCACGCCCACTCTGGCAACGATTACTGCAAAGTGAACAATGAAATGGAATTGACAATTCAGACAGAAGAAACGAAAGAAAGTTCACAGTTATATTTCGGCGACGATAGAGATAAGTCGCCTTAAAAGTAGAGTGACCACCAGTTTTAAATTTACCTGATCTCTCCCCTTTTCACGCGACTATATAACTACTACATTAGCGGTGTGAAACACTGTGGAAGAAATGTCCGAGGACTGTTACTCAATCCCAGCATTCTCCTCGTGACTGAGGAAACCCTCCGAAAACCATTCAGCAAGAATTTCCGTTTGCTGGAGTTGAACTCCACATTTTATATATGAAACATCGATTATCAACTTTCTTAATATTTGCGTCTACCAGTATGACCGCGAGTACAAAGAAACAAAGGGCGGCAAATCTCTTAGTTAATAAATAAAGACATAAATGAAACAAATACGTCTTCTCGGACCAACGTTGGAAAGCAACACCCCCGACCCCGAGTATCGGCAACATATAGGCGAGCTGGAACGCTCGGTACGGCTGGAGAGTCGAACGCTGGAGTAAGCGAGTAGCTTTCCTTGTACATGAACAGTTAACTCACGGATCGCCGCCTGGTGGGGGTAATAATAATTACACCTCTATTGTAAGAATTGTCGGGTAAAAAGCTCGTAGCGCGAACTGGTTGTGTCACGTGATGCTACTAGCGCACCTGCATGTGCTGCCCAGATTGAAACATGGAGATAAGTGGAGTTTACGTTGGTCGACTCGTCCAACTCAGCTCTGACCTTTGCATTCGTTCAATTACGCGCGAATTGATTCCGTTGGTGTTTTGTTAACGAAGATGCACGTGTACCGTACTTACCTCAAAAAACGCTTAAAAACGGTTGCACCTTCTTCAGAATTGTGGTAGTTCCGCAATACTAGGTGTCCAGTTTCTAATGTCAAGAGATATGTGCCTACTACACAATCAGTCTGTATTTTAAATTCGTACCTTCTGTCGCCAATATATTTCTGAGTTGTAATATGACGTATGGTGTTTTTTTAGTTTCCGCTAGACCTGCCGATAAGGGTAGTTGTGTTTGTTATCGACCGGCGGAGACCATAACGTTCATGGTCTCGATTTGAGCTCATATAGCTGTTGTATGCACCGTTAGGTCAGCAACAACAACACAAAAACCAAACATTGTGGTGAGGAAGACAGCATATTAGTCGACAAATCTGCAATTAGAAAACAATTGCAGACCATTAATTGCGATATTTCGTCTCCTAATGTTCTTTCACATTAAATATTTCCAAGAAACCGATGAGGAGTTCAAAGCGGTGGTTTTCTTTTTCTAATGCCATTATTCGTTTCTTTTTACGTCATTTGAACTTTGAGCTGTTCGTCATCCGTATCCGCGTTATTGTTACTATTGTTGTTATTGTTGTTAATTTTGTGTTGCTTTACATATTCGTATTACAAACTCGATCCAAACCGATGTTAAAATGTTGTAAGGACATAGGTACATTTATAACTGGACTGGAAACTAACTCTAATTATTCATTGATCATATTTCTGTAAATCAAACTTTAGATTAAACATGTATGCGGTCGTAGCCAATTTGCTAACATTATTACGTGACAAACAAATTACATTGCACATTTCCTCTGCAATAGACATTGTAAGAAGTTGTAACTAAAGGCTATCCCATGAACACAAAATACGTACAGGAGATTTCAGGGTTTACCATTTGACTTTGACCAAATAATGAGACTCGAGCCCTCCCCCCCCCCCATGATGTCGCTATTTTTCTAAACCTGTGTCTGATTATAGTTCAATACTAACCGAGTATTCGTATATAATTAAGAGCGAAAGTCGGGCGAATTTAAATGTTAACTAATTTGAGTAGTAATTATTATTTGTGTTGTGTTGTGCTGCGACTGCGGTGGAGGAAGTGTGGTTCAGTGAGCATCGCGGGGGATGGGTCGAGTAACAATGGATGGATGAATCAGATATAATTATACATGTGAATGATGAATCCTTTGCATGTCCTACGCGATGCTGACTCGGAGGCATCTGTATATTTAACTGTGTGTACACTCTCGGACAAAACAGCGTTGCGAGCTGCTCGCTTCTCATTGGTCGAGGTGGGAAGGCGGTCGTGTCGCGTGAAGATGGGTTGTATTGATGTGATTACGATAGATGTATCGACGGTTTGTGTCTTTGTAATCATCATTCATCTTCATCTTCAACAAACATAATCTTTTTCTAACTTTCTTTCCTCTTTACTTACCTCGTATTTCAGTGACAATCTACTGGGTAACTTTAAAAATGTAGCCCTAAATACAATTGGCTGTATTTATTTTTCAAATTTGTATTTCTACACGGTGGGAGCTACCAATCAAATGCTTTGAAATGGTCTTTATTAACTTTGAATAGCTTATTGCTACTTATTTGTTAAATTAAATACCTGTACTATATATGTAATTCGAGTCTGTAGGACTTAGGCCCGGTTCCACCAAATGATTATAAACTCGAGTTTAGCAAAGCGTCAGTTATTTTTAAAGTGAACATTAAAGATGGTCGCGTTCCACCATGTTTTTCGAAGTCTCAGTTAGCTAACTGTCAGTTATTTTGTAAGCGAGCCTGTGATTGGTCGTTTACTAAAGCATAAATAGAGCTGGCGTGCCCCGTTATTTCCGCAAGGCTGTGTCTTTCCAGTTCCCAGCCCAACCTAGCGCCTAGGCCTGGCTGGGTAGGCCTACTTGGGCCTAGGGTCTAGGCTAGGGCCTAGTACAAGTTGAATCTGTTATCTGTGCATACGTCCGCCGTAGCCCAGTTCCAAGCCCAACCTAGCGCCTAGGCCTACCTAGGCCTGGCTGGGTAGGCCTACCTGGGCCTAGGGTCTAGGCTGGGCCTAGTACAAGTTGAATCTGTTATCTGTGCATACGTCCGCCGTAGCCCAGTTTCAAGCCCAGCCTAGCGCCTAGGCCTACCTGGGCCTAGGGTCTAGGCTTGTACAAGTTGAATCTGTTGTGCATATGTCCGCCGTAGCCCAGTTCCAAGCCTAGCCTAGCACCTAGGCCTACCTAGGCCTGGATATGCAAAGCCTAGGCTTTAGAACGAATCTCAACACAAATAGGCCCACATGCAAACTATGTATTAAAATGCAATTAAAATATGTTCACAAATGTAGATGTTTGGCCACCGGCAAGTGGTAAATAAAGAGATGACTAGTCTGGATACCTCCACATAACCTCACAATCATTTGTTTACTATGTGGCTAATGTGAAGTTTTAATTTTTAAGCGGAAGAGGATCTGCCGCTTAGTTTAACTGGCAGTTATAAAGATTAAAAGTCCAGTTTAGTGCTGGTGGAACACCAAACTAAATTAACTGACAGTTAGCTAAATATAACTGACGCTTAACATTTGGTGGAACCGACCCTAATACCAAGGGCCCTATACAACACGGCTGGCAAACGAGGATGCTGCCAAATACTTTTTAGTGGCCTAGTATTATAGATTATGCATTCATTGGTGCTTCTGTAGCTATTTTAACTTGAATACCGCCTTTAGACAGGAAAGCATACGATTATGTGAGAGAATAAGTGAGATCGCCACTGTGTCATGTATAGCATGTAATGGTCATACAATCCTAAATACGTCGACTGTATTAATTTTCTATGTCTGTTGTCTTCTATCTTTGTAGAGTTAGCTACACCTATAACCACGAGAGTGGACATGCAAAGACGTACACACATGTATACTGTCATGACAATAGCCGTGTATTTTCCATGTCGACGTTAAACACACTCATTTAGTTGCCCTGTAGACGGGTCATGGCCATGGAATGAGTGAGTACTGCATGAAGACATGTTGGTATTCTTAAAGAGTGGACGGCACTACCATAAATAATGGCTGCATGTCTGGTTTAACATAGCCACTCGTTCCTCTTCGCTACAACACGGTTATTTTCTGTACAAGCCATTAGTGTACTTTTATAACTCAAGTATTGTTTTAATTATTTTAAATATAGTTCAAGGCTCTGGGTGTTTTAATTACGAGGTGGGCAAGCCGGCCGGCAAACACCTGCCGTATGGACGCGTCGCAAGAAGCATTTTCCCATCGATGTCCATGTAAATGAGGCAACGGCCGATCCTCCACGCACTTAATGTTGTCGCATAGCGATAACGGAAGTGCTGGTTGATTGGGTGCTCTTCTCTTTCCGGCCGGCTTGTAAACGTTCACGTCTATCATATGTGTGTGTGCGTGGCGTGGTGGACCTGTTCAATTGTTTCACTTCATTTCGTGTGTGTGGGAATGTTTGAAACTCTAACACAAATCCACCCCTATTACTCACGACGATAACGATCGGATGTTGGACGTGTTAGGCGACCACTTCCGTCAAGGTATTTCACTGATCGTATGTGCCTATTAATTATGTATGCATACAATGCATGGTTGTTAGGTAGAACCAACTAATGCACGTGTTGCTTCCACTGGAAATTGTGTTTCCATGCTGAAAATAGAAAGATATTACAACTCGGACTGCAGACTATGGTGCAAAGAATGAAATGTGTTCACGTCTTCGTTATTGTGGTTGTGCTCGTTCTGTTACTTCTGTTCAAGATGATGAGATGACAACATTGAATGAAATTGGTCAGTTTGCTGTGTTTGCCAGAAAAGGAGATGGATGAGTCCAATATTCTCGTAGAAATTTCAGCTTGTCGTTGAAAGTTGAAACCTTTCAGTGTATGCCATGGTATATCAAATTAGTTATGTTGAGCAATTTTTTCAATTTTAAATCTTTTGAAGGATCTCTAAACGGTCCAAGATTATGAACTGAAGTTTTAGGGACTTCCAAATTGCGGCTACGTTGAATGATGAGCGATGCAGACTCACTCAAATTTGTTTATCGATTGAAGATTATGATATGGGTTTATGACGTCTCGTATTTGTTGTGTCTTTTCGTCGGTGTCATCTACCTAACGTTGTAACGAGCTCTCCGTGAACCAACTGCTCTTTGTGTGTTTCCACCTGACTCGATGGCCGTTGCGTGCGTGATTATCATTGACGTGGCACTGGCAGTCAGATTACAGTCGACAGATAGATAGACAGACAGACAGACGATCGCAGCGCACCTAACTCGGTGGAGCATGGTTCCTCTGTTCGGCCTGACCCTAGACTTAGTAGGCCATGACTGTTGAAACCCCACCCGACCCGACCTCGGCATTAAGGCCCTAATGCAATCATGGGAGTCTGGTGCCTCCCAGACCACCAGCAATGCTCCATGGACGGTGTCTTGTGCGATATAACTGTCCTCTCCGTGCGGGATTCGAGACTAAAATATGAATCAATATTATCATTACTACGCATATTTACGGTTAGGGATGTCCACGCACATTCCTTGGTGATCGAGTTCTAGATTACGCTTTCGTGCATGTTTGCGTGACCTCGCATTTACGGAATTTATGTTTTGACGTTTTATGATCATTCGCAATCATCTGAATTTCTTGCATTAGGTAAAATAATAAGAGCTGCAGTTACGTTAAATAAACATCAAAACAATGTAAATGGTCAGATTAAATTGTAACTTGTCTATTACTGTAATCTACAAGATTACAGTAATAGTTTATGATTTATATAAGTTATATCGAATCGAAAATAAAAGCATTTCGATAAGATAACTATCGACAAGCGATTTGGTTTGTCGTTGTCTACATTTTTCTGGGTGCTTTATCATCATTTGTTATTGTTGTTGTTGCTGTTTTCTCACTGGTTGTATTCAGGGGAAAAAATTGCAAGTTGTCGATCTACACTAATACTCCACCATAAAGCGCTCTCTTACAAAAGCAGGATTGTGAGATAAATAGTCGATATTCGAGACTAATCGTTTGTTATTTTACCGAGCGTTATTGAATCGTTATATTTATCCCTACTAAACTGTATACAAACTGTTATCTGGTTCGCGAACCTGCGTCCAGCCAGTGAGCCACAACGGTTTGCGTAAGCTGTAGTTAGTGGTTGATTTTTTGATTTCGTGCTCGAAGCACATATTTTCGAATTATAGTCCATTTAGCCCTACTTCTAAAGATAGTTCACGCATGTTTGTGTGCTTGTTTAATTCTAGTCCTACAAACGACCAAAAACAGTCTTCCAATTGGAATTTGCATTTAGCGTGCCCATGAAATTCTACGAGCTCCGACGCTAAGCATATTGGGCTTGTCCCTTGCTGTGGGGAGGGGAGGGGGGGGGGGGGGAGCAACTTCCGGCATAAGACTCAGGTGTCTCCTCCTGTGTAGGCCTACTCACATTGTGCTGTGCAGAGAATAAGAAGACATAAAGCTGATACCCTGTTCATGTATAAGTTATTATTGCAACGGGCACTATCAGTCCACACAACTGCATAGGTTACCAATCAATACCCATACAACAAGACATTATGCTGCACATAAATGAAGTGTTAATAAAGTGTTCAAGAACTTTTTATATTCTTCATTCGTAATGTCAGCAATATACTAGTTTAAAACGTTTTTCAACCCCTGATGTTTTTGCAAGCGTGGAGGAAGGAAATGGGATGGACTTACGGCAATTAACTTGACCTAATCACCCCCTGTGCTCGTGTCCGTGAAGCTTCACCCTCCCCCGCCCCTCCCTTCAAAGGCTGAGAATTGCCTGCAGCTATCCCTACACTCGTTGGGTTTGAGCATTGCTTTTTATGTTTCGCTTTGAATCAAGCTATCACGCAATCGACCTAAAGACGAAAATATTTGAAAAATAATGGATTACTGTAATGCTGGAAACGCTGTTGCGGCACAGTCCAAAACACAGCTCACAAATGTGACCAATCAAGAATCAGTAGCGCATGCTAACTTATCTACAATAGTAAAACAATGTGAACAGGGCAAATAGTGATAACCAAGCAAACCACTACATGATAACGAATTAACGATAAGTTATTTTGTATGTTTATAGTTTTGTGTATTAAGTTAATTAAGTTACAGTACATAATTTGAATTTGAAATATAAACGCAGTTGTATTAACAATTAGAGAGAAAAAGTTGTTTCCATTTAGTGACGGTTAAATTAGTGTAGTGTTTGCTACGATAATATTTCTGGTTTGTTTATTTAGCAATAAGAATATTGGTGTAATTTTTTATAAACTTACTTATCAAAATCCATATTTGTATATACATATACGATACGGGTGAATAAATAACGTATTGGATTGAATTTAATTGCTATAAAAACACACAAATGCAATGTAAGGAGAACCGCGGCTCATTGAGGTCTCTGTTGTTGTCTTCGTCGTCATTGTACGAGGAGCTATCGTCGAGTCTCGTGCTCCACATAATTCGAGATGCTTGTCGTGGTTGAAGGTCTCACTTCCGGTGCCCAAGAGGGAGGGAGGCGACTTCCGGTCGGTCGCGCGCGAGGGTGGTTGTCCGGCTGGTGACATGAACACGTGTTCGCTGGCTGGTGCAACGAGGCTCAGCAAGACGATGCGCTACTCAATATAACATATATTACACAAAGCAATGAATAACGTGATCGACAAAAGATATGGTTATTGAGGGCCAGAGCCTCGTAAGTTCGAGTCCCAGTTGGAGCATGATATTAATATCCTACCAAAAGTACCGTGAAAGTTGAAGTGTTATAGAAATAATAATATTACGTATCGGTAGTACTAATAAACTCTACAAAGACGGGGAGGGGGGAAGATAACACATGTGTGAACTACAGAAAGAGAACAGTGTAGCACTTGGAAGAATGATGCAGTGGTTGACGTATGTACAGCATAATAATAATGATCATGATGAGGTTCGTTTTTGGAGTATACGTACTTGTAAATGTACTGGTGCAAGTATAATATGTGTGTACATAAGAATAATAAGAATGATAGTAATAATAATAATAGTAATAATAATTAGGTATAGGAAACCCTTCTGTAAGGTAGGCTACACACCAACGATTAGGATATTTGGATAGTTGGAGAGTAATATTCGAGGACTCGAATCTCAAAGACTCCATCACAGCATCTACTTTGGGAATGAGAAAAAACCTCGAAAAAACTTATGTCAGGATTAGTGATCGGTACCGCGAAACGGCGACCTTCCGATCCGAATTATGTTACCGTAGCTACCTCTATCGCCACACAGCAGCCTCGTATGTATGGTATAATATATGGATCTATACCCCCTGATAGAGTCATCTGTTGGATGCCCATCTCAACACCTAGAAAGAGGCGAGGTATCGAGAAAGTACAAACAACCGACTATTTGTATCTTTTAATTACCGTACATTATTGCTATCGCGGGGAATATCTTCATTTACATCCATGCATCATATGTAGAGTGGGCCTTCTCTTTCCTTCTTCATCATCTGCATAGAATCACGGCAGCTTCCGCGTCGTGGCCCATTCAAGAGGCGGTGTATACATATACATACTTTCATTAGAAACTGACATATTGAGCGCGATATGTGAGAATTGTGGCTTGACCTGGCTCAATATTAATCTGCTCAATCTTGAGCTATAAAAGTGAGCAGTTCATTTACGGTGGTGAAAGATCCATTGAAACAGAACAGGCTCGTGCAAGGACACATCTATCGTTTCGGTGTTTCATTCGGCGCTATTCTTTCGGGGCAAAAATATTAGTGGTGGTTCGGGTTCCACTCCCGGATAAGAGATAGAGTAAAGCTTAATTATAATAGTATGTTTGGTTTAGTTTAGTTTAGTAGAGACACAGTGTTTCCAAAATTGTACCTTACTATGAGAGTATAGAATAGATAAGCAAGCAGGTATCTCGAGACATTACGCGTTCAGAAGTCATAATGAGTGACCAAAATAAGTTGTAAAGATGACCTTGTTATAAGATGTGGCAAAGAAGCAATGTGAGACCAAACACCCAACGTGTTCCTAATTTCGTCATACAGTGATATTTATACTGTCTTTGAAAGAAACCACGCCACAAAGACTCTGATGAGTAGTTAGCATATCATCATCATTCATTTGTCTAAGAGCTCGTTTAGTAGAATCACTCGTCTCCTAGAACTCCATGCTCCGCTGCATGGAACAACCCATTGTATGCTAATGGCGTGCGAGATTTGTTTACTGGTTTTGATACCCTACCTTACTTGATTAATGCAGAAATTTAGTGATTATTTAAGTATGCATTATTATTATATCTTGTATCTGAAGATACTTTTTTAAAGACCTGTTATATAGAAAACAAAGAGGCCGTGCTGTCGTTATGAGGTTCGCGAAGAGACGCTGGGAGGGGTCAATGTGATCTGTGGGGGAGAGGGGGGGGGGAGTTGCCAACAGTTATTTGAACGCATCGTTGTAATTAGGGGAGCTGTGAAGTAATTTGGGTCAGACCAAGGGCTATATTTACTGCTCAATGTTCCAGCTGTTTTCAAATAGAAACTTGTGCCCTACATACGCACGCTACTTCACGAAAATCAATAGATTCACATGTCTTTCGCGTAGTGGAGTGAACTATGCTTATTGTCGACGCATATTGCTTTTTTGGTTTTCCAATACCAATACATTCGCTGAAAATAACACTTCTATATCGGTTTGAATTAGATGTTTGGAAATCCGAAATAACAAACCAAAAAGTACACTTCACGTAGAGTGGTGGATATACAATACAACACACTGGGGCTCGAACCCAGATGTTTAGCGTGTGTGTGTATCATCGCGTAAGAACATGGCCCATTGGTACATAGACAAGTTCATATTTTAGTAGCCTTGCCCTTAAATTTACACATATAATTGTTGTGGGAACTTCCAACGTTTATTAAGTGTGTTCATGCTAAATTAAGTGAACACTTTACAAAGCCTGCAACCTTGTGGATGCTGACGTCAAAGGTGAGTGACGCGAGTGGCCAATCAAATGTCAGTATTTGTAAAGGCCACCCACTGATTGGCGTAGAATAATTAATCTAAGACAAAAGCATTCACAAGGTTATTATAATGTGGAACAACTTTATTTCGGGACAACACATAATTACGTTGTACTTATAATTTATAAATGTACATTATCAAGTTATTGTTATAATTATTATGATAACTGTAATAGATCTATTATGTATTTAGCGAACATTCAATATTGGTCATTACGAAGAGTTTGGAGGGACTGATAATGTTGTTATTTTGAAACCGAATAGTTATGCAAGTATATCTTTGAATTACTGATTTTACTCAAAAACAACCCTAGACAAGAAGGCAGTTTCTATATCACTACTGATATCCACCCACATAAGTTTAAGTTTTAGAATGTTTTAAAGACATTGACGTGGCAAGAAACTAGGCTTTAGGTTACCTCCCACGGTGGGATGTACCTTGTGACAAACTCACACAACTTATGCAGTGAACAGATTGTTGCAGCGTGCAAGGTCGAAGCACGAGGCAAATTACTTACTCGCAAATAACTATGCATCATCATGTCAAGCCGATAGCTCGGCAATCACACTTACTTACTTACTTGGATTGCGCAACTATTTTGATTAATCTTGACTATATACCACGGTTGAATAAAGCACTTTTCCCTATATGTTTACATCCATTTGTCCAATGTGAATGTTTATATTCAAGTTTTATTTAGAAAGAAAAGTAAAATTATTGCGATGACTGTCTATTTTTAACAAAATGACCAGATACTTAAACTACCCCTTAATCCTAAATAGGTTTGGCCTAGTCTTAAAAAGTACAGACCCCACCCAGTAAGTCACCCAGGATGAGGGCTTTGCCAGGGGAAATTATGTTTAGAGTGGTCTGGCGCACAGCTCCAGCCGGCGCGGGCGGAATTATCTTTAAATATGTAATTCTATTTGCATTTAGAAGTGCTGTGTTGTTTGATACTGAAGCTATTGTAAAGTTGAGAATGTAAGGGGGTGGAGCTGGAGGGAGACCACTGACGGACGGTAACCAAGCAACGATAGTTTCATCCCTCGCCCACTTGACCTTGTACTTATTCACCATCCTTCTTACATATCACTTGACTCAGTATTTGAATGTATGCACCAATGCTTGGAACAGCGGCAAGTTCATCTCTTTGCCTTCAGTGTTTTACGCCCAATTATAGAAGCTTTCATCGCTTGTGTTATTTGTCAACGTTTGTCTTTAATTTGATAAAAGTTCTCCCCGACCGATACATCAGTGTTCTAATTCAATTATTAAGTTCTGAAAGCCTGCCGGTTGTTTAATCCCGGTTACGTGCATGCCATTGCTGCCGGATGCCCAATTGTAGGAGTGATCTAATTAAACGGCGCATGCAGCCCCACCCCATGACGTCACGACGCCTCCAGCCACTCCGCTTCGCAATTAACCGTTTCGAGACGGAGCGATTCGATAATAACGTCTTCGTTTGATCTCCCTAAATTAGTCCCCGTGTTCTTCGTCGGTCGAGCCCGAGGTGACTTATTTATTTACTAAACGAACAGAGTGGCAGGAAGTTTTATACAAAGGACGAGCTTGATGACAGTCGAAGAAGGCAAAGCGATCTGAGCTTGAATCCCGTCTCTCTGAGGCGTTGATTTCTTGCTACTAAATGTTAGGCCAAAGCATGATCCAAGTAACGCTCGAACGAAGTCGAATTATAAATTCGTGAATTAGCTTCCACAATAACTGTTGTAACACGATTATAATATTTGAAAAACGTTTAATCCAGTTCTTAGTTCTTCCGAACCATTCTCAATAATTAATTTTTGAATATTATGTATAGCGTTATCAAAATTACTGACACACGTTAATTATTCCTCGCCTTATTATACTATTAGTTCTTCGTCTCTTTTTAAATTTACTTACAGTCTAGTATAGCCTATCTTCTTTGGCACCTTGCGCAAACAAAAGAAAAGTGGTTTACAGCAAGCGGAGAATGCTAGGAGAGGTTGCTACCTGTTTGCTTATCCTCGAGCTGTTGATTATAAACAATAAAACAAGCTAAACCACCACCAAAAAATAGAATTAATTAATTATGCAAATCTACTCGATAAATGCAACAGCATTGGAACATGATGTATATGTCTTCTACACTTCCTGTGCCTAGTTACCGGTACTATAGTTTGGTAATTATTCGTGTATGCAATGTACGAATGTGTTGTATATGCAACAGCAACTCGCATGTTTCTTTATGTCTCGGAGAACATGTTGAGCCATTTCCATATGTGTACAACAAATAACTTATGCAACCTATATCGCACCAACAAGTACATACCAGAGCCAGGCGTAACATACAAACGTTTGTATTACTAATCAAACCACAAACTTGGTAAATAAATTAATTAATTATGAATAAGAAAATATAAAAAGTTAGTTTTGATTTTGAAGACATGTATTTTTTCTCACAATATAATATGCATGTATTTGCTGTCAACAACATTACGAATTCATTTTGGATTTTGTCCTTGGCCTTTACAGGAAATAAGTTTTCATGATATACTGCTTTTAGCCACGTGGCAGATTGCATGGACTATGCATCTACGAAATCAATGCATTTTTGTGACCGAAGTATATTTTTAATTTAAGTACAATCTAATTGCGGGAAATACCACAAACTCTTGTAATTTTCGATATTGAACGTGTATACATATTCGATATTGCCCATGCAGCTCTCGCACAGTGAGTGTTACACCGCCCTTTGTTATATATTATGGTCGAGTGACGTCACGCGCATGATTTGATTGGCTAGGATCGCGTGCACGACTCTGCTCATAGCGCTGAGCTGATTCAATTAGGAGCTCATTACTTAATAATCGGAATCTGAGTGATCGCTTTCAACGTGCATATACTCGCCCCCCCCCCCCCCCTCCCCGCCCCTCGCACTCATACAACACTGTGTTTTGTTTCGGGCAAACATTGCCACATGCACGATTCAATTATCGTCGTCTGTCTGACCCAAATGTCAAGTGTGGTGGCACAATTGGAATTAATGCTATTATGTATATATATAGGGGACACTTGCTTGATGCAATTGCATGTTTATGGTCGTCGGCTGAAGTAGCGTACAGCTCTAACGGTTTACCCACACTGACTGGACCCTGTCAAGTCCAGGGGCAAAGAATGCCACATGGTATTCCTTGATATAAGACATTAACAACTACTAATATATGTAAAGTCAGTCGTATAACATGTTACAATTTGTACACGGTGGGATTTGAAAAAAAATAAACAGTGACTTAGAACAAGATTGTATCCCATTTAGTACTTTTTTGGCTTTATCAATTTCCGTCGTTCAGAAATAAAATAAAATCATAAATTACACAACCAATGTAAATAACGTTTGTCTTAGAACGTAGTCCTATAGGAAGAGGAATTTCCGTTATGAAATATATTATCTAGAATCTAGATAATGTTTTGATAAAGCTATATTATAGCAATAAGAGCAAACGCGTTTGGATGACCAGAACATAACTTGACAGGTTTGTTTATTTGTTTGTTTGTTTGTTTGTTTGTAAACAAAGATTTTACAAAACAATGAGTTTTGAACGGCAATGTTCGATAAGCTGATGGGTTGCCGAGTCCCAACATATATTAGCAAGTGTGACAGACTTCTCACTGTATATATCGACTTGACCTGGACCCTACCTGCCCTACCTATACCTGGTAAATGTTCTGTAACGGACTGTTTTAATTTTTAAAATATGCTCAGAAGTAAATAAAGATATTTAATTCATCAATCGTCTGGTAGTTTTAAGGGGTGTATGGCGGACAACAATCATTGTTGCTGTACACTGTACATATTTTAAAGAAAATGTTATTTTCCCGTTCATTGCTATCGTTGATATTGTGCTGTGATCGTCCTGGAGGTTCCACGGAATATGCTCCACAGCGGGCTTTGGAATATGAGCGAGTGCTCTCATCTCATGCCTGACCGCTGATGATCGAGTGTGCGTCGGCCGTTCGGAGAAGTGGTGAGCGTTTTACGTTGTTTCCCCTTGCTTTCGGGACTATTACCGCTCAATATGCATCAAATAAAGCAGTTCTTACATTGGTGTGTTTGTCTTAGGTACTGCGCTCTCTAAATAAGTTCAACCACTACAAACTTATATCAATTGTGATATTTGCTGTAACAACTAACATTGTTGAACCCGTTTAATTGGGAATAAAACTACTGAAGTGGGCTACTGTGTTTCATGTTTCTTGCCATTCCTCTTGTCTTTTTTTAAATGTGTTACACTTGACATGACATGCGACATCGAAATGGCCCCTTCCGAAACCGAATGTCAACGATCCATGTTTTGCACCACGAGTTTTCAAGACCGCCTGTGCAATGGTGATGCTAAACACTGTTTCTAACAATCCCAAATTACAACGAGGTGAACGCCGCAACGTAATGTCTGTACTAACTTCTTTGTCTTGTACGAAGTCTATTCTTCTTTCTTTACACGGTAATGGTGTTCTCAGAATGAAATAATACACTTGCTACGTTCAAGGTTATCGTGAAACAGGTGCTTCTTTGCAGCAGTAAAACACTTTTAACTCGAGTAATTACCTTAATTTTGTTATCTCAAGCCTTGAACAAGGTTTCTAAATTAGTCTAAACGCATAGGCTAGTGAAGGGGAGTCCATATTTAGATAAGCAACTCTCAAGACAAGACAATCCAAGATTGAACGAGTTTTTCAGCACACCTGTGCGCGGGGTGTAATGAGTGTGTACACTGTACTCTGTGTACAGGCGTAATATTATGCGCACTTCACATGCGACTGCGCTTATTGCGCTTTGTCACTGCATGGGGTTCCTATATTACATACATTCAACTGAGTGGAAGTTTTTTGGGTGCAAGAGTAAAACCATGGAAAACGGTTTACATAATTTAGTTGTAAATAACGCATATAAAGGAATATTTATATATTTGCCTATAGAACATTTGTTAAATCAAATTTGAAAATCAACTTTCGTGACACATTTTGCAAGTTTGGTCAAGTAACGATTTGAAAAATAAATCTCGTCAACATTCGACGTACCTTTGTACTTGTGGTGGAGGTGGCGCGAGCTAATGTTGCTTTCGAAGTTTGAAAATTGCCAACGCGTCTACGTTTTAAAGTGATCACAATAATTTTTTTATTACAGCTGTTATCGTAGCTAAAAAAGGATTTGTGTATAAACTACGTGAAGCGCATCTCGCCTGGTCACTCGGATCCCAGCCTTCTGATTGGTCCCACTGCATGGGGACTCCACCGCCATCACCGCCTGCTATACACACCGCTCGCCAGCCCACAGCCCACCTAACAGCGACGACTTCAAAGCGACGCGTACCGGCTGCTGATAGGCTAATAACTCATGCGATCACTGCTATGTCTATTTCTAGAGCCGGACTATCGTCACGTCATTCGTGCTCTAAAAGTATTGTGCTTTGATGCCCGCACTGATTGCTAAAAATAAAAATTGCATTATGCATTCGCGATCAATATAGAACGAATATATCAAAGACATTCGGCACAATTTCACTAACTTTGATTTCTTTCGAAAATACGTTTAACACCACACTATAACTTGTTGAACAGGATCCATTTATCATTTAATATTGTAATTTATTGCTACATCGAAATGTCTTCTGATGTTACATAAATATTTTTACTCAAAATTAAACAGGCCTAAACACATGCAAAATATAGAATCCTAAAATTGAATATAAAAATATACCATTGTGGCAGAAACACTCAGATATGGGCGTAAATGCTTTCTCTGTATGAACTGGTATTACGTTCAATGACGGTGGAACACAAACTGTCAAACACCCATTCTGGGCTGCAGATTGTATTGATAATAAATTTCACAAATGTATGTTTAGGGTGCATTCATATATGTAAGAGTGTTCAGAAGTCATATCATGTCGGAGGTTCCGGGTTCGTTTCCCTCTCATCCCGTCGAGTCACTCCGTTCGTTGTTGGGCTAGAAATATCCCTCGGCTATATTATTATTATTGCTCACAACAATAAACTGGAGACACGCGTCACGGTGTATTTTTAGCTCCCGGTGTGTCAGGCTTGGGGTAGGCCTGGCTGCATGCCGAGCTCTCAATTGACACTGACAGCGTAGTGCAACTGCGACTGAGAATATTGGTCGTTCTTCATATTCCTATGAGTTATAAACCAGCATAGTAGTTATCAATAAAATGATATTAACTCTAGAGATATAAATCTAAGTCGCATTAATTTTTCTCTAAATTGAGCATTAATTATTTTAAATTTTGCATTTTGTAGTATCTATTTTTTCTTTTCGTCAAAACCTTGAATATGAGTTTTTTTTACACTTCTAATGGAAAATTGTGTGCTGGCAGATATCTAGCATCAATTCAATTCTAAGCAATTCTTAACTAAATCTCAATAGGGATGGGAACACCTCTTTTTTAAATTAGCATTTTGTAGCGTTATCAAAAATTTATGTTCACCGATATAGCATCTAAAATCTAAAACACAAAAAAATGTATCTCTAACCTTGGATCACAATGACTTGATTATTGTTTCTTGTATGTCCATTATGTCCATTATAGTGTCATTCTTTGACCTTCTTTGCAAGTCACGGACTAGATTAGACAATACTTCCTAATGCAAATCGTAGCAATACGTACTGAGAACTACCACTGGGAGACTTAACTGGTGCTTTCTACCGAGAAGACGATGTCTTATGTCTGGTTGTGGGAGATTACAATACGTGTGCGGTTGACTGTCCGTCGTGTGTGCTGTCTGTTCGTGTTTGTTTACATTCGAATCGCATAAACCCACTCTCGATCATATTGGATTGATTCAACTTTTTCTTGTTATAGATGATACCTACGGGTTTCTCCCTTCACGTTATCGTTCTTTTGAAACCTCCTTACTGTAAATAACTCGTCCATTTCGGATAAACCGCCGTGGAAAGTTTTATCTGCTGTTTGTGGCGTGACGTAAGCAATGCAAAAAGTCGCTCTAAGCAAGTATATGTTTTGCGTGCTCGTGACGCGAGTGCAGTCAGTCCCTCCTTGCGAATGTCAGACAGTGTGGCTGCAGCTCCGATAACAAGTCTGGGGAAGGGGAAGCGCTATTTACAAAACTATCAGTGTGTGCACTGTTTTCCTGAAGATATGAGGAAGATATTCCGATGTTTGTTATTTCCTTGAAACTGCTTTGGGGTAAACGAAATATTATTAGGAGCTTTGTTTGAAAGTCCATGTGGGTGAAAGGGCCGAATGTTTTGTAAACTAGTTGACGCTTCCCACAAGATATATGTGTACTAGCTTAGCACAAGATATGAGGGAAATGTTCTCTGACAGTCTAACTAACTAATAGAGTTCGATTCCCGCTACCGGTAATCCTGACTAAAGGTCCGAGAGGAGTTCTTGGATTGAGTTCTACAACCTCATCAATTTATAGCTACTCGAATAAGCTCGAATAGAAATAGTAAGAAGGAAATATTATGTATAATGCTAATACTTTCTTTAGCCAATATGAACAAAAATACATAAACATAGAAAGATCTTCCTTCACACCTATCAGCCCAGTATCGTTGCATACGTGAAAAGTAAGTGTTGCTTGGAGCGAGGGTTGACTGGCTTGAGGGGGGGGGGGGGGGGGGGGGTTGATCTCTGGTAGGGAAGTGTTTCATCTCCCATGACCCGTTAAAACTAATTAAAACAATCAGAGCTGACAAATTGGCCCAAGTGGGTTGTATCTATGGGTCCTCGTTATCCTTATCGCAGTGGCTGGCTGACAACTTGTTGCTCGGATAGTATAGGTCTCCGTCGACGAGGCTTTTGTTTGCGTGGGAGTAGGCGTCATTACCCCCCCCCCCCCCCCCCCCCCTAACCGGTTGTTGTAGCTGGGGGGCGCGCAGCACACGGTCGATTCACGTTGGATGAGAGTGGATGTTTAGTGGGTACTACTATTTATATTTTTGTTTACGATTCGTCTCGTTTAGCTCCACGTGCACGTATAAATGCACTTCTGTGGACATTTTTACTTATTTTTATTAAATTATTTCTGGAAATCAAACGGAAATTATTAATATTGATATATATGCACATATTTGCGTTTAAGTAAATTGCCAGAGTTCCTTTGTATGATGCCATGCATGCATGAACATACACCGCAAAATGTTATCAGCATAAAAGGTGCGAACATGGCTACTAGGCCTAGACTCATGGAATAAACGTGCGTCAAACACCTCTGGACTAGTGGTAAAATCAAACCAAATAACTCAAACTACACAATTAATAGATAAAGCCACGACTATTCTATCGACTGATAACCGTAAGTGTTCAACATACTTGTTTTCTAAGCACAATCTACGTTTTGTATAGTTCTGAACAGTGTAAAAAGCAAGGTTATGTAACACGAGTGACCAGTGTGAAGCTAGAGCCAAAGTCTCTACAATTAGTTATTTTACCGACTGAGCCGGCAAAATAGCATTCCACTGCGAGAGCGATACCAACGAATATCACGTTACAGACTGCGGCACCGCATTCACAAACAGTTAGGTAAATTCCCTAAAGATGGCTCCCGTGTCAGCTTCTGACTTCAAAAGTTTTCAGAGCAATATTCTTGATAAATTTCAAGGCTTTGAAGCTAAACTTGCTGACTTAACGACCGTGCCTCAATCAGACACAACATCCAACGAAACTAACGATGCCATAGCCGTGCTGACTGAAGACTTTTTGCAGTTCAAGAAATCGGTGCTTGAGCAAATTTCCCAAATCGCAAACGATGTGCAGGAAATCAAGGTGATACAAGAAGAGCAGAGTGTAGCAATTGACAACCTGGAACAATACAGCAGGCGAAACTGCCTCTTAATTCATGGGGTCCCAGAAAGTGATAATGACAACGTGCTCAACAAAGTAGTGGAACTATTCAGTACAAAACTCAACCTTCAAATACCACACCACGTACTCGACCGCGCTCACCGTATTGGCGGTCAAAGCGGCAAGAGGCCAATCATTGTTAAATTCACCGGCTACCAGCCCAGAGACGCGGTGTGGCGAGCTAAACGTGCACTAAAGGGGACTGGTATAGTCATCACTGAATCCCTCACCAAACGCAGACAAGACATATTCAAAAACACGCGGGAAAAATACGGAAAGCACAATTGTTGGACTGTGGATGGCAGAGTATATGCTATCAACGAAGCTGGCAGAAAAATAACCATCAATTTGAATTGAACAAGTAAGCAGAGGTGGATGCATAACCTGCATTTTAGTAGATCTGAGACTGATATAGTAAACCTAGCACGTATTAGGTGTGATAGGATATTGTATGAATTGTTTTTTTTTTTGCTTTTCCCTTTTGGAATAGCATTAAGTTCTTTAGGTTATTTCTTAGTTTTTAGTTTGTACGTCATAATATTGTATACTTAGGCTAAAGTACCAAAATAGCTAAATAACACGGTGCTAATACTAGGTAAAAAATAGGCATACATACCATACAGGCATACACGTTTAAATATCTTTAAAGAAATCCGTACAAGAAACTAGAAATTAACATCTTACATCTTAAATATTAACACCCATGAGGTTTAATATAATCGGAGATGAACAGTATGATACTTTATTATTTCCTACCACCTTTGAGCTTCGAGAAGCTTATAAAATAATAAATGGACTAAAAATATTCCATCTAAATATTCGAAATATTACAAAACATTTTGATGAACTAATTACGCTCTTACATGACACAACCATCCATTTTGACGTTATTATATTAACCGAAACACAACTCAAATACACCAATGATCTCTTTAACATAACAGGATATACAACACATCACTTCACATCTAAATTAACAACACATGATGGTATAACTTTATTAATAAAGAATGATACCATACAATTACTTACTATTAATGCCACTTGTGAAATAACTCAGGCAAATGCAGTAACCATACACCTCACTAAATGCAATGAAACGTTCTCAATTCTAGCAATATACCGCTCACCATCCAGTGATGTAAACATATTTATTGATGAAATCACCACTCAACTTACTACTTTAAATAGTGTTTATAACTTAATAGTGGGCGATATCAACATAAACATATTGCCAGATGAGCACAAACAGTCTCAAATAGCAGACAGCTACTTAAATTCACTATATGCTCATGGTTACGTATCATATATTAATAAACACACTAGAGTTAATACACAATCAAAAAGTTGTATTGATCACATATTCATAAAAACGAAACAGACTAATGGATGTGTTGCAAACATCCTGCAGTCGGCTATCACTGATCACTATCCAATCTGCTTTGGCCTGTTTATAGATACACAATCACCAAATGCAAAAAATTCCTCTAGTTCGCAAGTAATACAAAAGAAAATTAATTTTGAAAATTTAAAAGAACGACTAGAAAATGAAACTTGGTGCACAGTTCTAAATATAACAGATCCGAATAGAGCAGCAAAAACATTTACTGAAACTCTTACTGCGCACATAGCAGCGGCCAGCACAGTGAAGAAGCTGAATCCTAAAGTGCGAGCTCTCCAACCGTGGATAACTGCAGGACTAATTAAATCCATCCGAACACGTGACAAACTAAGTAGGCAATCCCTTAAAAGTCCTAATAACGTAACATTAAAACTAGAATATAAACGATATAGAAACTTTCTTACTAAACTAATTAGGGAAACGAAAAATCAATATTATAAAAATGAAATTGAAAATGCTAAACAAAATCCTCAAAAAATCTGGAATATCATCAATGAAGTCACAAATAAACGCAGAACTAAAAATCTGATCTCTGAAATTTTAGCCAGGCAAGGTCTTGTATCGACCAAAAATGATCCTAAAGCTGTAGCAGACACATTTGTTGACTACTTCAGTAGTATTGGTAAGAAAATGGCAGATGAAATATCGAATAAGACACACCCCAAAAATCCAACTATTACTACAGACATTCATTACCAACAAAATTCAATATTTCTTAAACCAGTGAGCGAATCTGAAGTAGCTAAGTATATCGATGAGTTAAAGTCAAACTGTGCCTCCGGCATTGACCACATACACTCGTCTACACTACAACAAATAAAATCACACATAACAATGCCACTAGCCCACATAATAAATGCAAGTTTTTGTACAGGCACATACCCAGATTGTTTTAAAACGGCTATTATCACCCCTATATTCAAAACAGGTAATAAATTGCATACAACAAATTATCGCCCTATATCACTACTGAACAACATCTCAAAGATTCATGAAAAATGTATAAAACATCGCATATATGACTTTCTAGACAAACATAACATTTTATCGCAAAATCAATATGGCTTCCGTACTGGGCGGGGAACTAACGACGCCATATTAAAACTAACGACGGATATCCATTCTAGAATTGACGAAAAAGACAAGACCGTGGCTATATTTCTTGACCTAGCTAAAGCCTTTGACACCGTCTCCCACCCATTACTACTAAATAAATTAGACAGATACGGAATCAGAGGTAATGCACTAAAACTAATAAGTAGCTACTTAACAAATCGGGAGCAATATGTTAAAATTAGCGACACCCTAAGCAAACCAGAAATTATTGAATACGGAGTCCCTCAAGGTACAGTTCTTGGCCCACTTCTGTTTATCATCTTTATTAACGATTTATGCAACATGAAAATTAATGGAATCATAACCACATTTGCTGATGACACCGTATTGCTCTTCTCCAGCTATTCGTGGATCAATGTATACAAGATAGCTGAAGCTGAATTAAACAAAATTATGAAATGGCTTGAAAATAACCTTCTAACACTTAACCAAGAAAAAACGTTATTCATGACCTTTGCACCAAACAAAGCTGAGCAATTAGATCATATTAATTGTAACATAAAATTACACGCGAATGACTGCATAGGTAGGGCCAGACTACATTGTAGTTGCTTTAATCTAACCAAAGTAAGTTACGCTAAATACTTGGGTATCACAATTGACGAACATTTAAAATGGGACAAGCATATCAATATCGTCACAAAAAAAGTACGAAGCACTCTTCCCAAATTCTACTTACTTAGAAATATTCTTTATACAAAAACACTTCAAGTTGTCTACTATGCTATTGTGCAATCTATCATTCAATATGGGATCATTGGCTGGGGAGGCACATATGACTCGCACATAAATCCACTCTCAATAATACAGAAACATGTTATTAAGGTTATGTTAAAAAAGCCCTTCCTTTACCCGACTAATCTGGTGTTCTCTGACAGCGGCTTCCTAAATGTAAGAAAAATATATCTGAAATATTTACTTAACCACAGTCACAAAATATTCCATAAGTTAAAAACTGAACCTCATCGACATGGAACGCGAAATCAAATACAATACAAACTGAATATTCCTAGAACCCGTCTCCACATGACGCAGAGGCATGCGCTTTTCCTTGGTCCTAAAGCCTATAATGATATTTTACCCTTAAACATAAGATCCACTAAATCGGTAGATAAATTCAATTTACTGCTTAACAGATGGTTAATTCAATGTCCCAATGAAACTATAAATAACACAATCAACCTTAAAGTAACTAGAAAAGTCGGTTGGTACTCGCATGATTAACAATGGTTTAATGCAAACATGCTTGTTTAAAATACATCCTAGAACACTGTATGAATAATTGTTGTACTTTTCATTCTCTAGATAAATTAACAATAAATTAATATAAAAAGTGTATTGGTGTATATGCATGAATAAATCATGAAAATTGCTTTTTTAGTATGTTGAGTATAGCTACTAAAAAACAAAAATTGCATTTGGTCTGCCATATTAATGTAATTAATAATTAACAATAATGTAACTTCAACCAGAGAAATCGTGAAACAGTAGAAATAAGTAATACAAAATATTTTCAACTCAAATTCTGTTTTTAGTTTTAGATTAATTTTATATGAATGCTAAAGATGTAATGAAAGAATATTGTGAATCTTGCATTCTGTTTCTAGTCTTAGGTTAAATTTAAGTAAACATTAATCTAAGTGAAATCATTATTTTTCTATAATATTGTAAAATTATGTACAACTAACCTAACTAGACTAAATCCATAGCCAGAGGAACTGCTACCCACCCACAAGTGAAATCTTCTGTGGGTAGTAGCCTCGATTACCAGTTTAAAGTGTCAATACCTACTGTACCATTCATCCTCACCACCTATTGTATATTGTACTGAACCGATGATAATGTGCAATTATACATCTTCAGTACATGTACTGTTATATGACTGTATGTACACAATGATCAAATGGAAATAAAATTGAATTGAATTGAATTGAAAAGTTAGAAAACTATGCTCTTGTAAATGTACAAGTTTCGTTTGTTTGGACCGCGTTTGCAGAGAACTTGACGTAAAAAAAAAAGCCCGACAATGTTTCATTCTGGCGGCCGGGCTCTGTCCCGGGCCGTTTTTACCCCTTAAAAGTAAAAAACTACAGATTGTGGATATTTTAACCCCCCCAACCCCCCCACAAGTTACCACTATGGGCAACCAACAACAACGCGGCATCTGCAAGCCACAAATTCGTATTGAAAATGCAGTGCGAGTCCATGTATGCATGAAATAGACATAAAATGCCGTCACTGTCGTACGTGTTACTCAAGCCCAGAACATTCCGACATATCGGTCAATATTAGCCTTTTGTTTCAGAGAAATCATTGTTAAATACGTCACATGGTCACACCCGGGATTCCTTAGCGTCATTCACTAACTCGAAGTGGATCTCGTGATGAAATGGTGGACGACGAATAGAATATAAAGCCGAACTCGAGTAGACGCACGCATAATATTTTGTAAATATAGTGGCATACATTTGTATTATAATCAACAGACTTAAATAAATCCCCACTGTAGCAACGATAAAAAATAACTGTTTTCTATTATTCATACTTCGTATTTTCCACCAAAATGCTTAATTGATCCTTCTTACCCTACATGTCGAACGGATCACTCTTTTAGGTGATCGTATTACAAAAACGGATTATTCCGAGATGTATGCGAAAGCTTCCGAGTAATCTGGCTCTCATCGGACTGAGTATCCGGAGCGGGATTACTCTGAGGAGTATCAGCCCCCGACTCTATCACACTATCACATCTACATATATCATCGTGCTATTTGTTTATAAATGTTGTGTTTCTTTATTATCCAACATATGGTCACCGAAACGTGCATTGATCAAGGTAAACTGAGGAAGAGGAAGGCAGATTTGAAAGCAGAAAAACGAGCATATCACTAGGTTTACGATAGTAGTTGTGTTCACAGTTATACATGGTATTGTTGCGAGGTTTGTCAGAAAAATTGTTATTTCCTGACTTGTGCAGTATTGATGTACTTGTTAGAGTTTGCCTTGTTCTCATGCTGACTTCCTCCCGCCCCTTTTATGCACGCTGTTTCAAAGAAAATCAACAGGTTCCTGGAGTTTTTCCATTCGTATAAGCGGTCTTACGCCAAGTAGAGTGTATAGTGTCTCATTACTTCATATGTCACGCCCGCTGTGTTTGTGGTTTTCAAAATTCTTATATCGAAAAATATCTCTAAAGAACGACCCGTTTCAAATATTTATATATATAAATGTGAAAATCCAGAAATTAAAAATCCAATCGAACCTAGGTCTCCCACTTACCCACCCGGCAAGTGGGAGACCTGGGTTCGATTCCCAGTCGGGGTTGCCTTTGTAATTTCTGGATTTTCACATACATAGAAAACGACAAGAGTGTTTCTTGAATAAATATATATTTTTTTTAAATATATATATATTAGGAACTAGAGAAGAACCATGGTCACTTATCCGTCGTCCGTGTATCGTCTGAATGTGGGCTATTAGTAAGATATTGGATCTCACACTTCACAGTTATTACTCCCTCTTCAGCCCTCGGGCTTGGCGAGGGGGTTGGGGTGTCCTCTCGCTACTATCAATCTTATACGACCAGAGGAGAGTTCTGCACCAATATGGTGAGTATTCTCACCACCAGGCGCGTTGCGATCATCGTCCACATCATCTGGAAGCTGTGCAGTAAATCTGTTCCTTGATGGATCACTTCCGGTGATCCTCTTCGTGACGTCACATGGACGATGCGCTCTCGTCGCGTGCCGCAGCATCACTGCACACTTGATGCTTTGACACGCCCACTATCTTAGTTTAGTTTGGCATGTAGGCCAGGCCAGCAGAAGTAGTTCGCGCTGGCTTCCAGGGCTAGAGGACAAAAACACGCCTCGCGATTCCTCTCATAACGCGAGATGAGATTGAGAATCATAAGTGTCGCACTGTTATGACGCACTATTAGAGTGGCCACGGGAGGTCTCTGCTATTGTCATAGATAGTCACGACCGCTAAGACTTCTTCCCTCCTCTCTTCTACTCTCCAAACACTCTCATTACAGACCTTCTAAAATTTGACGTTCATTAAGAAAATAGCGTACTGAAAACAAAGCGGAACAAGGTGCAATGGAATATAAAATTTGTTGACACATGTTTCAAATCAAATTTACTCTTAATTTGTCGAAATATTGCATACGTTATGCTATGCGAGATAGATAAATTGAGAGTAGGACAGAACACATATATTTATCTGCACTCATTTTTGATCCGATTGTATTACTGAATACTGATCGTTATTTCTCGTCAACTTGCCTATTGACTCAAAAATAATATGGAGCCAAAAAAGTAAACGGTTGAGTGAATGTTAGTTGAAAGAGGTATGTTTCTGTCCGATCCTTAATTTACTTCTGTCACTTAGTGTACTCGTCATTGAGCAATGCGTAACAATACCGAACATCGCATAACAACCATGCCCGAGCCAGGATTCGAACCTAGAACACAGGAACCACGGTTCACCAACGTCCTCATAGCAGCGATGTTGTATGTTCAAGCTGTGCCCCTGACAACCCAGCACCGGTTGTGTCATCAAAGATAAAACAGCCTCTCTCGTTGGGCCCAGCCCTCGGGCTAGACCTGAAGCGTTGCCAACTGCTCAAGGATAAATCTTGCTTATTTTTACATCCATCTCTCTCTCTCCGTCTCTCCTCTCTTGTAGCCTCGTGAGGGGCCACGGCGTGACGTAACGCAATGTGTTTCCGGTGGGAGAACCACCCCCGCGCGCCCTTCCGGTCGGTGGTAAGGGATGATGTGTACACACTCCGCACCCTTATCCATCTCGTGTTTATATTAATATTTATTACACATCTTCCAACTAGGTTTTTATTAGTTTGACTTTGGGGAGAAGAAATTATTGTGATGGCCGATGAAAAGTAAATCTGTTATTCAGATCAGCGTGTTAGTGATTCAATTGTCTTGTGGTGCATTAAAATATATTGTTGGAGTAAAAAAGTGGTTTGTTCTATTTCAACCTGTTGATCTAGAACGATAAGTTACTATTATAAGTCCATGGAATGATAACGATGATGGACTCTTTCCTCTACGTTAGGGTCCATATTACCTGCACAGCAGGTATCGGTACAGCGTGGTTACTGAGTTGAAGACACACTGGTGTGATACTGAATACGGATATTATTTCGGACTCGGAGTTGATGTTCTTGTGCTCAAGAGAAGTTTTGTCATGCCACGACAATCTATCTATGGCAACAGTCGGGGTGAAGTTCTAACTTCACTTCACACATAACCTGAAAATTGGGATGTAAAACCCAAATATCATCATCTGAAAACGCTTTCACTGATCCCTCAAATATGATGGTGAAATAAGTACAAATATATCGACTGAATTGTGTTATCAGTGTTCACGTGACAATAAGAACCCGGCTCGAGGTGTCTGCATTTATTCGAGCAAACACTGCGCGACTATTGCGATAATAATTAGTTGCATTCGGTTGCTTGTGCGGGCGAACCTCGTGTTTTATGGTCCTCGCTGGGATTCAACATCAATGGACGTGTTTTAGTACGTTTAGCGGCACAAAGCTCGAACGAATTGAGAGTTGTGACGATAATGAAAACTATCCATAACCTTTTGTGAATAGAAGGGTGCTCGATGAATGGAAGGCTCTATCGGTGAGAGTGAGAGCAGTATCCCTTTTAGGCTGGGCCTGTGAGCTATTAGCTGAAGAGCAACAAGGGGTTGGTTGATACATCTCAAGGCACAAAACAGGGAGGTTTAGCATTCATGTGTTTCAACACTTATATTGTCCTCCCACACCCCCCACCCACACCAGGAATTAAGTTATTCACGTCAAAATATAATTTCCTTAAATTCATTTTCCGGACACTTGAGAAAAAAGCTCGCGCACATTTTCGCATTCACCCGGAAAATCCCCTCTCAGGATGAACTCCTGGCTTGGCCACTGATATTGTTTGGTCGATATGGTGACATTGTGAAGAATACAAATTGTTGGTTAAAATGTGTGACATTTGTAAATTGCTATACTGACAGATTGTAGCCGTGCATATTGTACCCATTTCATTGCATTGTGGTTGTATTTGCACCGATTGATTGTTCTGTTCGTGTAAATTCAACCGAGTCGAGAAACGAACCCTGGTCTACAATGCAAATAACGTATCCGACATCATGGTTGTTATACTCCTTGTTATGGCGAAAACATGGCTGGTTATACTCCTTGTTATGACGACAACATGGCTGTTATACTCCTTGTTATGACGACAACATGGCAGGTTATACTGCTTGTTATGGCGACAACATGGCTGGTTATTCTTGTTATGACGACAACATGGCTGGTTATACTCCTTGCTATGACGACAATATGGCTGGTTGTACTCCTTGTTATGACGACAACATGGCTGGTTATTCTTGTTATGACGACAAGATGGCTGGTTATTCTTGTTATGACTACAACATGGCTGGTTATACTCCTTGTTATGACGACAACATGGCTGGTTATTCTTGTTATGACGACAACATGGCTGGTTATACTCCTCGTTATGAGGGTGAGATGAAGACAGCTTTCGGGTCGGCAACTATAAGGATGTGTTTACAAATTCAATTATCTTCATATCACCGACAATATCATCGTAAACCTCCTAATGGGTTAACGCAACACGGGTCAGGTAAAGGAAGAGTGTTGCGTGGAGGGGGGGCAGGTTAGCCAGGTGCTCTCGGGCGGGGGGAGGGGGGGGGGGGCGGAAGTTGGACATTGCAGGTCAGCTCTCGGTTGTTCTCACGCCCGCTTCTACCCAGCTCACCCTTAGGGCGAACCGTCGTAGTAGTAGCGGTAATACCCCGGCGCGAGAGTAGACGTGTACAGCTCTGCGTTCATTCATAAAACTCGAGCGGGCGCGCGGCGAAGAAAGTCGTACGCCGGCCGGGTGGTGGGGGAAGACCCGTTGAAGCTTCGACGAGGCGGCCCCGTGCATCATTAGTCTCCCAACTCAAGACTACGACGCACCGGTTCGACTCTGACTGCAGGCATTCAGTCGTTCGTTCGTTCGTTGTGTCCTAGACATACACTCGTGTGAGGCTTTGGGTATTACACTCGCATACACCGCTAGTGCTTCTAGATGAATCATGACCTAGGGTGAGATCTCCTGCCCCCCCCCCCCCCTCTCTCTCTCTTACACCGGAAGTGTAGACAGTGTAGAAACGAACCGTCGTAACAAACACGTGTGTGCGTGTACGTGTACTGCCCAGGTCCTACCCTAGTCGCGTCTCGACAGTATGGTGGTGGTGGTCCGACGAAGGCACCTACGCGCGTAACGAAACGTCAAGAGTGACGATGAAGAGTAGTGACGGACCGAACACATGTAGTTACAGTGCGTGTGTGTAAAGTGACGCGGGTGTTGTGTGTTTGTGTGTGATTGTTTGTTATACATTCCCAGAGTCTAGTCAACTAGCGAACTATTAGTGCACATGTATATTAACTGGGAGACTTACGCCGTTATGGGAATAAAAACAATGAAATCTTTTAGTCGTCCAAGAGGTAAGATTTATATCCAACATCTATGTCACGTGAGACCCATGTCGACGTTATTGTATTGTGTATCGATAAACAAATATAACCATTATCATTGTCATCATCATCATCATCATCATCATTATCATCATCATCATCATTATCAACATTATCATGAAACACCTCCACCTCATCTCATCTCCCTAATAGATGACAGTTCGTTGCTGTTGATTATGGTCAAATTTTGCTTCTCAATCTCGTTGTCTATATTCTATTGTTCGAAATCTTGAATTAACCGAAGCTATAAGGCAATGTATAAATGGACATTGATTGTATGTCCGTTATAATTTGTATCAACAAAGTTGCTTGCCTTTGCGAGGGTCCGGAGGGAGGCTGTCGTGTTGATATCTTCTGCCTTCCCTCTCCGTAGATGGTAGTCGTGGTGAAGTAATGGTCCTCGTCCTCTATAGATGTCGAAATCTTGAACTATAACTACCTTATACGGAGCTGTTGTAAGGGTTAAAGCAGTTTAAAACTGATCGAGATCGTATTCTCATCGGTTTGCGTTACAAACTGTCATGCTGTCATGCTGTCATGCTGTCATGCTGGCAACTGCGTAGTAACACATCACGTGCGCTCAGCGTTCACAAACAACAGTTTCGGTGCTCGACGCGATCAAACGTTCGGACGAGTTGTTCGTTGTTTGGCTTGTCACGTGTCACGTGGTCGATCTCCACATACGTCACACTTGCCCTGTATTCTACATTGTAGAGACATTTGTGGGTTTTGTAAGATTTCCCTCCTCCGGGACTAAACACAGTATGTCCACCCAGACCCCGCATGCTTGCCAACTGCAGCAATGTGTAAACACTCATTGTGCGGGTGGTTTCAGTGAAATCTCGGAAAATCTCAGTAAGATTCTTGTTCACGAAAGAGGGGGATCGAAGCCGTTTACCCTTCAACCACGGTTTCGTGTGGTACCATTGTGCCAGGCTGTCGGTATTGGAATATGTAGAAAATGTAGGTTCACACTTTGTAGCTGCATGAAAAGAAAAAACACTATACCCAATGATCCCCCGGTGTTGATTAGATCTCTAAAACAAATCTGACGATCTAGATATGATCCTACGAGCCTACAAATATGTATAATATGATCACTCGCGTTTTTAATGTGAATTCAGCTTTTGTTTGATTGTGTCCAAACTCTAAAACGTAGGTTGATTACTTGCTTGCTTTCTGGGTTTGTTCACTAAATTTGAGATTACTTCGGAAACATTCGTAGACTTTAGTTTGCTGGCCAAAGTAAAATATGAACCCTATATTGAATGAAAGTGCACTCACACTTGGTTTAAATACTCTGTACCTCGCTCTGTACCAACATCGGTTGGCAAAGGGATGAAACCAACGTACCGGTATTTATAAGATTGTATAAACCGTTGCGAATATGGTGTTACGAGAATTGGGGGCGGCCTGAAAATCACTCTGAGCTTTCGGCGTGCAGTACCTTCCTAATACTATACAAACTACTTGCACAAAATTGCCATATTTCGGTTCTGTTTGGACCAAAACACAAGAGACTTGATCTAAACTGTTATACTGCACGTTAAATTGTTATTAGACTGGCTATTGTTTGTGTATTCTAAACCTACCAAAACTTTTCATTTTTAGTAATATTTAGCACCTTTTTCAAATTGTTTGTGTTCAAACTGGAGTGAAATTGAACAAAACTCAACGGTTTTACGCATCACCGCAATATCATTGAGAATATGGACATAAAATTGCAGCGTGCGTGAACGAAGTATAACAATGTGGAAATGAGGTGGTTATACGAATGCTTTGCAAATCACACATTTGACTCTAGTTCGTGGCGCTCTCTCGCGCAATTTTATTATGTTACGTTGATTGTAAAATAATAGCCATGGTCGACGCGGGGGACGGGGGGCGGGAAATAGGGTCCGCGGCATTTCAGGATTATTTTACACACTATTTCGTCATATAAAGTGTTTAAAGAAGCCAATACTGTACATTAAAATTAAGTTGGGAAGATAGTAGTGGGTGCGCGTTGACATCCTATATTCTATACACTAGACTAGACTAGGCATATACATTCTATGTGGTAAATGTGAAAAGTAATCACTCCCACGCCCGACCCGAGAACCTTACAAGCTTCTGTTCTCTAACGTTGGTTTGTTCTGATTCACAATAATATAATACCAAAGATTGAATTTGATCTTATCTCAACTTATTGAAAGCCAATAATCTGATCGGGGATTTCTAGACAGTTTTCCTTCGCACGTTTTTATCATTTCTATGTTATATGATACATTTGTTAATTTGATGTGTACCTCCAAGCATATTTTATACGATTGATTTAACTTTCTTCCCCATTGCATTGGCACAACTTGAAAAAAGCATATCTTATCAGGTTGCATTTCGCGAAACAAGAAGAAAATATGATCACAAGATGTACATAACCTATGAATAAATTTTAATCAAACTATTTGATAAAGTGTAGGTGTTTCAATTAAATTAATAACCTATTTTAACGTCGCAAAAACGGTTAAAACGTGTTCAAATCCCAAACACTTCCTTCGGGGCTAACTGGGAGGTTAACGCCCTCCCTACCCTTCTTGTGTTGTTTCGTCTTGAAGGGGGAGGGGGGGGGGGGGGGGGGGGCAATTTATGCCAATTTATTCGGACTAGGACATCGTGATTGATAGTAATTTATTTGCGTGTATACAGTGGCAGAATGTTTTTGCCATAGCGAATTCAAACTTCCGAGAAACTACTATCAGTTAGATTGTCCGGGTTATTCTGAAGGTTCTAGCTTCTATGAATCACTTTAACGTTATATATTTGTATCGTCCCGTCAACTATCGATACAAGGGCTCGGACATCACATCAGTAGAAAACCTAACAGCTATGTAACGGCCTAACAGTAGAGCCCTTAAAGTCTTTCAGTAACACTGAAGGAGATGTCATTAACTATTGCTATAACAAGGATATAATTAACCACGCCAGAATATCTGCAGCAACAAACGTCGTGCAATGATTGTGTAGCACGTGCCCCATTGGTGTCAGCACGGTATATTTGTATAGATGGAACCTGAGATTTTATCGCCATTTGTACCAAGCATATGGAGGAAAGCCTGTTGGTTCACTCAATGCATAAGAATGCACTTCTTAGTTATCCGACTTCTAACCGAATGTCACTGAAATAATGTGTAATTATTTGTATTAATTTGTATATTTTATTATATTGTGGTTTTCTAATTGTGTATTTCACGATATTTTATGAAAATTCCTTTTTTTGCCCTTTAATTACAAGTTCAGACACAAACACAATTCACTATCCACTAATTGTATCGCGAATTTCCATTGCTTCGTGTGTTATTATAACTAGTGCTAAACACAAAATGCCTACACAGAAATAGTTAAAAGAGCAACCTATAGTTTCATGATCATTGTTCAATGAGTAACAACCAAAACCAACCACGCAGGCCCATCCACTGAGGCATACATTTGGCCATGTGCCGTCGCCAAACCGTTGGTGTTAAACGGTTAAAGGCCCCTCGCAATAACCCGCCTCTTCTTCACGTGGGAAATGTAGTCCATCCCTTCCCTTCACTGAAAGAAAGAGCAGTTTACTGGTTATCTTTCTTTGAGTATTTAAACTGGTTTCATCTGCTGTCAAATAGTAGGACTTAGTCCCCGCCTTTAACATGGCTTCCAAGCATGGCGCACAGTCCCATCTAGCAAACCGTTCGCTCTTTCTTTCTTTAGCCATTTGCATTTGTGCAAAACTCATTGTCGTGTCGTGTGACAAAAACGTGAATGATCACTGCTGCAGCATACTTCCAACACAAAGTATCATCAGGGCCAGTGGAATGATCACAATATCACATTGCACCTCTTGTCGAGTTGTGCGTAGATTTTAAAATAAGCTGCTTAGTTAGACTAGTGTGGCTTTGTGGTCCCTTTGAATTTGAAACAATTAACCAACACTATAGTTAGTTTGTAGCCAGATAGCAGCTATATTGGTTGTAACTTGTAACCAGTTCATTGGACTGGAAGAGGCTTGTGATTGTGATTTCTTCATATGTTCAATATGGCGAGAACCTTATAGTTCAATGTAGAAAGCCAAAATTTATTTTAACTTTTAATCCATGATGATGGGAGTTATCCTTAATTAACAGCTAATCTTGAGGTCAACGTTTAATTTTACGTTTACGTCTTTACATGGAACTTGGACACTTGGAAAGTAACATGTAATTCTCGAAGCATCCTCATCACGTTACCTAATCTTGTGTCGTATACAGTGTTGCAACGTTGTCACTGTGTGCTCTATAGTCTAGCTAAGAACCTTGTGTCGTACAGTGTTGCAACGTTTCGTCGGCGTGCCCGCTAGTCTAGCTAGGCCTAGGCCGATACCACGCGCCCTACATGGATGGAGTCGGCCAGAGCATGTGCGTGCGTGCGTGCGTGCCTACACGTGATCAGATATTCCGCACACACTGTCACGTTGTGTTCACGTATACCTACCTGTTGATGAATCCACTTGCTGTACGGCTAGCATTACTTCATTAAGCCGACTCTAGGCCACGCATTACACAATAACACCCGAACATTTGTGTAGTCACTGTCAATGGGGAGTTGTCTGAAGAAGGTAAAACATTTTTCATGTCCTTGCGTTGTTAATTTATTGCTTGTTATACATACAATTTGGCACACGGAATTTAATATAAGTATATCGATATGAGAGTAAGAAAAGTTGCTAACAAAATTAAATATGCAAAGTAGGAATGTGGAAGTAACCTCCTTGTAAAATTTACGGTATTACTAATTTACCAGGTAGTCTAGGGCTGACATACCCGAAAACGATTCCTAATCGACTTCTCCTGTACTCAAATCAATTTGCGAAGAATTGCAGTTCCTTCTCTCGAACTAGACTATATTTCAACAAAACTCGAAGAAACTTAGTATAATTTTGATTCCAGTGTTGGAATTGAGTGTTGGCGGTATACAGAAAACTACAAATCGATTGCGGCAATGGTACTGGCGAATGTAGAATCGAAATATTGTAATTGTGCATTCGCAAACAATCTCCGACAGCTACGTAAGGAGGAAGCCTAAAATCACGTGAATATTTTAATTTTAGAACCAAAAATAGCACAAATTTGACGATTTTCACCAAAATAACCGCATTATCGCGTACATTTTTATTGTTAAACGAACAAACGAAAGCTAAAAACTTAAAATATGGATCATCTACTCGAAATCGAATTTACTGTCTCTTCTCAAATTATGTTTGTTACTTCCGCAAAGGACTTAAAAGTTAAAACCTAACATTTTGGTTATTGGTGATTCTACTGCTACTCGGATTATCAACCTTAGGATCTGACTCTGTAATTTACTACTCGATGTCATTCCTCGTAGCTTTAATCGCTTGGTAATATGACGTGTGCACTGTGCAGTGACGTCGGTCTTCTTGGTGGAGGTGCCGAGTACGTCAAGTACAGTCAGCGCATAAGAAAACCGACATAATGGTTTCATTACTCGTGTGCAGTGACGTCGGTCTGTTTGGTGGAGGTGCCGAGCACGTCAAGTACAGTCAGCGCATAAGAAAACCGACATAATGGTTTCATTACTTGTTCTCAAATGCAAAATCACGTTCATTAAATCATTCACAATTATCATTTTGTTAACATGTGATTCGCTTTACGCATTCAAGAGGGATCATGTACTGCGTATACGTACGAAGCTATATACAGTGTCATTAAAGTCTTGTGTTTGATTGGTCGTTTGATGATTCTGTAGTTCGCTTATAATTGGCCCATTAAACACGGCTGTTGCCCGTTTTCGTGTTATCATTAGGCTCGAAGTTTATGACATAGTTTTCTTCATAATTAGATAATTGTTTTGTTTTATCTTTTTCCCACCAATACCTGTTTTGTGGTGGAACGAACGATGTCACTCATGTGGAAACTCACATACCTTAATTTTATCTTCCACTAAAACAGTAAAAAATGCTATCGCCGTTGGCCACGCCAATATCTCGATGCCTGACTGCCTGCATTGCTGGAGCTACCAAACCTACTGAGCAACGTCTTGATTCACAAGTATTATTAGCTATAGCGTCCAAGAATACATACATTTGTATTTATTTTACCGATTCAGTTACAAGAACTGCTTTTCAGTGGGATACCGTTATATCATGTATTGTGTGCCTCGTTGCTATGGCAGCTCCAAAGGCACCGTGTAATGTATGCTAGTAGCATGTCGATAGATCTAAGTCAACATCAGAAGTCCAAAATAAAATATACCGAACCGGGAATCGAACCCTGGACCTTCTGCATTAGGGGGGAACCCAAATGGCCAACGAGATACTCTATTTATTAATGATTTTAATTGATAATAGTCTTTCTTATCCAAATTCGGTTTCCGATAGTCGAGTATATTGTTACAATTCTTTATATGGAATAAAGCGCAAGTTGAAATTTAATTATTTTGTGGTTCCAGGCTCATATCGGATTGATAGCCCTGTACTCTACAGTCTACACTGCCCAGTCTACCTTCTATCAGACTTCTTTCACTTTTTTAATTTTTTTAATTGTCTATTCACATTGTGTCAAGCCCACGGAATCCTAATTAAGAAATGTTAATTTACCTCCATTAAGTTTTAAGTGGTTGTTGTCTTAAGTCTGTAATAACGAAGTGCCCGTTGTTATTGTTTTAACTCTATTAATATAGTAGGTACGGGTAATGCTAAGCGAAACGGAAAGTAGCGTAATATATCTTAAGTGTCTCGATATACATTATAATAAGTTTGAAGAATCGGAACGGTAAATGGTGTAACAATGTGAAGAAAGGACGATCAGGACACTCCATACAATATGTGGGGTTCGAAGTTCGAAACCCACGTTCCACATTTCTGTGAATCTCTGTCCGAACCAAATAAGCCCCCATGAAACCCCTAATCTTCCGCTAGGATGTTTACTGTTGGATTGGAAAGGACGTGTCGCTCGATTTTGAAAATAACAATTAATTTTTAAAGCATGTATAATGTTGCATTGCAATGTACAATAAAGAGACAAATCTGAGAAATCTTCATCTGTGAATGATTAACTTTATTCTATTCAAAAAAATATAGCTAAAATTATATTTATGGTGTGATATGTTGCGCTGTTAATTGTTACAACAATAAAACAATAGGAAACGGTGAAAACGACTCTGGCTAGATAGATTGCATCATATAAATCCATGCAGTTGCTTAGTAGAACTCAAATCCCTCTTGCGCTAACAAAATTTAGTGCAATTTCCAAGGCCAGAGGCCCATAAGACACAACCCCGCAACAGTAATGGGCTGAAGAGCAACCCTACATCAGTAGTAAGCCCATCGGGGGTGTCCAAACCTGCTACGCGACCTAGTGTGAGCGATGCAAGCGTCAGCCGAGCGAGGCGCGCAGAGCAGCCAGGCAGGTGCTGCCTTGGTGTTGATATTAGGAAGCTCGGCGCCAGGCACACCAGCTGGTGTGTTGTTTCCAAGATCAACTTACGAGGTGCACGTAGTGTGCTACGAGGGTGATCGAGACGACAGGCATCATCCGACGACTTAGTAAACCGTGGTTCTCGAGTTTACGGTTCGGGCATTGTTGTTAGGCCATGTTGAGCTTTTCTATCTTCATAGTCACTCCCACATCGTCCCGATTACCATCGTAGATAAAATATGAAATATGAAATCATTATCATCTATGACGGTTCCAGTGCACGTGATGGGTGCCACGTGGGTGGTGGATGGGTGACGGCACGTAGCCTACCTCATTCGAAATGGATGTGGGGTCTGTGTCTCCAAATGTCCCCCAACTCATGAGGGAACCGGCTATGCTAAGCTGTCGCTGACCGTTGGCCAACCTAATTATTACCTTGTCACTGGCGGACACTAGATCCACGCCACCCTCGTAACGTCTTGAAGCCGTCTTGCCATGGACGTTGAGCCACTCTTCAGAAAGCAAACATGTATACCGGACCACGTGCTCAACTGTCATGTCGTGTTATGGTGGGGACGTCGATTCTTCATGCCCACTCCCACTCCCAGCCCAGCACATTTTACCTTACGTTAAACATCAACTCTATGTATTGCTGTCACCAAACTGATAATTAGTTCAACCTTTATTCTTATCATTTATCACCTTTATGAAAAACACTATGTCCGGAACGCCGGTTGTGGGATTTGAACCAATAACCTTTGGGGTTAGCGTAGTGGCCGTGGTCGATTAGGCGTTGGTCTGGACAGCCGTAGTTGTTAAGTTCTGAGTCCTGATTTATAGCCAATGGATGACGTATTTTTGTCATACATCACCCACTTCGCCTCGTTACCATAATATAAGACGTTAGGTAGGACCTAAGCTCAAGTCTTATATATAGTCAATTAGGTCTTGGACACTATTGGCCGTTTTCCACATACGAAATATGTCACAATTACCTATAAAATTACTCACAATAAAACACAACCAAAGAAAAACACGGAATACCTTCCAGTTCTTCCCGAGATTCTTTGGGCAAGGTGGGCTGCATCCGCTGAACGTTTTGTAATAGTGCTTCCCCTCCATGGCAGGTTGCGTAGTATTGGCAGTACGATATCTAGGGCTGCGCGAGTTGCAGGTTATGCAGCACCCACGACCACACTACGGCATAAATCAGCATAATTTTTCGTATGAGTAATAGGAATTACTGCTTTATGCGTTACATGTTTTACGCGACGCACGTTATGAAGATATATTTGTAGATATTAGTATTTATACCCGCACCATTTCAAGACACGAGCAAAAAATCTTAAATTCCCACACTTTTCAAGCTGTTTCTTTGTCTCATCATCTTTTGTCCGAGATAATTTCTTTCGGTTTATAGTCTTTGAAGATTGAACACATCAACGAGCTATATTCCCTAGTTTATTGGAGCCGTCCAGGCAACATCCCTTACGTTACGTTAGTTGCCGTCGTACCTTAGCCGGTTAGCTCGTAAAGAAGCTGCAGCATTTTGTCCAACTCGTCATCGATACGAGTTATTGGCACACTTACGAGGCTCGCGCTGCGTTTCATAGATAGCGCTGCAGGTGCGCTGCCTGCGTGTATTTATAGTCTGCCGTGGCCCCTATGTATCCACGACATATTATTCTAATTAGACGTCTTGGGTTGAGTTAACGTCGTTGTATCAACTGACCACGTGGATTAAGACAGCTGTCTGCAGATTTCATAAAAAGTGTGCATAAATAATCGTTGTATAGAGTATATAACAATGACAAAGTGCTTTTGCAAGGCAGGTGCGATGGCTGCTCGTCGTCCCTCGCGATAAGCCTCGATGCGAAGAGGGATAAGAGTAAAACGTATCGTAAATTATTGGTACGTTGTGTTGCCCCCCCCCCCTCCCCCCCCCCCACACACGAAGATCTCTGAAGACTCACCTTCTGTACAGTCAAACGTCCCAATGCTTTTAGTACGTAGGCCTACCAACTGCAGTATAATAATCGTTTTAAAAGCAATTAATATGTACTCAAATAACTTCAAAGCATAAGAATGTATAAGGTATTACGCACGTAATTTCTCAATAGTAATCACAATAGTACATTATCACAAGGGTGAAGTCAATCCCGTATACAAACGGTTGGTTAGTGATTTGGATTAAAGTACTTTTTCTGGTACTATTGTGATCAAATTAACTCGGTATCCTATCACTTCGATCAGAAGATAACCCTTACAGTAAGACTAGTGTTATATTACCCGACCCTGTTCTCGAAAGTTTAAGACGTCTGTCCGGCAAGCAGACGATCTGGGTTTGAGACCCAGTGGGAATAATGATTATTTTAAATTCTAATTCGTCTTCTGCTCCATTTATGCATAATTTTACGCCCACTTATGGAAACACATTCACATTATAGTTTGTCAGAGTGGTTAGGGCTTTGTTATTATCCATCTCTCTTTGTAAAGCGCCTCTCAGTGTTAAAATCTCAACCCTCTAAACTGTTGTCGTGTACTATATACCACAATAATTGTGTAATATCTAGGTGCAGGTATGCAGTGGTGATATGTGTACCCTGTCCCCAAGGATAGATGCTGTCCCTCCTCCGCTATTCGGGTGTGTCTCGTAGATGTACTGTCCCCGTATAAAGTGTCCCCTACGCAACCCATCACCAACAGCTGTCGCGTGGGAGCGCTTAGTTCGAAGAGATTAAATATACGCGGCAGTTCGTCACTGTAATATTTCTCTTTTTTTTATACATCTCATGATAAATTACTATAATGTCTTCGACCGGTCTCTTAAGAGTTTTATTAAATAGTCGTGTACGTTTGTCTCGAGAACTGATGGCTGCGTGCGATTGAGAGTGGGGGGGGGGGGGGGGCAGCTGGCACGTGTCTGTGACAGGTGGGGGCGCCCGGGGCTGGGGGGGCTCACCTGGACCTCGTAATAATTATAATACTCGATCAACGCAAGAGAACAGTAATTTCTTCCCCGCATCCCAGCTGTGATGGTAAATACGTTAGACGCCGCCACTGCAGTCGCCCTTGTAATAACGACTATTAAGAAATACCACACGCGGCTCGTGCTTGGCTCCTTTGTACGTGTACTGGGGCTAGGGCGAGGGTTCGAATCCCGCATGTGCTTGGCTCCTTTGTACGTGTACTGGGGCTTATTGATATGGCGAGGGTTCGAATGCCACATGTGCTTGGCTCCTTTGTACGTATACTGGGGCTTACCTTGGGCGCCAGACTGATAGGGCGAGAGTTCGAATCCCAGAGAATGTATTTATCTATTGCTAAATCGTCTGAAATAAAAAACATATCTCCTAAAATAGAGTAAAAGCTGTTTTTGTTGTCGCGGGATGCTGTCAGTCAGGTTGACGCTAATGTTAATCATTTTATTTTTATTTTATAGCGATAGTTTTTAAATATGTATTTGTACCGTTGGTAGTCGAACCGTAGTACCCGGGTTCCATTCTCGGCAGGGGCAAATTTTTTCAACAAATTGTGTTCACTTCGCAACAATATCCATAAAGCTGGCTGCTTGAAACCCATGTAATGAATGAGCTAGTGTACTTCTTCTTCATATTTATCTTCCTCTTCGCTCTTTCACAATAACACCAACACAGTGACGACTTATCCCTTGAGATGAAGTCAATTACTCGCAGGATCATTCCAATCCACTCGTCCAAGTCTCACCACACCGTCGAGTGTCCACGACGGTTGCAATCGTGTTGTTACTAACGGACCTAGCCTCAGCGACGCAGGTGCTGGTCCGACGCAGGGCCTGATGACACCTGTCCCGTACCCGTACCTCCCTCCCATCTGAGGTAGGAGCAAGACATCGACGCCGAAAACCGTTAGACTATTGACGACGGGACTGATGCGACTACCCCAAGAATAAACATGGTCAGGGCTTGACGGTAGCGCGCGATAGTCTAGTATCCGAGTCGCGGGTACGATTCCCACCATCGGCAATCCGGTTTTCTTGACGTCTTTCTCGGTCGTAGGACCATGGACTTTGAGAGTTACTATTATAAGTCCATGGCAGCACAACGATGGGATTGAGTCTGACAAACATCCCTCAGATACACTCGTACCAATAGGCCGAAGGGGTGGATACGCCAATAAAATAGTCGAGAGATATCTACAACATTTTAAGTTCAGCAAAAGCTCACAATTCAAATACTCAACGATTTACAAACATTTGGTTGCCACCAGCCTCTTTTACTACTGTGCACTATTCCAATGTCTTTGCTTTTGAGTGCTGTTGCTTGTAGTGTCAGTAATTTCTAGTAAATTTCAACACCAGTGAATTCTGCATCTGGGCAAGTCCAAGTGGTGCGAATAGAACGTTTTTGCGAGTGTTCTGTCATTCAATGTTGGTAATATTGTGATAGGCGTCGGATTTGTGGGCGCCTTCGAGACGTCTTGTCTGTAAGATATGACTCGCCGTACGTACTTATCTTGCAGTGCACCAACATGCCACTTTGGTTGAGTCAAGACTCAAGCACCCTCTTCATGACTCAGGCCAAAGATTACTCGCCTTTACTCAGGCTCTCCTTCAAAGTTGAATTTCATATACTTCTCTGCGCTCTAAGCTCTGTAGGTGGTTCAGAAATACAGAAATAAAGGTAGTGTTCACTGTTCAGTTTGAGACGACCATGTACGAAACGCCTTGCGAGAGTTCTGTGTTGTCGCCTTCTAAATATGGTCGAATCGAGATGGCGGTGGATGGACGTCTTCGTGGAAGGCGAGAGGTTGGTCTCTAACCTCTTTGCACGCCCGCATAACATCGGCTGATCGGTCGCGTGCCCGCCAATGTCTCAATTTATAACTTATAAGTAACTGAAGCTGACCCTCATAATTGTGCGTTAATTGAATACAGAGGGGAGCATACTTGCCCCTTGTCCAAGCCGATAGTAACAGTTATTGGAGAGATATTGAGTCGAAACGTGAAAAATTAAATTAATTATTATCTGTCGAGACAGCATTAACTTGCTGATAAAACTTATCGAGAACCCAGTCTATATACCTCAGCAAAATTAGTTTTCTGCTCTCATGAAGAATATGACATAACTGAAATGTTTCGATCTTGTAACTGAAATATGAACAAAGGTAGACACATGTTCACAGACGATGCTGAACACCAAAATATGGAAAAATTACAGTTCTATGCATGACCCCAAGAAATTTGTTTTTCACATGGAAAGTATGTATACATTAGCAAGGAGACATTACATTACATTACATTACATTACATAGTTCTGCATCTGGGCGTAAATCCCCTCGTTTTGATCACACTTGCACATAGTGATGATTGATTAATGGGGCTTAACGTCTCATATTTTTGCAACAATGGCTAATCGAGACGATGAGCGGGTGATAATGAAGATGAGAAAGATGACGATGAAGAATAAGCCACATCCGAATCAGATCCATTGTACGTCGCGTGGGTCGTCATACGAGAGTCCAGCAAGGGAGGGCAGGGCCAAGTGGGAGGAGAAATATTCCGTGAGACAGTGGAGGGATAGGGACCAGGGTCTCCTTTCGTCGCCTTTTACGACTAGCAGAGTCACTCTGGGCCTATTCTTCCCCGGGCCCAGACGGGCGTGGACCTCATGTTAGCGTACCTACACTTGTGAGCTACAAACCAAGATCTTGTTAACTTAACACTGTTTAACATTTATTTTAGTGTAGACCTACTATATAGGCCTACAAGCTTTTTTCCCCGTATCTAGCTCTACATAGTAAATTGAAAACTTTGAAAATATGCATTATTAACATAATTAACGCTCGTTTTATTTTTTATTTTAATATTATAATTATTGTATACATACCGTCTTATCAGATCAGTAACCTGCGTGCCGTCTCTACAGTACCTTACCTTAGAGATAAGATCCAAACATGTTGGCGTAGACAGACAATTCATCGCAAGGTCACATACTTGATTGTGGACAATGTGGACAGTGTGATAAGAACTGATATGAGACACGCACCTTGCTTAGCGGTAACACGCGAGACTCTAGTCCGAGAGGTCGCCGATTCGACTCCCGCCATCGGCAATCCTGACTGAAGAAGTTCTCGAGGTTTTCTTTAATCATCTGTTAGCATTGGACATTTCTTGGACTTTCCTCCCAAACAATCGAAATACTTTAATATATATAAATCTAGTTTTAATTCATCATCAGATAAAGCTATACATCTATAACCAACCCCTGGATCAAGTGTAAATAGAGCCCGCGATCCCTTAACCTGGGGGGGGGGGGGTCCTCTCGGAATGATTTTATTTTAGCAACGATGCTAATCGAGACAAGATGAGTTGGCGGAATATGAAAATGAAAATACGCCATATATGAGACCCATGCTTCTTGATGGGTGTGTAGAGGACCTTGGATTAAATCTACATTGAACTTCAGCAAACCTCCGCTAGGAGGATAGAGAGACCCTTGCGCACAACCTTGGGTTACGCGGTAACTTTGAACTTATGGAGAGAATGGACGCGGACGTATACGCGCTCGATTATCAACGCGTCACACGGAGCGTTTCTCTAGTAATAATAATGCACGTGTGCGTGGAGTAAATACACCGCCCGTGCGATCTGCTGTGCCACGTGAGAGGCACGTGCACGCAATGGGTGTGCAACTCTCCCAGGCGGTAATGTCAAGGGTAATTGCTCTAGCTTGGTTTACGTGGGTAAAAACATTCAGCACAACACTGTGTAGTTTGTAGTTTGCTGGCGTTGTCAATCATCTCATACTCTCACCTCACTCATGATACAATCATCGTTTAGGGATAATTTGTTAGAATATATTGGACTGGACTTCATTACTTCGGAGATGATTTTTCTTCTGTGCCTTCGCACACTGGTCCTGACTTTGTTTATAGCCATCTTGCAACTGTGTTGGAAAATGAGCGAATTGATTAATATAAAATGCTGCACAGGGAGTCATTTTAAGCGCTAAACGCTTTTCTGCGTCGTCTATAAACGTAGATATGAAAACTTATACTAAGTTTCCAAAAATGTACAAATGAAGATACACAGTACCGAAATGTATACGTTATTGAAACATCGCAAAACAAGTCAAATTTGTAAGTTTTGGGATTTTCCAATTATTGTCAATGCCATCAGTTGTTTGAAGTTTATAGTTTCAGACACCTCTTTGTATGGAATTCTTTCAGAACACACGCAGTAAGTTGGTTGGAAGCATTTGTGTTCACTTTTTTTTTTCAAAAGTGGAGGCCCGTGCACATTGCACAAACTGTAATTGTAACTAACTGTGTGCATTGTTTCTTCCAGACATTCCGACTCAGGTCCCGCCCCTCACCCCCGGGACCAACAAAAAGATGACTGAGGCTCTCAAGGCTTCGTTCGCCTCGTGGGAGAAGGAACAGGTCCGGCTCAACATTGTCAAAGGTAGGACTCGCTCACCATCTCTCTTTTGTTGTATATGTCTATAACTTTTGATGGTGTGCTATAAGTATTTGCTGCTTGCATTTATGGTCAAATGCATAGTCGTTCTCGTTCCTCACGTGCTCCTTAACTCAGCCTTTCCTCAGGCTCACCCAATCACAAAGCAGTCCACATAGCAATGCTGCACTGTGATTGGTGTTGACTGTTGAGCAAGTCTGAGGAAAGGCTGAGTTAAGGAGCACGCGAGGAACGACTATGCATTTGGCCCTTAGTGTTTTGTGTACAGTGTCCTGGTGTGAACTTCGTACTATACTTATACATAGTTCCTAAGAATGTACCAATAAAGGCACCGATGCACGTATACTTAAAAAAAATAATAAGTAGCACTTACCAAATAGAAGCCATAATCACGGTTATAAAATTGTACGAATTTGCTAAATGTCAAAAACACCAGTTTGACAAACAAACAATTGACGAATTCCTGTAATTATTGAAATTTCTAGCACACAGCACATCTGTATTGATTGTGATGTAGGTATTTGGCTTTTTTCATTTTATGCAACACAACAGTTTTATGTTACATTTTTTTATGTTACAACTACAACAACAACACACAGTAAGATATTAGTAAAACTAAAAGCAGACATACATGCATGAATGAGCCCCAAAGCGTAGGCTATACGGCTGCATTGAATCATCCCAAAGCACACCAGGGTCTTCTGAGTCCGCCTAGCCCTCCTCTTCTGCACCTGCCAGAGGGAGTCATGCTCGCCGGTGCGTGCAAGAGTGCAATTAGATTCATCATGTTCCCATACACATTACGCCTTCTTGTGACTCCCCTTTGCCTCCACTAGGTACCCTCGTCGTCGTCTGATTGACCTCGTTGTGCAGTACACTTTCTGGAGTATAGAACACCCTGACTTTGAGGTTCACCGAGAGTGTTAGGGAACCTTGCCAATAACCATGATCCGGGAACGCAGAGGTGTCCCCTATTAGAGCGTAGAGACCCCCTAGTTGATGAGAAGAAATGTGTTTGTATTAGGGGAAATAACTATCATAAATCAATTAACGCATCCATAGCCTCCCCTGTTATATCCACGTCTCCAATATCGAGAACAAGATGACGAGTTTTGCAATTAAATAGTGGTGGTTTCAAAGAAGGAATCTACCTTCTTCCCCACGTGTTGAAAGATATTTGAGTAATGACTCGTTTTGCGTGGACCAAACATGTAAAGGTAATGTGAACACTCTCAGACATATACAAATCAAGGGTAGTACAGACACCTTCTTTATCTCGGTCGGTAGGCGGTAATTCGTGAGTTTCTGGCTGTGTGAACATAGCAATGAAGAGCGTTGATGACATTCAACCAATATGTCTGCTGTCTGTTTGTTTGGCCATCGTATTGCTTACTGAAACGTTTAAATATACTTGGTCCTAGGTGGGGAGGAAATTAATATTAGCTTCGCTAAATGAGCGCCAACTTTAGTGCAGGCTTATTTCAAGTCTAGAATTTAAAAGAGCGTATTCTTTATAGTTTGAAATAACTGGCTATGGCAGACGACTATAGTTTAGGGCTTCCCTTAGTAGCTTTCATGGGCCATAGGAATCGCGAGGTACATGGTACTCGAATGGACTGTACGAACTATTGCGAAGAGGTGTATGTAAATGAAATTATCTTTACAACTCTATATTTATATATGTTGAAGAGTGTACAGAACACGGCGAATTAACGGGCGTCTATAATGGATTGCATACAAAGTTTCGACGTCACTCCAGTGACGTCAAGCACCCCATACTGCATCCGTGAGTCACACGTTGAACGTGTATTTTCCGTGCCTGCTAGGCCGTGTGACGTAGACTTACGAAACTTGAAAGTGTCATATCTGCTTTCAAAATAGCAATATTCGTCTCGGATTGATCACATTCTGTTTTCTATGTTATCTCCAGTTATTCACATCCAAGACGGGAACCAACTTGAGTGGGTCTTTACATTCAGCCGCTCGCTTGCATAGAGTGTGAGACGAGTAAACGGTGTGTGCAAGATAATTGATAGTTGTCCATGTACCCATAGAGTCAGTCACGCTACAAGTGTTCGTTAGTGAATTACCCGGCTGTAATCTTGTGTGTATCGTCTCACAGGGATCTAAAATAATTCACTCCGTCCTGAGAAATGATATCGAACTGGGATCTTAATGTTACACGGGTTGGTTCCTTCGGATGATATAATGTGTCGTCCTTGAACTCATGTATAAAGTTTAACCATTATTTTAATAGCAGTAGTTGTATGGGTTGAGAACGTTGCAATGTTTCTTTATGGGTTAATTTGATAAGTAGCTAAACTCGTTACATTTAAGAAGGAAAATAAATTGGTGTAGTAGTACCCAAGAAGTAAGATGTGTGGTGAGATGTGTTTTAGTGGTAGGCTGGGCGAAAAGGAACCGAATCGCGTGGTCTTTGTGACTATAAATAGTGTACAATTCTGCTCTATACTCCTTCTAAAACCAACTTCACGCAGTGGTGGTCATGGTTTATAGGGCACACGAATACATAAGTTCATTAAATTAAATAATACTAGAACGCTAATTTCCAAATTAGCCCAGGTGGTAGTTTCTTGAATGTAGAGAATACAGTTATTTAATTCGACGAAAATGAATATTGGTTCGATGTTTTAATAATACTAGCTTAGTTCAATCGAATACGAAAGGGAGAGTTTTTGACATATTTCAAGAGCTGACGACGTGGTACCGAAATATCGGCAACAATGTTTTCGAGACTGCTTTACTTCACACACTTAATGGAATCGCGTCGAATCTAAATATGTTTACGTTTTACTGCCGCGAAGCTTAAATATTAGCGTTGCTATATTATACCGGAATATTGCGCTATGAGAACCTGGCATCGGCCACTATAAATAACCTTGGACGCGATGAAATCGCAAGTTCTAAGCCTTAGTGCCTCGTTTGGCGTAGAAACAGGGGAACCACGTCGAATTGTGCCGCAGCCGTTTGGCGACGGAATACCGCCAATATATTGAAACAAAGTAGTTTTGCCACATCTCAACAACGAATACGTGTAAGCCATGATAGTGTTGGTTTCGTAAGAACTATAAAGACAGCATGCATACAATTTCTCGTTTTTTTTCTGTTTCTCGACACTTTTTGTCCTTTTTTATGGTCTTATTTACTTCCCTTCAATTTTCACACAGTTGTTATTATTATTTACTTGTTTTCTTTTAGCTGTTGATATTTCTGTTACGATCATTAATTACTTCATTTCTTTTTACCTCTGTGGTTTGTATGTATTATTCTAGATTTTTATTGTTCAACGTGCACATCTATCTCATGTTTACATTGCATAGCTATTAGCACTATTAGCTACAGTCGAGATAGATATTTCTGCAACACTAATTTAGCTTGGCGCTTGCCTTCTCCTTGGACCAGCCTCTGGTTGGTCGTGACAGGGCGGACTGGAGATAAGCCAGAACCTATGTGGATGTGTTATGTCGCCACCTATTTAATAATGTTGCCACGCTTGTGATCGCGAGCAAATAAACACTCGCAGACCCGCGCGTTATGGCCGGGAACCAGGGATCGGATACCTCTTGACGTATGTCTTCTGTGTTTGAGAGGACGTTGTGGATGATACGTTGGGGGATGAGACCCTTGATGAATGAAGTTCGCTTTGTGTTGGTGCGTATTAATACACTTCACTTGTGAGATCGCACTCGGAACAGACGAATTACGAGATGTAACTAACAGTTATCATTCTGGAAGGATAGCATTATAGACTCGAAATATTTGTCATTATTTATGTAGATATCATTTAAATGAATTCACAACAATAAGGGATGGAAAAATCTTACGTTTAGATTCATACACTACAACGAATGACTTACAAATTCTGGATATGAAAAAAATACATTTCGTCTTTAATTTATCGATTACGGTTCGTACGTCGTCATCAGCTTCTTGTAGAGTATTCTACCTGAGTAGAGAGTAGTAGAGTAGAGTATTTGGACCCTCCTGACGACGCCCACTGCAAAGCTCACGAAACACAAATGACAGGAGTACTGCACCACATAGTGATGTGAATATGACCGACGGCAAGAGTGCAGGGTTTTACCAAGAAAGTAATTATTAAATCAACGTTGGAGACAAAATTAAGTTAAGTGAATTAATTACGTCGGTGTACAATTACACCTCACTTAGCTAATTAGGAGTTTATAACACCGACTGTGGAACTGCACGAAACTAAAATATACAATGAGATTATTATTACATGTAATGATATATATATAAATAAATGTCACCACACGATTAGGTTGGCCTTGACGGACAAAATAGCCTTCGTGCGAGTTCATAACGGACTAGGTTCCTTGTACGAACAATCACAAGTGTTTTGTACGCACGGTGTGAAGCCGAGGCCGGATCTTGGTCGGTAAAACCAGCGGGGCTTGCTGTCAGTTGATTCCGTTGTGTGTCAATCAATAGACCTACCAAAGATTACGAACCTGGAAGTATTGATTGATTGATGATTTTTTTTATTGATTTATTGATTTTTAAATTCATAATTTAATGTATATGATATTATCGTAAATCCTCCAAGATTGTAAGTTAGTTCATACATTATGCGACAGTTGTTCTCGCCTCATTTAGTATGAACTGACTTTGGAACGGATCGATTACTGAGTCAGTGACCGGGTATATATATATATGTGATGTTTATATGAAAACACCATGTATCGTGATTAAGAACTGAAAACACCATTTTCAACTGTAAATATGTTAGTAACTAAATTATAGTACATAGCACAGGTTCACAGATATACATTTATTCTATCTTCTATCTATACTTTATACACTATATCTTTTTCGACCTGTTACTGTACCTCACTTTAAATCATTTCCATTGCTGCTTAGTTCGTATATAATAATATTAGTATGTAATTAATTGTATGTTTCTTTATTTTTGTGTATGTCTATATTGAATTTGCACTAGTGGAATTTGTATTCTGTTGCAAATAAAGGCCTAATAATAATAATAATAATAAGGTGAACATTCTGCCATGTAAAGCGTATAGGTCGCAGTTAAGTCGTCAGTAAGAAAATAGCGTCATCTTTGTCGTTTTTTGTTAGGGATGGACGCTGGGCATTCACAATGTTCGCAATAATGCAGACGTAAAGCAACAAGACACATAACAGAGTATTATATTTAGTGTACTGTGTGAATGTATCCTTATGTAATTTAGTTGGGACGTACGGTTGTATTGATTGATAACAATTTGTACGTTTCTGACTTCACAATGTTGTGTCCACAAAGAATTCATACTCTAGAAGTCGTAACAGGCGATTATCGATAATAACTTCGACCCTAGCTTATTGTTGTGGTGTTTCACCATCATCGATCATAATCTGTAATTCGATTAGCTCAGGGAGCGTCTGGTGTCGAGGCAGTGGTCGCTGTTTGTCTGTATAATTCGATTAGCTTTGTTGGCTGGCCCCTCCGGCCCGCGCTATACAGGCAGGTATACGCAACAAGTGGCGCTAACACTCAACAGTTGGCAGGCGTCGACACGTCCCGGCATGCATAGCGCGATCGGTGCCTCTCTGTACCTCGCGGTATTGAATAAATCGAGATGTTAGTTTTTATAGCTAGCTGTGCTAATTGAGTATAAAATAGGTTTATTAAATAGGGTTGTTTTTGCTCATTTCTACTCACATCACCCAATTTTTGCTAACTATGCTGAAATACATAATAATTTATATTTTTAGTATTTCTACTGGTATGTAAAATTACAATATTTCTATGTTGCATAAATTTGATGCAAGCTGCATGGTAAGTAATTTTCAGTAAAGCAAATACTATACAATTCAGAATGTTTATTAAAGTCAAAATTTTACCGATTTATTTATAAATTGCTCATTATGCTAGTTTTCGTAAGTTAATACTACGTTAATTCGTTTTTAATTCTAGGGGGCAAATGGCAAAAATAGCCGTGTTGCCGTGTTTTGTTTCGGACAAACATTGAATAAGCACCAATCAAAGAAAGATACAACAATGGAGTTGCCTAGCAACACATTGTTTGTCCGCCTGTGATGTCACAACCTCCTCAATTGAGTCTTGTGCTATTCTAACTGCCGTGAAATGGCTTCGATATAAGATATCCGGGTTTGACCAGAGTTTTCACGTCTCGTCGCGATGTGGAACACGATCAACCCCGAGATAATGTTTTACTCTATATGATTCTTCTGTTTGAATAACTATTTAGTGTTTCAAATTGATATTTTCAATTGTGAAAGTGTATGTCTGTCCACATTAAGAATGTTAAAATTTATATTTTATGAAGTAATAATTGTTATTGAAACATGTAACAACATTCATAAGATATGCACTAAATCTTCTCGAGCATGACGTGCTCACTATTAATGGAGTAGATATACACACTGACAGGCAAGATGTTGCCAATAATCTATAGATAGTTGATTTATTGAAATCATAGATCAGATAATACAGAGAACAGACAATTCATATTAATACTGCAGGAATAAACACAGTAGAGTAGTACATGTAGTTACGACCATGACACTTTCCTTCGGGAGACAAACACTCGGAATGAATAAAAATGTAAAACGAAGTAGTTCTCTAATTAGGAGACATTCTTATGATAATCCCTTTACTGCCTGAGAGAGAATCTTGATTTTCCAAGAGGTTCCATTATATCCTCAAACCGTAGCGAGCGACTATGCTTGGAGTTCCCATGATTCACAACACTTGCGATGGAATCTGTGAACACTAACGTAATAGCGAATAAGGATCACTCACGTGACGTCATAACGGCCATAATGGAGGGCGAAATGTGTGCTGACATTTGAGCTGTCAATAGAAGACGAATATGCTTTAAATTTCTGTGAATATGTTCAATGTAGGCCTATAATATAAAAAGATAAACAAGAATATAGATTTCTGTATCAAGCTTATACACTTGAGCCACCACCGCGAAGTATGAGTTTTAGCATGCCATGCAACACCCAACAATGTTTTCAAAAGTGACTATTTGTGCCGCACAAAGACAGTGACCGATACAGTAGTTTCTTTATGTTGCTTTTTAGAAATAGCAAACTCATGTTGGAGATCAGTAGAACTTCGAAAGAAAACGCCAACGTTTCAACAACGAATTATGCGGTTATGGCTTACAATATGGCCTCCAAGCGCATTATATGAATTGCGCCGTAGAGTGCATGATTGGTTCTCGAAAAGACGTCGAACGATGATTGGATCGATCTGTCCCGAGTATTCACGAGGCTACTCGGAAACGTGTCGGGGTATTTTGGACGCCATTGTGTATGTATGTATGTATGTATGTTTGCACGCGCTGAAACCGTCCGACTTTACAGAACCGAACAAACGAGACAATATAGGGCAAGTTAATAAAGTTCGTTCTTGTTATAGAAGACTCCTTGGTTTTATTGGACTTTATTTGCGTTCCTATTGACGGCATACCGGATATAGGTTCTGATGTGGGATTTTATTATTATTATTGGTGAACGTGGAGAAAAAATCATCTCACAATACGAAGTCATTCTATGGATGATCTTTTGTTGCCATCATCGTGTTTAGAAACTTGCTCGTGCCTGCCTATTCATAGTTAATTGTTTATAGGCATTCTTTAGAGTTTAGATTTTTCATAAGTAAACATAAATAAAACATTAAACATAAAATCTAATAAATAATTAAAAAAATCACTAATTGCTGCACATACCAATTCTAATACCAAAACACGAACGTCCAGTCTACCGGTGGTGGCTTACGAACAAACATGGCCTGAGCCCAGGCCTGAGTATTTAGCAATACGACTTGTGCGGTATCGCGACGTGTTGCCGAACCATTGATAATGTCGTGAAGTTGGGTCACAATGCAAAATACTTTTCTCTGAAAATAATACTCAAAAGCGTGTGCTTACAATACATTTTATTTTGTAAATGATCATCAGTTAATACATATTGATATGAATGTAGACAAACATTGAAACTATAGAATTATGATTTCATTGTACTATTGCTATTCGTATAATAAAATGGCTATTATGAACATGCAGATGTTAGGGGGAAATTTATAGACCTATTATAATGATAATGACCACATATTTATGATAAAGGAACATTCCAAACATGGTTTGATTTTTTGCATAAAACATTTCGTAAGCACTCACAGAAAAGCCCAGGGCGTTGTTGTGAATTGCCCTGGTTCAATAAACCATTGTTCCTTCCAATATGGCCGCGCCCAGGGTTGGACGTTTCGCAATCACACATACAGACAGACGACGTTGAAATGTATTCGCTTGACACGGCCAATTACCCAGGGGGCTTTTGATTTATTTTATTTATCGCCGCTGGAATGTTCTCTCCCTGCCCGCGCACTTGGACCGGATGTTCCGGTGTGTAAGCGAGGACAATATGTCGCCATTGCGACGTGGCTCCCACTGCTGGCGCGCGCGCGGCCGATCTGCGTACTATAGGACTCGACTTCGTTAAAATTGTTATCCAAAGACATTGGAATAGTTTGATATTGATATTTGGGCTATGAAGATGAAATACAGGGGGCTGTTTGGAGGATAGGGGCAAGTAGGAGGGCGGGGAGGAAAAAAGAAGGGGAGGAAAAGGGAGTGAGGACGATGTGTACTGCATTTCGTCTGGCTTCTCCCCCTCGACCTGTCCGGCTAGGGTGGCCCTACCAGAAGCATACGCTTCCACCGGCATAACTCTCGGGATCAGCAAAGCACGCAAGCAGTCCATTGGCAGGATTGGAATAGTAGTAGTACATCTCTACTAGATTACCTCACACCGTCACTTATCACCTCACACTAAACTCATTCTATTAGGGCGCAGGTCGTAAGCGTATTCCACAGCGGGACGTGACTTCGAGCCCCGCACGTGCGTGGGTGGTTTATTGTCCTTCATCCTCATCTTTCACCCCCACAGTCGCCTGTGATCGCATCATGGTTGCAATAATATAAGCTAGACTAAAAGAAACAAGAATCGTGTTCATAAACGAGCAAAACACCTAATGTGAGCCGCGTCGGCGTGAGCGACCGACCACAACGTCACAGGCGCATTTGTATCGTTGAACGCTACTTCGCCGAGTGGTTCTTCCAATGTATGTTTCATGTGACTTCACCTGTCCCTATACCATATTAAAACCGGGTTATCACGTTTTATTTTTCTACTGACATTTTGAATAGTTTTATTTTGAATTTGAAGGAGAGATACGCACAATTTTGTATTTGACAGCAGGTGCATTTTTTTTATTATTATTAACATGAGTGTTTCATTGCATCGACACACATTGAGTAACCAACTAAATAAAGTATTTGTACGCTTTGTACCTAATGAGGAAGCGAATACACAACAATACAGATATTCCATTCAGTGCTATAAGAGTAATGTATTATATTAGGGAGTTCAACGTTAGGCTGACCACATTTTGTTTGAAATTATTCTCAGAGAAAGAGTCGTGCAAGTATATAGTATAATTTATGAATTAGTATGCACGAACTTGTGAGGGGGATAACGTGTGTTAGTCGTTTTCACTACTGAACGATAGTCATAAATATTTAAAATGTTTTAGCTGTGGCTGTAGTTTGCATTGAGACCCTATTCTTGCGTAGATGTTCAAGCTTTCAAGCTTGACGTCGTTGCTCGACAACAATTAACGTTAGTTACATAACGTTGTGACGAGATTAGAAGGTATTTCCAGATGCGGGGAACCTTGACGAATGGTTCACACAAGAACACATATACGAACAAGTAGTTCTTTATTCTATACGGAGATGGTTTTTGTGGGGAGGCACTGCCATGTGACAACTAACCTGCGTCGCCGAGGCCGGAAGTCCCCCCCTCTCGCCCCCCTCCCTCTCCTTCTCCCTCTCCCATACATCGAGACAATCAGAATGTGACATGTTGATACACACGTAGGTGTATTTTACGTATTGTTTACTCTTATATACGCGGCGAGGGCTAACGGACTTGTTGAGTAGTCACGAATGTAGAATGTTCACGTTATTATAATATTATCGCTGTGTTCCCGTGAAACTTGCGAGTCTTTATGACTAATACATTTTAACTACAATGATTCTTTTTGAACCTTACTACAGCATTTACCATAGAAACCGATCGTTGGATTCAAATTAAATTTCTTGATATTTATTTATTGACATTTTGAATCACTGCTCACATACCTGATAATTGACAGCTCATGACATAGTCTGTGACACTAGAGATTACATGGAAACAAGCAATTCAAATTACGTCAAAATCAGTCCAGTGATTTTTGAGATCATCTATTACAAAATCCTCTTAACTTTCTGTGTAGTTACAATGATAGTATAGGAAGAATAGAAGTAGATAGTGGATTCTTTATTGTCTCATCCGTAAGGCAGTGTTATTTCGAATACTATAAATGTTCTACACACATTTTTCAAACGGCGCGGGATGTTGAGGAAAACAGGGTGGAAATGAAGCATACTTCCGGTTAGGTGCTCCCGCGTCTCCGCCATTCTTGATTCGAAGTCTTTCCGCTCTAGTGAATCTCAATGTGAGCCTGCTCGTCTACTTATTATTATTATCGAATATCGGTTCACTAATATACCATACATGGTTTAGCCACTCAACTATACATGGCCTGCATCAAACACATCGCAGAAAGAGTTATCTGCAACCTGCTCAACCAACCAATATCCTCATTCATTTGCTTGAATATGTTCGATTGTTCTTCAGGTCACTCAAGTTTCGTTTTAAATTTACGTGTACACAGTAGTATTAATGGTAACTAAATTAATAACAGGGACTTGGCACCTCCACCAAAGTAAAAGAACTTTCTGCAAAGATACTTACACCAAACGTACCAAAGAGCTTAATACCAGAAACCACTTGTTGCTATGGTGTCCTAACATATCTCGGTCAAGGTCCGTCGATTCCCTGGCGTAGGCTCGGTAAACCTACGAGCGGTACGCCAGGGTATTTACGGACCTTGATCTCGGTTGGGTTATTCTATAATTGCCAACAACCAACAACGTTGGCTTTGCACTCACAATTGAAACACCTTGTTGTGAATATAACAAATATTTAAATCGTGTCCAGTAATTAATTGAATTACAGAGTTACTATGCGAACTGTCAAGTGCATCGTTATCATGTGTCTTGCATGCCTAAGCGCGCAACACTGTATGACGTGTGACAAGACAGGATGGCGTTATTACTTGTTGCATTTCTTATATGCGGCGCCCGGTGCGTCTATAGGTCTCTATTACACACACTACAGAGTACGACGTATCGCATTGACGTAATGTCACTTCTACGTTGGACAATAGAATTATTAGTAACGTACTACCCGTCAAATACAAGACGAAGTACAAGACTACATTAAATTAAAATCCGGTCGAGGTGATTTTATTTTTGTAGTGACCGGTGTCCGCAAAGAAGACTTGTCTTTTGTTATCTTTGAGAAAGAACTCAATTATTTTAGCATACGCTAGGTAAAACCTTGATTCAGAATCGCTGATGGCGGGTATCGAACCCGCGACCAATCGTGCACTGAGGCTCAGCTTATAGAATAATATTAATTTGCCGTGAGTGTCCCAGTGGCGTGTACGTTAGGAGGGGGGGGGGGGGGGGGGGGATGAGTCACCCGCCGCTCCGTCGCGGTGCTTTGCATGAAGGACAGTGTGTCTTGAAGTCACACGAGGAAATACGTTTCTGTCTAAAATAAGGCGAAATCCCATTCGGATTCATTGGACTGAATAAGATTGTATGTTATCTATTGCATCAATTTCACTGTAATTGGTTAAATTTTATTAACAAAACCAGTGGATCAAAAATTAGATATTTGGTATAAAACTGAAAAACTGCTATTTCTAAAAAGTAAAAAAAAAGTTTGTTTTAGCGGTATTCGTCGCCAGACATAAATCAAGAGAAATCAATGACGATTAGAACAACGGATGTACCTGGCTGGCTAGTTTGTTCCCCTCCCACCCTGCAGACTGCAGCGCCACGTGTGAATGTTAACGACGTGTTGCCTCGAGTGCACGTGCACTTGCAGTCGGCGCGCACTCAAAGTGCACTCGCGGTATAACTGCGCTTCTACTTACAGCGATAAAACCAACATGTTTTAATTATAATTGCGTTTCTGTGAAGGGTTTAGCCAAATGTTTATGCACGGGCGGTTGCATATTTTGTTGTTCTTTAAACTTGCATTCGAATATGAACCGTCTGGCTGGTAGTGGTGGGAAGGGGTTTCGGTAAACGACGAACTCGGAGAGGCGTAGAGAGTCTTTGTACTGACTGTTATTTTGCTGTGGCTCCCATGATTCGTCCAACCAGGTCGCAATTAGACAAGTTCAAAGTTTCTTGGGAATATGGAAGTAATCATAACAAACAAATACCAATAAAAAATAAATTCCATACCGATTACGTTTGAGTAAATATTACTTGAATCCTTGTACTACTGCAATACAAAACATTTTTCTGGCTTTAAATTAAAGTACCCCACTGAAAATCAGTTTCGTTACTGAGTGGGTGGACTCTAAATGTGAATATATTTATTTATTTTTCGTATAATGGCTGCAGGCAGTGTGAGTTTAAGTTACTCACCCACCATTCACATTATTGTCTTCGCTTCACCAGTCTAAACTACTCTGAACGGTTTAGAAAGTGGGCTATTGGAATATTAGTATTAAAATACTACGCTGGTTTGAACTCGACGATAATTTATGACATCCTGAAGTTGGCTTCCCGATTTCTTCACAATCAGGAAGTCATTGTGTTCGCTTATGCATTAGGTCAAAGTACGCCCGTAGTGCGGACATTGGTCAAGTGCTACTGTTTTAATTATTAGTATTATTAATTTATTATTAATAATATATTGCACTAATTTAATTAAGTAGTCTTATAAATACCTATAGAATGTAATGTCTTTTGAAATGCTCATCCATTTAAACACCGAGTCATCAAACCACCAAACGCTTGGTACGTTCATAATATATTTTAAGTATCCCATTCATGCGGTATTTACTTTTAACGTCCTCGTGGGGTAAAATCTTGAATCAACTTTATGTCTACATCTATTTAATACCACTCTACAATCGGACGTCCTCCGTTTTACATCTATATTCGTCTCACTTGTTTTAAAGGACAAGTTTGGTGAAAAATTTAAGTTTATATTATTATATACATTATTATCTTATACTCGTTCAGAGTTTAACGTTCAATGTGTATAACTTATTTTTCACGTAGTTTTGGTAGTAGTTTTCTAAGTTTTGCATATCACTCAAAACTAAAGCTCACTATATACAATTCAAAGACTTGTGTTTTTTTACCGAAACATCAAAGCTAATTTTTAGAAAAGTCATATCATATCGTTTAAGATGTATATTTCTAATTTTCGGTTAACTACTGGTCAATGTAAAACAATAAAAACCTTATTTTTTGTTATTATTTTAAAATCTGAAAATGACTTTTCGGTATGTTTCTACTGAGACCAGAACAGTACAAAATAGCATAAGGGCCAGCCATCATTTTAGAAATATTAAAATTTTGGCGAAATTGTATAAAAACTACACAAGCATATTTGCAATATTTGTTTACAAAAGAATTCAATTCCGCATAGGATGTGTTTGGTATGGTTAGAGCTAAGACAATCACATGTTCCACGAGGCTCACGCAAGCACGGCTGCAACTACGCATACCGCCTTCTAGGAAGAGAGTGAGGTATCAACAATGCGCTGAAAGAGAGGGAAACCATAGTGCGCACGCGCACTAACACTAATTATTATTGTTACGACTATGAATCTTCACTTTCTCGGCCGGTAATTAGAAGATTGCGTCACTGTGAGTGTGTCACGGTATATAGGCCTACGCTAGAACCACCTTGGCGTTCCACATTCTATTAATTAAGGCTGCGCACTGGGTCTTTTGCGTCGTTACCTTTGAACATACACACACACATCTCGACATTAGCATAGTGGTCTTTAAGGTACCGAAGGATGTTTAAAAACTTACTGCACATCGACAAGAAAACATAATTGTTATTATCTCGAGAAAAATCATGAGGACGTAACAATTAATGTTGTTTTTTTTTTACAATTATTTTATAACTAGTTTTAAAAATATCATCTTTGTTGGTTTTACTAATTCCAACTGATACAACATTTCAGATATAATGTAAAATGTTTTCCGGAAGTATAAAACCAAAACAAAATATGTTTCCTCTTAAGATCAAAGCAGCAAATTTATGTTACTCTTAAACCCGTCTTCAGAAGATGAAAGTTTTTTTGTGAATTGAAAAATTTTTTTTTTTGTGAATTTTTAGTGAGTGAAATTACTTATAATTCATACTGAGTGCACAAATTCAAACATTTAGAAATGTTCTTGACATTGCCTGATTTTATTTATCTACGTCCTTATCTGAATACTCGGTCAAGGACTTGTAGACGTGTCCCCGGTCATTCCCTTTGAAATTTGCTTCTAAATAGTTTAAAACTGTTTTATTTATTATTGTCTGTATTTAATGATTCAATGAATTCTATATGACGTGTTTGTTATCAAGTTACTATTTTCAGTTGTGAAACGGCGGTAAAATTTCATATATTTTTTACTATTTATAATTGTATCTATAAAAACAAATGTGTTGTTTATAAGATCGAGCACTAATCTCTCCCCGAGATAAGTTATTTCTCTCTTCCTTGCGACAGTTCTAAAGCAATGCTAAGTCCTCCTTAGCGCTGGGTAGCCAGTAGGGATGGGCAAAAACGTGTACTTCAGTAAACGTGTAACCTCTCTCTGTGAACGGCGTGTACACGTGTACACGTTCGTACTTGCCTACGCAATAAATTTTGCACGCGAATTAGTGTGTGCACTATACACATGCATTTCGTGTCCAATATGTTTCAGCGGCGCCGTCGGTCGACGCTGTGGTTAGTCGCACGCAGTTTAACCCTGTGTGTGGGGGCCTGCACAGGTCCATGCGATTAATATTTAGATGAAAACAGTAAACGTGTACACGTATGGAAACGTGTACACGTGTACACTATCCCATCCCTAGTAGCCAGACACTAGACACAATTAAAACACGCATGTTAATAATAATAAGTAAGCTGGCCCAGCCGGGCGCATGCGCAGGTAAGCAAGTCACTGAACCACACACGTGACACCGCAATGCATCTTTATATGGGGAGAGATGCACCGGCGTCGGCCAATTAGCATGCCGAGTGCATGGGGGCTCGATGCAACACTCTCTGAAACGTCGGACGGTAGAGCCGGGCGTGAGTCATGTATGTTTCGACGGTTATCATTTGACTATCGAGTCTGTGATGATACGACTGTCTCATCCTGACAGTTCGTAAGGTAAGAGTGTCTCTGGTAGAGTGATCTTAGTACTGTTGGCAAACTTCGTTCAGACATTTTATACTGATATAGTACTTGCTAGGGATGTGGGTTTTCCGGAAAAATTCAATTTGGAAAATTTCCATGGAAAGTTTCCGGAAATTTCCCGGAAATTTTTCCGAAAAATGGAAAATACATTTTTTATGACGTCCTGCATATATCATGCATACTAGTAGGCGTATACAGTATAAAAGTAGACTATAGGAATGAGAAAAAGTATGGGAAGGATTTCTAATGCTGATTGGTGCAAGTGTGACTTTAATACAATTAGGCTACTAGTATCATAATTTAGCTATTTATAATAATAAAAAAAAAAAAACAATTATCCTAGAACTCAAACATCTTCGTTTTTACTGACCAATAATAATTGAGAAAAAAAAATTGAATTATACTAATATTTAAGAAGTTATAAATTTTCCGGAAAAATTGGTCGGAAATTTTCCATGGAAATTTTCCAAATTGGAAAATTTTCCATTGGAAATTTTCCGACCCACATCCCTAGTACTTGCATTATTTTGTATTGTCCCTTTAAATACTTTTTCGTCGAATGGCTTATTTACATCGTGACAACCACCAATTAAAACATTTGAAGTCCACAAAATAGCTTATTTACTAACAAATAACGTTCTTATTTTGTCGATTGTAATTTTGTCTTCTTTATGTTTGTTGTGCAGTAAACCTATTTTGTTGTGTTTTATAACATATTTTGTAACAACGATTTTGTTTAGGGTCTACTATATTATGCTAAAGGGTTGAGTTTCACTATGGTCTTCCTATATTGACTGAGATTTATTTGAAGATGTAGGGTTTTCAGTTACCTGATATGACCGCGGAAAACTCAAAATACAGTGCAGAATCGACTCACACCGGCACAAACTCTGGACCTGTAACTAGAATTTCGTGCTATTCCCATCGATTATCTTTAAGTCCTCATGCCAGAGTGAAGAGAACCCAACTTGTTCGGTTACTAATATAGATAGTGTAACAATAACAGTGACTAGACCCGGACTGGCACCGCCACCAAAACTTAAGAATTTCGTGTTTAAATCGCTCGCTTTGTAAATATATTTCTATATTAAAATATAAATGAGCTTTGTAATCTTTTTCACTGCAACTCAGTAAAAAAAAATTGACCTTATGATATTGCAATATTTTAGTGGCAATATAAAAATTATAACCTCGAACCTTATCATAGGGAAATATTTAAGTGCAACATTGAAATTTAATTGAACGTTTCAATCTGATTTACTCAATAATGTAAGACCGGATTGGTATCTTTTAAATGTAGTGCAAACATTGAATGCAATTCAATAATTTGATACATGAAAATAGTACATGAAATAAGTAACAAAAATGAATACCTTGAGTGTACTTTGTGTACTTTTAGTGTGAGCTTTGTAGTGTATTTTACTACAACAATAAGACACAATTAAGTGTCTAGCTTTCAGTGCAAACATGAACCGTAGTTCAACGCATAATATTTAATATAACAACAAAATGCAATCGACTCCGTAATCTGCGCAACAATCGATGAGCGAGAGATCGATCCTTCCACTCGATATCGATATCGTCTCGACAAGGGCGCGTGTTGTCTCGAGACACACACGCGCGTTGATGTGTGTTCGGAGTCAACAGGTTCGCCTTTACACCACCGCCTTGGCTTGATGACTCACAGCAAACACGTCTTCTTTTGTTTCTCGCGTCGGGCCGGCTTCGTTTCGTACGAAGGTCCCATTCAAGAATAATATCGACGTCTTCGTCTTGTCTCTGATTTCTAGACTTTTTAATTACATTCAAAATGTTTTGACATATAATGCGTTTTTCAGTAGAAAAATAAGGGTTTTTCCTTTGTGGAGTTTCGTACTAACATTTATTTTGAAAATTTACCAAAATTGTGTTTTTTTACGAAAAATATCTCTGATTTCATTGAAATTCCTGTAAAGGCGTTTATGATATTTTGCTCACTTCCATTTCGAAAGTAATGTGTGGTAATTAATAATTATGTAGTTAACCAATTCGCACACGTTAACAAAATATACAATAGGCCTACCAGATGAAATACATTTTTATTTTTGTGGTTCCTATGATACTCTTTGGGTTGACGTTATAATTATAGTAGAAATTAACTTTAATGTGTGGGGCCATATGCCATGATACCGTTGGGTCTAACAGGGTAGCACTCGGCATGGCTAACTATATATTTCGGGTTTCGGGGAAGAGTATAGCCTATATGTATATTCGCCATCAGACGATCTCATCACGATGTCAGGATAGCGAGTTATCTGGTGTATCTTGTCGACCGCATGCGACTCTGACACCACCTGTCACTCGTTAGTAGATACAGGACAGCCTTGCCCGCTAATGTCACTTACAGTGGTCAACTAACCAAACCATTTTTCGCCCGTTAATACCAGTGAAGTTATACTAATTGCCGAATTAAGTTCATGTTACTACACCAAACAAATTAACCTTCTAACTAGAATACAGTCACTTGCATTTTGTACTATTTTCCAGAATTTAAGTTTATGTTGTGTATCTTGTAATGTACAACTTACTGTCATCAAAATTCATTAAAACAAATTTATTTATACTTATTATCTTGGCTAGTAATTATATCCAATTACTTACAACCACAAAATGTGAGCGTGGATTGCATGGAACTGGTTGACACTTCAATCAGCTGTTGTGAAAGTTGACGTCGGATGCTCGAAATAAACACCTTCAGTTTAGACGTCGATGACGATAATGACCGCTTTATTTACTCTACACGATCATCACGACTTTTATTGTAGAAGGGGCATAACACAATATATGGACCTTGTTTGGTGCTGCTGCTGAGCTTGGGGGCTAAAGCACGTAGAGGAGAAATACGCAGTGTAGTGTGCGGCCCCAGTTGCAATTAGCCTCCCGACTAACCAATCAGTGAGCGTGTTCGTACGCGTTTGGCGTATTTCAATCTATAAAGAACACCACTGTAAGTTCTATAGACTTGAAATAAGTCTGCTTGTATATATGGAACGTTATACGCCATGCCAATAATGCCAAGCTTCTCTACACCTCGGACCAAATATTTAAAAATTTACTTTTGGCAATAAAATACGAAAACAAACAAGATACATATTGAATCGCGTCATTGCTAGTCTCACACGACGAGGAGCTCAAGAGTTGAGGGTGGCTTATTGTGTCGTTGCTGTCGCGAGCTCATTGCGCATGACGTCACCTCTATTTACCCGGCCTAAAGCAGTAGTCCGTTAATTACTTGCAACCCTTAATCCACCTCTCGACCCAGTGATCTTCATTACAGCCAGAAGGAATGTTCATCACCTTTGAATCTCGACCCTTTGACGCAGCACGAACCATTTATTCTTTGTCAATCCAGTCGTGCAGTCAGTCAATAACCAGGGGAAACGGTTACGGTGTCTGCTTTAATTCATTAACTATAATTATATCGGAGATGTTATAAATAATTACGTTTGCTAAGTAGCCGGATGCACAAGGCCATAGATATAGCCGACAGTGTTGTGTTTTGCTGGAACTAGTCTGCAGACTTATATTAGACGCACGGTAAGGCATGCGTTGCATTCATCAAGTCTGGATGTATACATGTTGGAATGTCTGGTGTATTTACCTGGTGTGACTTGTCAAGTGACTATTATGTACACTTGTCGACATATATAGATCAAGGGTACTACAGAAACCTTCTTTATCAACATCTCATCGGGTTCGTTCGTGAATTGCTTGTTGGGTAAATCTAGCAACAGATTCAATGTCTGCAGCTGTTTCGCTGTCGTGTTGGTTACTGAAACTTTTAAATGCTTGGCCCTATAGATGAAGAGGATATATTATATTATTGACTTTGCAGAACGTGTCCTAACTCTAGTGCAGACATCCTTCCGTACTATGACAACCCTTCTGCTAGTATTTGGTTATTCACTAGGCAGATTGGCTTGAGACTAGACACTAGGCAAACACGAAGGTTTCTTTCCTACCCTTAGTTTATATGTCAGCGTACATATATGAATGCTTGATGCCTGATGTGCTTACTTTTTATTTCGGAAAAAACCTTCGCGTTCGGATTGCCGTTGCCCGGAATCGAACTGGCGACCTCCCGAATTAGAGTCTCGCGTGTTTCCGTTGAGCCACGTGTCATTGGTGTCCAATGCTAGCGTGTTGAACCCTCCGTTCGCATTCGATTCTTCCGCTTTTCGGAATGAATTATATTTCTCGGGGTGTTTCTCAGTCGTTGCACACTGACGTTTCTTCCACAATGCTTACAAATTGTGTCCGGACGTGCAAACAAACACAAAACCACGTGGGACGTCTGAAAGCCGGGACTCCCCCGTCTCGAGGTCACCATGGCAACCCTGCGCGGTGCACAATGGACGCCCAGGTGCGCCGACCTGGCAACTGTGCGGTGCTGTAATTAATTGCTGCTCTTATTGTGTGCGACTCGTTCCTCGCAAAGCTATCTGCCCCAGCTTCTTTGACTGCATCGGCGATATTAATATTTACTTTGAAGTGAGAGGTGTCATAGCAACGTGTAGGGATTGAAATCGATTGAGTATTTTATTCCGGGGATTGAGTTCGCAAGGTAAGATTTGATGTTAGACTGGTCACTGATTTCGGTCACATAGTTTTCTTCTTTGCATTAGACTTGCACCGCAGACTCCTCAAGTGCTAAGCAAAGGTAGCCACTAAGGGGCCAGGTGCAAAGATAATTTTACACTACTATCGTTTAGCATTTAATATGAAGGTCTTCGATAATATTTAAACTACATTGTTTCGTTAACGCCACGGCTAAACACATTAATACATTTAACTGTATAAGAAATCACATACCACTAGTATACACTGCACGGCTGTAACTAGACATCAGTAACATTTCTCCAAGGTAAACCACTTTAGTATAATATCATCGAATCCATCTTTATCATTTAACTCTAAGATAATTAGATAATTGGCAATCATTTAACTCCATGAATAAACATCAGTATCATTTAGCTCCTATTATCAACTTCATCAATATCATTTTTAGCTTAAAGTTAAGCTACACAAATGCAATTTTATTTCACCAGTATCATTTAACTCTGCGATAACCTACATCAATACTGCTTAGCTCGAAGATGCTAACTGATCATTATCAGCGTGTCAACACTAAAAGCATGCGCAACACCCTACGCTCTTGGCTACATTGCCGAGTGTTTCACAGAAAGGAACCGCACGGCCCATATGTTTGCTCGACAAATAACCTCCGTCAACAGTCGGTCGTACCTGAAGCACGAGTGAAACACTAAAGTCGATTCCTCGAAGAACGGAATAATTTTCACGGGCCGCGGTTTGTGACGTCACACTCTCGCCCTCGATTCGTCGGAGCAGAAAGATGCGTTGAGAGATGAGGCGGGCGCACGATCGGGTGCTCCACGGAACAACCCGAACTCTCCCGATGACGTAATCGCCGATCGGGTGCTCCACGGAACAATCCGAATCCTCCCGATGACGTTATCGCCGCTCGGGTGCTCCACGGAACAACCCGAACCGTTTTCGCTGATAATATCGCTAGTCGGGTGCTCCACGGGACAAAACGAAACCTCCCGATGTCGTAATCGCACGTAAAGAAGTTAAATACATGGGTTTGATTCCCAAATGTGTTTTCGTTTTACTTCTAACTCAACAGTCTCTCTTAAAATTTCGTTTTCCTTTAATTGCCTACTAATAACGAAGTTTATGAGGTTTTGTGCAGCTAACGCCACAAATTTCATCTATCGGACAGGCTACCATCCTCATACTGATAACAATTATTGTTGCAAGACTGTCAGCCATTTTGCGTGTTGTGTTTCTGGATTCAAATAATGTTTTCTGCCATTCTTTGTCTCCACTTGTTGCGTGCAGAATTGAAAAAAAGAGATATAAATAACAATATGGTACATTGCGAAATGCGTCGCAACAGGATGCAGTGATATCTGTTGTACACGTGTGGTAGATCACACGTTTGTTATCTGCGATGGTTTAGTCAGAAATCGCACCATCACCAGTTAAACAAATACTGTAATTCCACCCGTAAGTGTATCAAGACTGGTTTAATGTCCAGTCTAGTCTTTTAGGCTTGCATTTCACAGAGTGTGAGCTGCTTTGCTCCAAGAGTCTCTGTTGTAAAACCCATGTAGTAGTAAATAATCATACTTCACCCCTACATCTTTCCGAGAGTGTTTGCTTGGGTAATTTCTCGTGGTCGCCCACCGTATCTGCGAGTACTGGGTTTCATACACAACATACATGGAGATTAGTTCAGCTGCGGTAGTTTTATTAATTACCCAGAGATGACCACATGAGGCATGTTTCTTCTTCTCGCTACTAGTTCTTATTCCTGTTCTCTTAATACTGACGTAATGTTATAGTGTAAATTGATCTTCGAGCGGTACTGGTATCTCTTTCGTTTTGGTATTATAATTAATTATTCATGCATTTGTATATTTACATCACATCTTGCTTTCAAGTAGTGCAGTGTTGTGAGTTATATGAGTAAAGTAACCAAATACAATTATCATATGTCAGTACAAAATTAGTTACTTATTGTGCTATGTGATGAACATACGATAACACTTTCACATCATTTTTGTATCTTATATCTTGTAGAGTACGTGTCCTACTTTGAAACATTCTTCTTCCTTATACGACTGTTCCGTTTTGTGGTTTACCGGTTAATAGTAAATATCATCTCATACATAAACACATATCATACAATTTGTTCTGTCTGTTCTCTGAATTCGTCTCAAAGACACCGCTTCCGTAATAAAAAACAACCAATGTAATGTATGGCCTAGTGGCTTTATGTGCTTTAGGCTTGATCAAATATCTTGATTCAATTTTTTAAGCATTGGTAATTACTGTTTCCTGATTCACACTATCAAAATGTGTTTGTTGCATCAACCTTCAACTCAGTTCCTGTGATAAAATGGGTTAGTTGTGAAGTGTGTTTTGTCTCATGTGAAACGCATTATCTGAGCCACTTACTTTTTTAAATTGGTGTGACAGTTCAACTTACCTCCTATGGTGACTTACGTGGGCCTAACTAACCTCCAGCATTTCGGTGCCCCTGGTGTTAAATCTACCCTACCTACCTCGGATGTGCCTGTGGTCCTTGTTTTATATCTGTTTTAAACTGTCTTTCTTTCTGTGACTCGTCATCCGTCAGCCCAACTTACCTCCTATATGTTTCTGTGTCGCCTGGTATTTTGTCTGCCCAACCTTCTGAGTCTCTGAGCCCCTGGTGTTACGTCTGACCCATACCTAATGATATTCTTCCCGTGTAACGAACTGTTTCTGTGCCCCTGATAGATCCGCGCCTCTGGTCCGACGCGCACGTGAAACACTGGCTGTGCTGGGCGATATTCTTCCCGTCTAACCAACTACTTGTTTCTGTGCCCCTGATAGATCCGCGCCTCTGGTCCGACGTGCACGTGAAACACTGGCTGTGTTGGGCGATATTCTTCCCGTCTAACCAACTACTTCTTTCTGTGCCCCTGATAGATCCGCGCCTCTGGTCCGACGCGCACGTGAAACACTGGCTGTGCTGGGCGATCCGCGAGTTCTCCCTTGAGGGAGTCACCTTCCAGGAGTTCCACATGACGGGCAAGCAGATCTGCGCGATGGGCAAGGAGGCTTTTCTGACCCTGGCGCCTCCCTTCATGGGAGACATCCTGTGGGAACACCTGGAGATACTGCAGAAAGGTAATCGCACAAGTTCTTGATGAAAATAGGAATGACAAAGTATTTCATATTGCTATTTAAAATAGTCTCTTCATTATCTTTTCCGTCCTGTTTTATTAAAAATATATGTATATATACTTCAGCGCAAAAAGTTATCCCCACACTAGATTTCAAATGGTCATATAGGACATACTATACAATAATTGTATAGTAATTACAATACATACACGTTCATATAAATATTTACGTTAAGAAAAAATCCCCCTTTCCGCTGTCCATGCTCAGCACGCATAACAAATGGCGTGACTATAGTGTATTTTAACATGGTCAAAACCGATTGTTCACATTTCGTGGAACACTTAAACTCGGGTCCACCCCCTTGGTCTGTCTGCTATGAATCAAAGTATTGCAATTTTTATTTTCTTGCACTAATCAGTATCATGTTACCGTTACCATATCACGCGCTAACCGCAAGGCTTGTGCCGACCTATGTGTGCAGCACAGCACGAACCATTAAACTTCTGTTCTCCTGATGAAATTAGAATGTTTCCTTCTCCACTGCCCACCTGGGTTTAGATATCGCACAGCTAATACGACAGCTGCCTTGTGGAACTTTGTGCGCGCCTATATTGTGCCGTGGTTTTGACGCGACGCACGTACGTTAAGAAGCGGGAGAGATAACCTCAAATAAAAACATTTAAGGTGTACAGAACCTTAGGCTTATAACAAATACTATTATATAATGTCTGCCGCTGAATATAAACTTGATTTATTTATACTAGTTTCCTAGCCAGCCATAGTTTGTGTTCATTGTAATTTGTACTTCTAGAGATTTGGGGAGAAACAATTTTCGATTTCAACATGAATATGGAACGTTGAATCGTAGTCATCGAAGTGTGGTATCAACGCGTGGAGGCCTACTTACAACTGAAATAATTCTGAAAATCATCTTTTGACTTCTTAATAATATTGACCACCATCATTACATTGACGTGTTAAAAATATGTAATGCGTAACTCTATCCAGTGAAAGAATCCTTTACGTTGCACTGAACTAAACTTCCCCTCCCCCACAAATAAATACATCTCGTTTGCAAGCAGTGTTCCTTCTTCAGTCGACTGGTAAGTTTCGTTTGTCAATACCCTCATTGTGCAAGCTTACTTGAGGGGGAAGGGGAGCCCATATTATGTCGAAAGAAGACAATTCACCCTTAGATTACTGTGGGGTGATTGATCATGCATATTTGTTACAGCTGACGTGGTAACACAAAGTGATCGGTCAAGACCAACCGTTGTGACGTCATTGTCTTTCGATCCCTTTCATATCGATATTAGTATCGATATATTCTGGTTATGCGGGGTTAGGTTGATTCGATTCGACGTTCTCAACCGCTAGGTTATATGACTTCGACCCCTTTGTCGCCTGTTACGACAAGATAGATAGATAGATAATGGTCTTTATTGAAGGCGGGATTAAGGCCAGCAGAGCTATTATACACACTACACAGGCCATATTCTGCAGCCATATTTTATAAATAGATACATAATGTATTGGTTTTACGAAATCATTCCTCACTACTATTTTTATCTCTCGAAACAACTTTATCGATGCGTTCGTCGTAGATCTGACTCGTAACCAACCAACGGTCGGTATTTGAAATTAGGAATCGGTGATTGGCCACGCGAATCACCCGTCTATCATCGGTAAGGTTGTTTCGGGACAGATATATCACAAAATATACAATAGTATCCGATATAAACCCAGTACCTATATTGAACATTTTGCTCCACTTACTAAAGCACCAATTAACGTCTACAACTATCCTCAAACTCTTCCTGCCGGTGTAGTGGGGTAGTGGTGTACGGGGGTCGTACCCCAGCCCGTTCAGTTGGGCGAGCGAAGTGGGCAACGAACGCCGTGACTCGTCTGTTGTGCAATGAATGATACGTGACGTCACTGATGGACTCGATGACAATGGACGTTTATCGATGACTCACTGACTCTCCCATGACACCTCTGACTGCCGACCTCGCATTGTGCTTTGTTGTCACCTCGAATCGACTACTGCAGACAGTGCCTTACTTGAATTACAATATAATATACTGTCTTCATTGTGGTTCTCCCTATCTAAATAATTCTCTCCTACTTATATGAATCAAGGGAAGTAAAGATATCTTCTTTATCAATGCCTCTTCGGGCCTACCACGCAGTGACGACGCTAGGGGGGGCCAGGGGGGGCCGGTGCTCCCCTTAAAATCCCTCGGCCCCCCAGCGGCCCCCCAAGCCAAAATAAATTACCACTGTTACACTACGTTGGTGCCGCCGCATGCACGCCAACAAACAAATACTTCGCGTTCAAATAGCAGCGCTTCTAACTTCTTGTAGTTGAAATTGACTACACCAATCCACCACTCTCTCTATACCAAATATTTATCAAACTGGAGTTCTTAGCATTTTGATTTTTACTTTCAAGTTTTTCACTGCTTGCACATGGTTACTGAAGCCAGAAGTTTCAAACGCCATTGGAAGGTTGTATGCCCCTCCTTGCTTTCAAAGAAGCTTATGAACTGTGCACTATTAGCCTAACAATACCTGCTGCTGCTACCACCAAGTGCTGCTTGTGAAACAACATTTTCGATCATGCGCCGTATCAAGAGTTATACTTACGTAATCGAGTGGGAAACAATCGACTAAGTACACTATCTGTCCTATCAGTGGAAAAAGACATTGCCAAAAGCCTTAAAGGGATAGTCAGGTGAAAAAATAAAAAAACTACCATTTGTATATGTCCACCCTCAAATATGGAAAACATGACTAAAAGATACCATACTTTAAAAGCAGGTGGTTAAAAAATTAAAGAAAACGCGATAATTTGGCTTGTTGCTACCAAATAGCACCGAGCAACTTTTCTCATGGTAATTTCCATTTTAAAAAAATGTTGCCTCGAGATAGTAAAACCACCGCTAAAATAGGGCACTTATCAAAAATCGATCAGGAGTTTCAATGTGCATCGTTTTTCTACCGATACCATGCTTCTGTACTTCTACAAAATGCCCTGCAATTAATTTTTGATGTGTAGAAAAGTTGCAATCTGTTTTGAGCGGCACTGTTCGCAGTCGCCGAGTGTTGTTGCTGGTCTCGTATAACACAGTGAGTGCTCTGTATTATAAATCCATGTTCTGTCTATCGGGAAGGCGCTAGCGAGCTCAGAACCAATACAGCTGCTACTACGCTTTAGAAGACAAATGCAGCAGAGCTGGCGAAGTGAATCTTATAGAATAGCTAAATGTTCACTATTTTTTCCCTTGCATTGAAGCAACCTGTATCAATTTTATTTTACACATAACCGAATTTCATGCACTTATGACTCATTGGTGATTTTTTAGTTTTTCACCTGACTATCCCTTTAATACGCGCGAGGTTTTTCGCAAATTTGATGTAGCTCATCACAACTTGAGGATAACCGTGCATTAATTAGGTTAGAATGGAATGCATATTTTCATGTCCACGAGTGCATGTAGCCTGGTGTACCCCCCCCCCCCCCCCCACCAACAACACCCCCCACTCCACACCGATAGAAAACAAGTCTGGAATCTGCACGGCCCCCCCATACATTCGTAGAACTTCCCTTGGCCCCCCCATTGGACAATTCCTGGCGTCGTCTCTGCCACCACGTGACCACGATTCCTATAGTCCACGCCTACGTAGGCCTATAGCTCAAACTATATAGAACACACTATTTAGTAAAATCCAGACTTTGTAATAAGCTTGCGCTAAAGTTAGAGCGCATTCAGCAATGCCAAGAATATAATGTGTAAACTGTAAAGCTTATTTTAATATCCACTCCTTCTAAGACCAATTCAGAAATTATTATTTTAGAAGTTTCAGTTGGCAATACGATAACTAAACAACGGCAGACATATTGAATGATTGGATCTCGTCGTTGCTATACTCACACGACACGACAACTCACGAACTAACCCGAAGAGGTGTTTGATAAATAATGTTTCTGTACTATCGTTGGTTTATATATGTCGGCGAGTGTAGATGGGGAGGCTAATATTGCCCTCTGCAGCTATGGTGTAGCTAGGAAGGAACGTCCGAGAGCTCTGCAGGTGCAGGACTCGGCTCCGTCATTCGCCTCATGACTCGAGAGAACCTTGGAATAAGCTTTTATCCAGTATTACCGGTGGTAGAAATCAAACCTACGACCTCCCGAATTAGTGTCGCGTGCCGTGTCGCCTCCACCAGTTATACAAAGTATACACACACACAGTAGCAGAAAGGGTAACATACCCTTGAGTACCGAACACCTGTCCTTAACTCCGTCATAAATAAATTTACATACACGAATAAAACACAAAAAGGTGATATCTATATATCCCATTTCTCTCTCGAAGGTGATGTAAATGCTATCTATAAAACTTCCCCATGCAAAACTCTCGCACGACCATAGCTCTTCGGACCATCAAACAACATCATCCGGTTGTTGAACTGTGGAATACTTTTGCCAGACAAGTTGTTTGAGCCGCAATTATTTACATTTCACCGAGGTCCCACTGCTACAAATGTTATGATGGCATGGTTCAATGATCATAAGGGAACGTACACAGAGTAAATAAACAATGTATACACTACAACCATAGTAATAGGAAGCATCACTTTTGTTTGGCACAAGCCTCATTGTGAATTGTAGGGGGGAAAAGGGATGCAACATATGAAACTAACACTAAATGCGCTTATTGTAACCGGTCGCCTTCGCAAGATGTGAATTATGATTATATAAGGCGTTTTATACGTTGTGTAAGTAGCAGTAGATCTACTGCCAGTGGCAATCAAATGTAATACGAATATATCTTTTTTTACATACTACATAATAATACATAAATAAAGGCGATTAATAACCCAACACATACTTTACACTGAGTAAACACGAAAACCGGAACTATTTGTAAACCAACTTTTGCTTCCAAATCTTGAGTATATAATATAACCGCGTAATACATTTTGAATACATTGCCATTGCCTCAAACGACCACTATAAACCCTCTAGCATCCGTCTTAGCCACAAGAGAGAATATAGATAGATAGCATACTCATGCGAAACCGTAGTCAGTTATTAAATCAGGTAGCAAAGAAGTCAACAAGGAAGTAATTGTGGCACGCGGATGTTGCCGAGACACCGAGCTGTCTGTCTTTGCACGGAGCTCGTGTTGCAGCGGAGACTGCATGGAGGTAGGCACACACATACGGCCGCCATTGTTCGTCCAACCTGTCGTTCCAATATTTGCAATGTTCTTAATAAGTAATTATCGGCACTGGACTAGCTATATCCTAGGTCACGATTCAATGGCAGTTTTTGTTTTATATGATATAACATTGCACTGCTTGCGCATTTCAATGCTGGGAGATCCCCGACCCTTGTGCATTCCTTCCCTTCAAACAAACATGAGCAATCGTAAGAGGGTAAGCTGTGTAGAAGCCACCCTACGAGTTGCTTTATTTTCTCTAGAGCTAATAAGACATAATTTATGTCTGTAGCTGGAATTATTGTTAATCATTCGAATCTGTCGAGAACCATTGTGGCTAACTATCGTAGATTAGGGATGCTCACTGGGGGGTTGTTTGTGAGGGTGGCTGTGTCTGCGTGGCGTGGGTCCACTTATAACGGTACGGTAGTCATGTCCCACAAACACTCCATCATAATCACACAATAAGGAATATCCACCATTTCCCAACATTGGCGGACACAAGGGACTAGGGAGTTATAACATATATTCGAAAGCACAAGTGTCACGGTTTTTTCTTTATCGCGCTGTTATATTCTGAAACCACCTGTAATGAGGGCAGAATGCTGTTAAAACAACAACACTATATTAATCTATTTCTCACTCCCCGCTATTCATTTCTTTAAATAGACGGTCAGCTATCCCCCCAAATTCAACAGAATGGTCTCACTCGGCCGGACCAGTCGAGAGTAGGCTCAAAAAATTCGTAATTTTTAGCTGATTACAACAAAGGCAATCCGGAAAACGAAATCGGTAGCTTTTACTTTTTATAGCCAAAAAACGGCAAAAAATGGCAAAAAGTAATTATTTAAATACTACAAAACTAGTTGACTGATAACGCTGGGACAGGTGTCGAACAATTTGTTATTTCATGTAAAATTAAGAAAAAGTAATGCGAAAATGAAAATCGCTACCGTTTTGCCCTGGGAGAATAAAAACGGCAAAAATGGCACACATTTCATTTCGAAGACTAGTTGACCGATAACACTGGGAGAAGAGTAAAAAAACTCGGTATTTCAAACTAAATGTATCTAATAACAAATAATGTGAAGTTCGAAAACATAAACACGGCCTTTAAAATCAAGAAACGGCAAAAAACGGCACCAATGTATCATAATATAGAAGACCAGTTAACCGATAACACTGGGAGAAGAGTAAAAAAACTCGGTATTTCAAACTAAATGTATCTAATAACAAATAATGTGAAGTTCGAAAACATAAACTAGGCCTTTAAAATCAAGAAACGGCAAAAAAACGGCACCAATGTATCATAATATAGAAGACCTATCGACCGATTACACTGAGACTGGTGGCATGAACTCGATATTTAAAACTAATTCATAACAAATAAAGCGACTATCGTAATCGATAGCACTTGGCCTTTAGAGAAATCAGAAATCGGTAAATAAACCGGTAACTATTACTTTGTATAGACAAAAAGACGGCAAACAAAATTACAATTTGTGAACTTCATTACCAATTTCTGATAATGCTTGGAAAGATGTCAACAAATTTTATATCTTTTAAGGAAAGCGAAGAAAATGTAATTCGAAAATTTATAATCATAGAGTTGGGCATTAACCAAAAATAAAAGGGGGGAGGGGGGCATAAAAGGGCCTAAAGTATGTAGTATAAGTGACCGATAAACTTCAAGTAACCCCTCACATTTTATGGGAGAGATATATGACAACACATTTCATACTTAAAGCAAAATACCTAACAAAATATTGTGTGTGTTACACAACACTCATCATTAAGTAATATAACAATAATTGAAATCAGTAGCTCTTTAGATTTGAGAGCAGAAAACGGCAGAGGGCAACAATTGTCAGATGTGCGACCAATAAAAATGACAAATGCGGGTGGGTAACGAATCAAAACAATGCTATTTGATAGTGTTTTAAGATAAATTATAAATCTTATATATATTTCATTTCTTTCTTAAACACAAAATTCACCAAGAAGGGTGTGTTTATCAAATCAAAGTTCAAACGCTCAAAATACGTTCAAAACAGTACATTGTGTTCTCAGACTTGTTAAAGTAACTGCACATTTTATTTAGATAGGTTTTATTTTGGTACCATTTGACATAACTGTACCTTTGATTGTTGCATTGCCTATAGGTCAACTCTGCTGAGATAAAATATTTGTCGATGATAAGCCACTGTTTTCTGACTAAGCAGGCGATTTAGACGGTCAGCTATGCACTTTTGTGGTCTCACTCGGCCGGACCAGCTGAGAGTAGGCTCAAAAAATTCGTAATTTTTACCTGATTACAGCAAAGGCAATCCGGAAAACGAAATTGGTAGCTTTCACTTTTTATAGCCAAAATTATCAGACGTGAATGCGCTTCGATATCATATGTACTGCACTCGGGGAGGTGCCGTCGACCCAGAAACCTTACCTCCATGTCGCTCAACACTCCGGTTGCACATTGACAGATCAAACTACCAAGCAGCTATCTGGAAAACATCTCTCCTCCAATTCCAAAGTATCCCACTCCCATTCGACCATGGCTGGTGCCTGGAAGATGGTTCTATTGCTATCCAATGGCTTGCAACGAAACCAGCCCCAGAAGAAGTATTAGAATTAATATCATGCAAATGCAAGCACTGTTCTACAGCTAAGTGTCAGTGCAAGGAGCTAAAGCTTAGATGTACAGACTTGTGTTCCTGTCAAGAGCAATGCAAAGAGGTGGAAGAAGATACCTTGCTACCACTAATAGAGGAAAGCTATTGCAGTGAGGACAGTGACTGACCTGGATTTCTGAGGTATGTAGGCTATTACTAAGCCCTCATTATATACGTCTTAATATTTTAAAATCAAAATATAATTTTCGCGTTACCGATGCGACTATATATGTGAACGTGTTTCTGTTTTAGTGAGTCTCGAAGCATAGCAGATATGTACAACACGGTGACGAGGATGCACTAGTTTGTCATGCACTCCACATTAAAGTATATAGTTTGTAAGTGCTTTAAATTTAAACATCATCTCACATGTGTGTTTTAGTTGTATTTACATTAGTGCTCCATTTAATTGTATAATAATGTATAAAATCATGAGCTATCATCTACATAACTACATGTGACGGCCTGCTTGATGCTTCGCAGGTTTACAATGACTTTTTTTAAACAAGTTTACATTTACATGGCAAAAAAAATGTATATGCCGAACATGCACCTAATAAATAATAATATTATAGATTTATTATTATTATAGATAATATTTTAATCACACAACAAACCGTCTAGAATTTACGGAGTTGGAACACATGCCTTCAATATGTATTTTTTCCTTGTATTTGATCTTTTATAAATAACTGGAGACAATATTGTGATGTTTTTCGTTTTCGTGTAAATAAATTACGAATAAATATTGAACAACGGGGTTCATTTATCTTTTCCAATTATACATTTTTCTTCCTACCCAATTATCTTTTCCTGCAAATCGTATGTCTTTGTTGCCGTTCTTCAAGCACTTAAAATAATACCAACAATTTAAATGCGACTTACCTTTTATGACCGTTTCCAACTGCATTTGTGTTTATTCTATTCTGGCGGAAATAATAACACTAATATTATAACCGACCCCCCCCCCCCCCCACTCCACCTTGTTTTTGGTACCGTTTTGGCCCTTTAGTATCTGAAGTATCTGAAAGGTAAAAGGTAATGTTTAGAAGTTTGCACGCTGCTTACAATCGCATTTGTTGCCATCCCTCCCAGTAAGTTTTGTCAGCCAATTAACCTAAAAGACGGCAGTGCCCTTTTGGTGCCTTTTTTATCTATAGCCTAAAGGTACACATATTGAGTTTCCCTTTATTTATTCTACATTATGCCTATAAAATATCAAATTAGTTTACCTCTCCCATTGTTACCGGTCAGTTGGTCGATAAAATAAATTGTGCCATTTTTTGCCGTTTTTAGGATCTCAACGCCAAATGGTACTGAATTCCATGTTCGCATTATGTTTTATTCATTTCTCACAAAATATCGAGTTTTTTGACACCTTGCCCAGCGCTATCACTCAATTGGTCTTGTAATCGATAAAATTCCCTTTTTTTTACCGTTTTTTGGCTATAAAAAGTGAAAGCTACCGATTTCGTTTTCCGGATTGCCTTTTCTGTAATCAGGTAAAAATTACGAATTTTTTGAGCCTACTCTCGGCTGGTCCGGCCGAGTGAGACCACAAAAGTGCATAGCTGACCGTCTAAAAATCAGAAACGTAAAACTCGTTCCAAAGCCATTTTATCGTAGTTAAGTATAATAATCATGTCATACCTAATGATAGCATTGAGTTTATGAGTGTAAGCTCAATGACCAGTGATGATAGTACATAGAAAAGTTAGATATAATTTCAAGTTAAAATTACAATAATGACTATTTTATTAATTAGTAGGAACTTCTGACGTAATCCACTGTTCGTTATTGTAAACAAAGTAGTAAACAATGTGTAACTTATCGGTCGTGCAGTAGGGCGCAAGTCGTGCATGCGTTCATTGCAACGAACGAACAAATAAAAGTGCAAAGCAAGGAAATGACTTCCTTTAGAAACTCCTTGCTAACTATTTTCACTCTCCTTGCAAACAATGCTCCGATTGTTTGGGCGCCATTGTTCAAACTGATGGTATCAGTTGATCGTCCACTGTTTCCTGGAGATTGTTGGCCGACATGCGGAGACCGCACTCTGTGGCGTGGGGCTACGGGTTCGAACCCCATCGCTGTTCCCATTCGTGTCGCTTCAACAGAATCCTTAGTATAGTTTAAACACATCAGAAGCAATTTGGCTGCCAAATATGAAAATAAAATACAAATGTCACAGAGCATTCGGTTCCTTTCCGCCATTCTCCTACGTTGCATTTGACTTTGTGCAACGACATTCAATCATTTTAATTGGATAACAATTATATCTTTTAATTATAGATACGAAGTGTTTACTGATTATTTTAACTGGTTTCCGTGTTAATCGCGTGTTATCTGCAACCGTCATGGAGTGAAACCGTGAACCGATAAGCTGGTATGTTGGCGGTTTCCCGAAATCATGCTTTGAATTTTGACAACTCATAATATGTTGCTAATACACTCTTTGCACTAACTCAGCACTGATTTTCTGTGTCGTCAACAACGTAACCGGCTGGACCAAATGTTGGTCTGCAGTATAAGTTCATTGCAAATAATAAAAAGATAAACTGTATATTATTCGATAGTTGAGAAGTTGAACTTTCATGATCAGATGCTTACGCACGTATGTTTCTTTTTTCAAATGTCAAATTCAATGCGCAAATTAAAATGCAATTTTCAATAAATACGGACGCGTATCAAAGTAATTAATGCAACCCTGATTTGTATAGGACATCTTCGATAGGGATCACTAGGATGAGATGAGAACTTCATCAATTCAAACTCGCGCCAACTTCTTTTCAAAATAATTCCAATGGTTGCATTCCGTAAGTGGACCGGGCTCGACCAACCCAAGAGCAGTACCGGCAGTACCTATCCCTAATGAACGTTCGAGCGGTCGAGCTCGGTCGACCTTGCAGAATACAACCCAAAATGTAAGGAAGTTGGCGCCGAGTTTGAATTCATGAACTTTTAGCAGTTGGATTCGATTGCTTGTAAAATGCTTGTATGGCGAGCTTGTATTGCCATTGAAGACATAGGTTGTTCTCTATCAAAAGAATGACTAGATGGTGATTCTGACCAATAAATGCGCTTCTCTACGGATTATAACCTCAAAATGCAAACTTCCCTCCATTTAACAAGCAAGCAAATCCCAAAAGCGTCCGAAACATTTTGTGTCATCCAATCCATCTCCATCCTGACGTCATAGGAAGTTATCCCAGCGTATGAGACGTATATTAGTACTGGGGTAATGCAGCAGCAATGGTTATCCAAGATGGCTTCCGGCGCAAGCTCGCCCCGCACTGGCCGGTCAACGCAAAGCAACACAATAGCCCTCCCGCCACAGTCGGTTGCACAAGGTTAGCTATAATAGTGACAACCGATTGGAAATGAGTCTCGCATGTGATAACATCGTAATGGCGGCCATGTTCTTCCGGTGTTTGCGCGTAGATGGTCTCCCAATCCAGCCTCACACATCCGCGTCGACAGCGCAGCATCATGCTCAGCCGCCAGCTGGCCCTGCTCTTCCGAGGTAAATAACAATAAACGCCAGCCAGGTTTGTGTTCTTGTTGACTCAATTGGGTAATGGGCCACTTTGGATAGAGCCATTAACCAATCTACCTACTTGTGAGCTACTTGTTGCCGAAGGGAGGCGACGTTTAAACGTGTAGTCGTTAGTGGTCGGTTTGAACGTTTTGAAAATGTATTAACGTTACTCATTGTTTTTTGTAATAGCTTACAATTGATATAATTGTTGTTTTTGTGTTTATGTATAATTTATTTTAATTCATAGTTTTGTAATTGTTGGGATTAATCAATCACATTGATTAAATTTAATTAGTATTACATTATCCATAAATTACCATCCATTATATTTTGAATAATTCAATGTGATTATAACAATAATTGAAAACGTTTGATTTAAAAAAAAATCGCATTCATTCCTTTTTTGGGTGGCGTGGTCGATTTAACGCGGGGTTTACACATGATCCTCCATTTTTGTAGCGTGTGATGCGCGCAAGCCTTCCAGTTTTCTTCGTCCTTACGTTCAATGGAATTAATGAATAAATAATTCGAGATGACCCGTTTCGGTACGTACACCTTGTTTGTTTGCTCATCGTAGGCTACGAGTGGGTTAATTCTGTGTTATAAATAACGTTAATGAACACTTACGCAAGTGAAGTTTTTCTTCGTTTCACACATCTTTAGAAACTATAACCTTCACTACGCTCGTCAGACGGAAGTTGCATGCGCCCAATTGCGATACTGTGTTAATATAATATATGCTGCGCACATTTTATAGATTTAATCGACTGCACCATCGCCAATAACAGTTCGTTTTGTGCAGTTATTTATCCGGTGTCCATGAGAGAATAAGTGGAATCACTTTCCTTAACGTAAGATCGTTTTTCTAACTCGATATGTAATGTGTTTATTTTTAGAGCATGGTACGAAGGTTTTCTTTCAAATCATTTACTTTCATTTCATTTGGCCATATTCTATGTTGTTTGCTATAATTTTCGTGTTTAATATTATTTTATTGACTTTGTTATGTTGTACAGTCTCGGTTTAAACTGTTAACATGTTATACAGACGTAATGTAAGTGCAGCTGTATGTATATATACGATCTAACACGTCACTAACAGTCGTCACAAGTTTAAATTAGTCAACAAAATAGTTACATTATTATTATTATTATTATTATTATGATTGGTCAAAAGGAGAAGCCAGTTTTCTGCAATAGTTATGAATGTATGGTTGCACATAATTTAAATGAGCAAGGTTGTTACTCATAAGATTTAGTTACAGTAATCTGTAAAATATGCGTTGCACTTTGTATAGCAGCCAACATTAATGGTACAGTAAAATTAGGATTTATTAGCTGAAAGTTCTATGAATAATTATTAAATCTGTGCATGGGATGCATATTTTTAATGGGGTTTTTCCGTTCCCAAGTTGATTGTTATGATCTACGGCACTATTTAAGGGGGGTGTGCTGGAAGGGGGAGGTGTAACCGTCTAACGTGCTGACACCTGTCGGGATGTATATCAAACATGTTTGCCATCATGAGAGACCAAAGGTGTTATAATTGTTTTAGGGGTTATTCCCTCACAATATCACCAATATCACCAATTCTATTAAAGTTATGGTGCAATTATGCTCTGCGTGTAAAATTAGTTTTTTGTAACTTTTTCTGCGTCTAATTATTCTGGGAGATATTTATCTATCATTGCTTTCCGTGCACAAGTTTCTTCGTCCACTGGCACAAAACAAGTAGGTACAGTAAATATTTGTGCTGGCGAGCGGAAAAAGTGCATGCACCAATATAGTTAGTGGTCAAAAAGGTGTGAACATCTTCGCAAGATTTAATTTTGCAAGGGAATTGGGTGTGCCATAAATTGAATATATTTACTATTTATTAAGTAATAAGACAGGTCCCATAAAACATATTAACTATCTTTTAATAAAAAAAAAAACAAAAAAAAACGTAAACGTGTATTTGAGATATTTAGACTGTATGTATAGCCTATGCTACAGTTGTGCTACCTCGACGCTGTTACCACTAAAGGCAGAGTCGACTCCATCCATGCAAGTGGCAGACGCCAAATCGAGTTGTATGTTCTGGCGCGCGCTAAAGAGACGCGCGCCAGCTGAGTGTCTTCGCAGCGATCTCATTGGCTACAATACGACCTCACTAATCAACTCGCGCTTGTACGAGTCGTCGCTCTCTTTCCCTAACCTGACGATATCGTACGTACGGCATTTCGAAACCGCCTGTCTATCAGAGATTTATGAAGACACACGCATGCAATGACCTGGCACAGTTGTGACTGTGTTGACGCACACGCATGTAATCCATTGTCACAGTTGTGACTGTCTTGACGCACACGCATGAAATCCACTGGCACAGTTGTGACTGTCTTGACGCACACGCATGAAATCCACTGGCACAGTTATGACTGTGTTGACCACATACGCATGTAATCCACTGGCACAGTTGTGACTGTTGACGCACACGCATGTAATCACTGTCACAGTTGTGACTGTGTTGACGCACACGCATGTAATCCACTGGCACAGTTGTGACTGTCTTGACGCACACGCATGAAATCCACTGGCACAGTTATGACTGTGTTGACCACACACGCATGTAATCCACTGGCACAGTTGTGACTGTGTTGACGCACACGCATGTAATCACTGTCACAGTTGTGACTGTGTTGACGCACACGCATGTAATCCACTGGCACAGTTGTGACTGTGTTGACGCACACGCATGTAATCCACTGGCAAAGTTGTGTGTGTTGACGCACACGCATGTAATCCACTGGCACAGTTGTGACTGTGTTGACCACACACGCATGTAATCCACTGGCACAGTTGTGACTGTGTTCACGCACACGCGTGTAATCCACTGGCACAGTTGTGACTGTGTTGGCGCACACGCATGTAATCCACTGGCACAGTTGTGACTGTGTTGGCGCACACGCATGTAATCCACTGGCACAGTTGTGACTGTGTTGACGCACACGCATGTAATCCACTGTCACCGTTGTGACAGTGTTGACGCACACGCATGTAATCCACTGTATCAGTTGTGACTGTGTTGACGCACACGCATGTAATCCACTGGCACAGTTGTGACTGTGTTGGCGCACACGCATGTAATCCACTGGCACAGTTGTGACTGTGTTGGCGCACACGCATGTAATCCACTGGCACAGTTGTGACTGTGTTGACGCACACGCATGTAATCCACTGTATTAGTTGTGACTGTGTTGACGCACACGCGTGTACTCTACTGGCAAACGCGCTCAAACTTGGCGAGTGAGTGAGAATCAAAACTTAGCGATTAGGACTCGGTATATGATAGACCGCTAAATACTTACGTCGCCGCTAAACTTGTGTCATCCATGGCAACCTCGCTTTAGCTTGGTGGTTGCCGTGGACAAGAAAAGTTAGCGGCGAGATAAATACTTCGTCATAATATCGGGACTGAGACACACTCGAAGTTGGGTACTGAGTAAGACCGAGCCAAGACGCGCACTGTAACTAGAGCCAGGAGGTAACGCGTCACACCTGACCATGTCCACATCCAAACTGTACCACTGCCCGAGTAAATGTGGTGTATGGCAAGTGCTGCACTGTACGTACTGTAAGATGCACTCAGACTCAGCGACCGAGCCAAGACACGCACTCTAACTAGAGCCAGGAGGTAACGCGTCACACCTGACCATGTCCACATCCAAACTGTACCACTGCCCGAGTAAATGTGGTGTATGGCAAGTGCTGCACGCCTGAGCCAGGCCAGGCCAGGAAAGGGATGTCATGTGTCCGGGAAGAGAGTCAAAGGCTACATCCCCTGCGGGATATCCTGATGATGGAGGGGCCCAATGCCACCGGGCCCAACAATAAGGGACTTCCGCCAGCGATCAATTATTCCCATTGAGCGAGGAATGCTCCGGTATTAGCTTCCGTTTCCTAATGTGCTTTACTCGATCTGGCTTAATTCACGTATTTTTATATATAGGATGCTTCTGTTTGACTATTTGGCGTCGTTTCATCCTGTGCGAGTGAATGGGGCGAAGGTAGGATGCCCGTTTCCTATTGACCCCCCTAGTGTTGATACCGATCAGGTACTCGAGGACGTTCCTAGTCTGTGACACACTCGACTGCCAAGTACATCACTAGTAGATCCCGATTACGCCAGATTATCCGTTAGTCAAAACCAGAAATTTAACACAATCATCACCGACTGTGAATTCCGTCCAAAAGTGTAGTTAAATCATTAGTAAAGGGTATTTTTATGTTATCAATCCGTAGACTGGTTTGTTACAGTTCTGCATGCATTCTTTCATTTTTCCTGTCTTTTCATCTCTACGCAATAACCATTAAAACGCATATTATCCCAGATTCGCTGCTACATGCATTCCAATCTTTATCTGCCTATGCCGGCGCAGTTGGCCGAGGTAGATTAGGCGTTGGTCTAGTAAACCGCGGTCTCTGCGTGCCAGGTTCGAATCCTGGCTTGGGTATGGATGTCATGTGGCGTTGTTTCATGCTCATAATCACCCATCTCATCGTCCCGATTAGCCTCGTTGCAAAAGTATGAGATGTATACCCCAAATATCATCATTAATCTGCCTATAATATCTCTCTTCCACTTGTCACAGAGACTAGCGTTACGTTGGGATTATCTTTAGGATCTATTATCGAATCAATAATGCCGATAAATAATGCGATGTTATCGATCGTGGATACTAACCGACTAGAATATGTCGTGGTAGGCTGTGTACTCAATGTGTTGTTGTTCGTGTGTCTAGATGTGGAGAAGGAGCGATCTGCCCTCGAGAACGTTCCGCCCAACCTCTACGAGAGTGTCTGTGTGCCGGACCTGAGCGAGTTCCTGGGGAGTTACCACTCCATGACCGCCGCCGACCACAAGCCACCCCCGTCCACCCCCAGCGCGGGGGCCAACGCGCCACCCCCCGCCTCCTACCTGGACGGTGAGTACACTCTGTCTTTCACTCTCCGCATTGTATCGCGCTGCAAAGGAATCATGTTCTTGTTCATAACCACCCATATAGTGTACTGTCATGGCGACCACAAGCCACCCCCGTCCACCCCCAGCGCCGGGGCCAACGCGCCACCCCCCGCCTCCTACCTGGACGGTGAGTACTCTGTCTTTCACTCTCCGCATTATATCGCGCTGCAAAGGAATCATGGTCTTGTTCATAACCCCCATATAGTGTACTGTCATGGCGACCACATAGGAAACCTACAGAAGTAGATTTTTGTGATATTGATCTTTGTTGTGGTGTGTATCGTTCACTCTTATTTTTGAAAATGATGAGAAAGACTTGGTTGCTAAAATTTTGCGTAGTTACGATAAAATGTTACACGTGTACATTTATATTCAGCTGACGACACTAAAGGCATAGATAGTAAATACAGAGGTTAAAAAACAAGAACAATACAATTACAATCATCGTTCACCTCATTAAATCACAGCTAGTTAGGTTATTTGCTGGACAGTTACAACATCAACATGTATAATTGCGTTATTACATGTTGTAAGGTACAGGTTTTAATCATTCTTAAACAATATGTTGTAGCGATTCACCCTACCGAGACAATTATGCCAAGTTTGTCTGCTTGCGACAAGTTAGACCAAACGCGTTTTACCTTAATCTTTGCAGCGCGAACAATTACATTTTCATCCATTATTGTGTCTCGTCCTTATCGAAATCCGAATTAAAATGAATGCATTTTTACAACAAGTGGGTGGGTAATTTAATTTCCACTTTTCCTTTCGACGTGAGTGAAGAAGAGTAGTTGGGGGGGGGGGGGGGGGGGATCGCACTCGCCTGCACGCAACGCTTATCAGATGAACAATTAAAACCTTAACGCTTCCATATTCTGAAAGTTGCAACCATTATAATTATTACGTAAACCCACCTAGGCTCGTTTTCTAACACCTGGAGTTGCCAAACAAAAGGAAATTATTTGAAGATGGTTCTTCCGATACAGATCTTACTAGCAACGTTACGTAATATGACATAGTTGTGAAAGTGGGTGGACATCATTATGTACGGCATCATTATAATTTAATTACCCTAGTTTGTAGTAATAATAATTATAATGAAATATTAACCCGTGAAGCCGATGAGCATTACCACTGAAATGTTTATTGTATAATTTATTCATGAAAAACATGTATGTTCTGCTTGCGCCGATTCTAACGAGACAGATAAACATTCACTTACCCTTTTTAATAAATGAAGTGAATTTCATTATGTCTGGAATTCAACACTGCATATGGGTAAGCAACTCAGAATAGCTTTACTTGTGATTCAACTGTAATAATTAAGCTGACCATACAGCATAATCATATTTAATATTGATTATCGCTTATGTTATTCACAAGTAGGCACGTCCATTGCCGTGGGTTCAACCGAAGTGTCAGCAGTGGCGTAAGGAGGTTCATAGGGGCGCGCGCCCCCTTCTAGACATTCCTCGCATTTAATAATATAATTACTATTAGTAATGTATTGTGTTATTATATTACCAGCGTGTATTTAATTAAACTACAAAGATTCTTCTATAAGGGTGGGGGGGGGGGGGGGGGGGGGGGCGTTTGCGGTGGCTCATGCGGTTGGGGCGTAGGCCCTAAGCGTATGTCATCTGTAAATTATTGGGTATAATTCCGCATAAGACATGTTTTTCCGGGATTGTCCTTCGCCTGAATTTATCACCTCTCATCGTCGTTTTCTAAGGGCAATATTTAATACCTGGCGTTTTATTTCGATCAATATATTCCTTCATATCGATGTCCGTGTCCGGCTCCATCGCCGAGTGCACTGGGACCGGGCCGAGTGCACTGGGACCGGGCCGAGTGCAGTGGAACCGGGCCGAGTGCAGTGGAACCGGGCCGAGTGCACTGGGACCGGGCCGAGTGCAGTGGAACCGGGCCGAGTGCAGTGGAACCGGGCCGAGTGCACTGGGACCGGGCCGAGTGCACTGGGACCGGGCCGAGTGCACTGGGACCGGGCCGAGTGCACTGGAACCGGGACGAGTGCACTGGAACCGGGCCGAGTGCACTGGGACCGGGCCGAGTGCACTGGGACCGGGCCGAATGCACTGGGACCGGGCCGAGTGCACTGGGACCGGGCCGAGTGCACTGGGACCGGGCCGAGTGCACTGGAACCGGGACGAGTGCACTGGAACCGGGCCGAGTGCACTGGGACCGGGCCGAGTGCACTGGGACCGGGCCGAATGCACTGGGACCGGGCCGAGTGCACTGGGACCGGGCCGAGTGCACTGGGACCGGGCCGAGTGCACTGGGACCGGGCCGAGTGCAGTGGAACCGGGCCGAGTGCAGTGGAACCGGGCCGAGTGCACTGGGACCGGGCCGAGTGCACTGGGACCGGGCCGAGTGCACTGGAACCGGGACGAGTGCACTGGAACCGGGCCGAGTGCACTGGGACCGGGCCGAGTGCACTGGGACCGGGCCGAATGCACTGGGACCGGGCCGAGTGCACTGGGACCGGGCCGAGTGCACTGGGACCGGGCCGAGTGCACTGGGACCGGGCCGAGTGCAGTGGAACCGGGCTGAGTGCAGTGGAACCGGGCCGAGTGCACTGGGACCGGGCCGAGTGCACTGGGACCGGGCCGAGTGCACTGGGACCGGGCCGAGTGCAGTGGAACCGGGCCGAGTGCAGTGGAACCGGGCCGAGTGCACTGGGACCGGGCCGAGTGCACTGGAACCGGGCCGAGTGCACTGGGACCGGGCCGAGTGCAGTGGAACCGGGCCGAGTGCACTGGGACCGGGCCGAGTGCACTGGAACCGGGCCGAGTGCAGTGGAACCGGGCCGAGTGCAGTGGAACCGGGCCGAGTGCACTGGGACCGTGCCGAGTGCAGTGGAACCGGGCCGAGTGCACTGGGACCGGGCCGAGTGCACTGGGACCGGGCCGAGTGCACTGGGACCGGGCCGAGTGCACTGGGACCTGGCCGAGTGCACTGGGACCGGGCCGAGTGCACTGGGACCTGGCCGAGTGTACTGGGACCGGGCCGAGTGCACTGGGACCGGGCCGAGTGCACTGGGACCGGGCCGAGTGCACTGGGACCGGGCCGAGTTCACTGGGACCGGGCCGAGTGCACTGGGACCGGGCCGAGTGCACTGGAACCGGGCCGAGTGCACTGGGACCGGGCCGAGTGCACTGGGACCGGGCCGAGTGCAGTGGAACCGGGCCGAGTGCACTGGGACCGGGCCGAGTGCACTGGGACCGGGCCGAGTGCACTGGGACCGGGCCGAGTGCACTGGGACCGGGCCGAGTGCACTGGGACCGGGCCGAGTGCAGTGGAACCGGGCCAAGTGCACTGGGACCGGGCCGAGTGCACTGGGACCGGGCCGAGTGCAGTGGAACCGGGCCGAGTGCACTGGGACCGGGCCGAGTGCACTGGGACCGGGCCAAGTGCACTGGGACCGGGCCGAGTGCAGTGGAACCGGGCCAAGTGCACTGGGACCGGGCCGAGTGCAGTGGAACCGGGCCGAGTGCACTGGGACCGGGCCGAGTGCACTGGGACTGGGCCGAGTGCAGTGGAACCGGGCCGAGTGCAGTGGAACCGGGCTAGTGCACTGGAACTGGGCCGAGTGCACTGGGACCGGGCCGAGTGAAACGTTTCCGGCAAACACGTGTTGGTGTTGTTGTCTATTCTTTCCTCTATTATCATTAATAATAATCTCTCTCTTCACTTTTTTTTTTTGAAAATTAATTACTGTGTTTGGAGTAAGTATATGTTTAGCTTAGCCTCCAAAGAGGCAATTTCGCTACTGGGGGCTGTGACAGTAGGATCACATTTTTAGGGGCGGAAAATATGTTATAGGAGCATTTCATAATTCTTGATAATGCATAGAAAAATTTTAAAGTAAATGTTCAGATTCTTCAAAACGTATATGGCAAAGCGCAGACAAGATACTGAAAGTTACTATGACAGCAGTTCACTATTCCTCATAATGTAACTGATGCAGGTATTTCTATTCTTCAAAGAGTACACTATATGTGTACTGCAGCAGGTATTTTCAAATCGTAGATGAGTTACTTCAGCAGGGTTTAGCTATTCTTCAAAGCTTAGAAGTTGTTGGCTATTATTCCAAGCGTTGATAAAGTTACTTAGAACTATACTGCAGTAATGTTAGCTATATTATTTAAAGTGTGACTTTCAAATGTGACTGCATGTTATCTATTGTAAGAGATCTAGAAAACGCACAATATAGTTACTAGTACAAGTATAGTGCTATCGCTTGTCGAGACTTAAAACATCAAGCCATGCAGCCATGCAATAGCGCACAAGGAATAGAATGTCAGTTGTCTGCGAATAATAGTAGGTCCCTGTGCTCATATGGTTACCCATGAGGGCACCCGAAGACGGAAGCCCTCTCCCTGCGCGAGCACCGATGATTAAAACAGTGAAAGTAGGCAACAATACCTAATAATGGTTTCCAACATTGCAAGGGATTCAGTGAGTTGTCCAGTCTTCGATCGTTGCTTGGTGGTGTCATAGTGGGTTCGTTCCTTGTGGTAGTTAGTGTTCGACCACCGTTGGGAAGTACAGTGCACCCGTCTCTCTAGCAGCCACCATTTGGAAATACGTTTCGAAGATGATGATATGGAAAGGTAGGAGCACGGTTTTTAAACACAAATACCTTCCAGCTTATTATGGTAGATGTTATCAGACTTCTCGTAGAATCAGGGCGCGCCCTGGTACTTTTGGTATACAATGTTTATTGATAGCGAGATGCACTGAGAAATTTGTTCGTGTTTTATGATTAACAGGCAATTTAACAATACAAGCCTACTTTTTTAAAAAATATTGTTCAATTTACAATTACTGTCGTCGGTTATTCTATCAAAGCGTAAACCAACTAATCAAACATTAGTGTGTTGTTATGAAAAAGTGCCTGATATTTGAGCAGTGTTGTTGTTCTCCAAACAAATTTGTAAACAAGACTCAACAATACGACTCACAATATCGAACTTAGTATTTTTCCAACTTACATGATGTCGATATGCCTTAGTAAGTCTTCGTAATTGGTTCGAAAATTCCTCTAGATAATTGACTCGAAATTTTATTGTATAATGTAAATATTTTATGTGTTGATTAAATAAATAAATATTGAGCATACAGCAAAAATAATAAGTTACATATTAACTGATTTACAAAGTAGGTTAATTTATTTTTATTTGTAACGTTAAGAATGTATATACAGTTTGTAAGGTGTAGAAGTCATAGGTTCTCACCTCCGAGCCGTCGTTCTGGTTAAAGATAAAGACCGGTAACATTATAACATAACCTTCCCCGTGTGACCAGTCCGCTTGATGACAGACCAGGACTCGTTGGAGATCCAAGCTCCGATACAACGGACACAAATAGAGACAAATAGACTTGTCGGCGTTGAGAGTGAATCTGACGCATGCAGACAACTTGTTTGAGAGGCAACTTGTTGAGTGCGGCCGCTTACATTGCGGGCAGTTGACTGTCGTGTCTGTCGCGAGAACGGGAACCAGAAACAATATCGTGTTGTGGAGGAACATCCACCGTTTACACTGGACGACGAGTCTGGAGTCATATTATGTGTATTTTTACTATTGACGCATAAACGCGATTTAAATGTATGATAAATATTATTTTACCAGTGTTCAATATAAATGGTAATTTTTAAACAGTTTTTTTTTTAAATTATTATTACTTGTTTTTATTTTTTGTTAGCCTTCCTTATAGATGAAAATCTGCAGTAATATTGATACCATATAAAGTGGTAAAACATGCAGAACAATGTATGATATCACTGAAACTAAACGCAACACGTCTACACGCATATTTTCAACCACGACCTAGAATCCAAAGATCTAAGATTAATTTTGAAATTTTGTTCTTAAATAAATTTGTATTGACCACATGGTTTTTGCAACTTTTTAATGAAGTCGATTGAAGTTGTACTCTGTACCATTTACGCAAATTAACCAGTGTGTTAGATGTGATTAGCTTTTCTATATTGAACATACACTCTAATTAACTGGATCAATTTAATCGACCAATCCCGCATGCAAGGTAGTATTATTGATACAAAGTGTACATTAGGATCTCGATATCTTCGATCATCAACTCTGATAAACTTACCTTCGCTCCACATCTTTTCGAATAAAGTTTCCGAACAATGGAATGAATTATTGGAATTATCAAAACGAAACTAAAGCCGTTGGTTCGATTCAGCTTACGGTATAGTCTAGGTTTGTATACCCTGATATTAGCCATCATCCGTATTTGGTTCACTTGGTGTAGCCCGACCGTCTCGCTGGTCGGAATTATGAATAATTAATAATGTTAATTATAATGGACGTGTTTTATACAAAGTATTTCCATAATAATCTTCGATTCATCTGTGTGTATAAGTAAGGAACAAAGGATGAGAGTAACGGTAGAGTGTAGAGAATGCAGCACATTGTTTTGCTGCATCTAGAGGAGCAGAGGTCAAACCGTTTGCTGCTAATTAGACCAATTGTATGCATACGCGTATATTATCATTGAGACTACTCTCCGCTGGAAGATGCCGCTACCGCTTCGTATTAGATGGGAGCGCAGAGTGGAGGGGGACGTCCCCCTCCCCCCAACCCCCGCCCTCGGCCCAAAAATACTTGACGGCGTTACGAAACGTAAACGTAGTAGGGTTATATCCTGTATTTAAAACATATGTTTTTTTTTGTTTTTTTTTTTAACGAGGTGGTGTGAATGCTTCTTAGCAATCTTCTTGCAATCATGTCATATACCATAAATTTGTACCCAATTGTTTTACTGCATAATATAGTGCTTGTGAGGTAGTATGCGTGTATGTTTCGCCTTCAAACATTTATTTGTGTACATTCAGTTTGCGTAATATGTATAACCGTTTTTGTTTCACAACTCATATTTACATGCATTCTATTATATATAGAAAAATATTTTCGCGTTTAACGAGGTGTAGGTCTACTGAGAACCACCTCGTTTACGGCCGAATCAAAACCTGGTCCTTATTTGAATATACACGAAACATTTGACATTACATCTTAACGCAAAAGTGATAATTTATAAGAGTTCAATTAATATATATTGACAAACAATTAAAAGTAAAGCTATTTCCAAACGTTTTGGTTCGGTTTTGGTTTTGGAAGAATCGGAAAGACACGACGGAGAGAGAATAAACAAGGACAGTTGGAACGTTGAGTGTATAGTGTGTAGACACTCAACGGTATGATGATAGGAGAGTACTAGGAGAGACAGGGAATCAGATATGTAGATTGAAATTACGTTACAATGTGTATGTAAATTATGATATGGGGGGGAGGGGGGTGTTTGCGAGTATGCTGGTTTATCACGATAGGAGTGCCTGAAAACAAAGGCGGGCCATACAAAGTATGAGACGAGTCTTGAATGAATGTAGGTGGACAAACCACAAATACACTTGATTTTTAAAAACTTTATTTCTGTTGGTCAAACGTGGAAGTATTTTTTAAATTTATAGAATCTAGTCATTTAAAAAGTGAGTTTCAAATGATTTTACTCGACGCTTCCCCTCCCCCCCCCTATGCCAATCCAGTCTTCATGTATACTCGCCTGATTGCTGTAATTTATCTTACGGTCGAAAACCCTCAAACTTGGTAAAACAAACTATTAACTGTGTTTCGCTTTCTAATTAAGTTATTTCCTTTGTAATGATGGTCCGTCCTTCACATTTCAAGCAGGCATTACGTTACGTTAGGTTACGTAAGATGCGCGTACGTAGCTACGTTTTGTAGGTACACCGTATGCAATTTAGGAGAAAGATAATACTGGTTTGTTTCAATTCGAAAATATAGGAAGCGGTGTGGAGGTGTGGTCAACTGGTCATACTTCCGCGGTGGAACCACTCGTTTAGCGGCGACTGGTGGTAATGATATGTTAATGGTGGCCTTCCTCTCCGTCAGCCGTCTGAACTGTCGATATAGTCCATGTGAGTCTCGTTTTGGAATATGATGTAGAGATCAATCATGCTTATGTCAAAAATCTTGGCTGGGAGTTCGTTCATTTTACTAGTATTCAATATAATAATATAATATATTTGGTGTGTCTTCTTGCACTTTATCTCTAAGCACTCGTCTATGTATGCATCATGCAACGTGCAAATATTGCATGTATTTTATTATATTCTATATATGGACTTAAGTTTCTCTAGAATGTACGTCAACCCATGCCCCAGAACCTAAGTCTTAACTTCTATATAATTTGGAATTAAACAAGGAACCGTAAGATTCTTCATGCAGTATTAAGATCACATTTGATGCTGTTGATCTAGTACATCTATCTGGTGAACTTAATCATGTTTTATTTTATTTTCTGCCATTGTTGTACAAAAATATTATACGATAATACTTTATATCTCTTCTAAGTTATTTGAAGTAAATTTAGCAGCCCGCACACACTTTTCGTTATTTAACATATTTCTTTTATTCTAATTCGTGTATTTATTATTTTTATTTTATTTGTGGTTATGTATTTTCTGTGCCTTCAGTGAGAATGAAACAACGTTTTAGGTTTGAAAGCAAGTCTGATATAAAGTAGCGTCACTGGACTTCACTGCTGCAATGCGCCACCTTGTGATAGGGAACGCCGTCTCCTAGTGATAAGTGGGTCACATGCAGAGCAATCCCATCCATCACGCGTATCACTTGTCCTACCTACCTGGAATTAGAATGTATCTGATATGTTGTCGTTCATGCGCTCCTCAGTTTTGAAAGCCTTGAAAAGAATTAAAGTCAGTGGGTCAAGAAATATAACTAACTCCCGCCAAAAATTAAAACACTTTCGTCCCCCCCCCCCCCCCCATGTATTCATATTATGTACATAATATTTACTCTGCTCGACATCAAACTCTGTATACATTAGCTTCGCTGTTGGCTCACTGGCATCGCACGGGACTCATCGGGAGGCGAGAGGTCACAAGTTCGATTCTCGCCACGGAGTTAGTGTAGGTTATTAGGGGGTCGCTTATATTTACCTGGAGGAACTGTGATCATGTTATTGTATCAGTATTGCTGATCGAGTTACTCGATCCAAGTAAACGAACGCTTCCTGGAGTGATGGCGGTGTACAACAAAAAAGTAACTAAATAAATAAATGCAAATGAAATAGGACAAATCGTACAGCCAACCTCCAGCGTAGATCATTAGCCAGTTCTATAGAAGTCGCCAACGTTGTCCATTAGGTCTAGCGCTTCCATAGCCGAATCCTGGTTTGGACGTGGACATCATGACGTGAGGTTCTTTCATCATTAGCACCGTTGCCAATACTGGACACGAGAATGTGTCCTGCCATGTAATGAGGTCTATCGAGACGGCCCTCGTCAGTCGGACAATCTCCTCGCGGCTCCACCGGACGTGATACGGCAATCTCGCGCGGCCGAGGAGGAAGAGGGAGGACGATTGCGGACGTCGGAAACTACGCGACGACGATATAGGACAACGTTTTAGCCAGTGGTTAAAGTGGACATAGAGAAGTAACGGTATGCACTCTGCTAGCTAGGTATAGACAAAGCGATTACTCCGGGAAATCTGGGGGGCGCGGCCCCCCAGTTTTGTCCTGCAGGGAATTCTTTAGGGTGTTTATTGAAGAGGGGTGGGGTGATTGAGGACCCGTGCTAAAATAATACTTTTGTGGTGGGTGGATAGACAGAATTGAATCATTTACTTCATAAAACCATTGGATTAGAAAATATTCAACATAATTTGTCAATATGCTTAAAATTGATCAAAATTAGTGCCGGTATGGCATACCGCCGGCATTTTTTTTAACGGTATTCATACTACACAGACTAGGTCGGCGGGGGTACACTACGTGCCTCGTCCACCACCATTGTCCTCTCGCGTCTCTATCAGCTGCGATGTGATCAAACCCATGTCTACTCTGAGGTGGTACTGCACGTATGGGAAATTGTCTTGTCAATAATTGTTAATTCTTTCTTCTATACACACATGTGTGTTTCTATCCATAAAATGGTTTCTCTGGTAATGTGCTGTGTACAGTCATATACCGGTGTAGAGGAATTCTCGGCCATGCGGGCTATTAGCCAGAGCCCACGGTTGATTTGCATACCAGGTGGCGCTAGGCAGCTGGCTAGACCTGGCCGGTTAGCCTTGGGTGATGGATAGCTTGGTTGTCTTAGTGTAGAGGCCGGGGCTCGAACCCGGGCCTCTTCTCGTGTGTTAGCCCTCTATAGGCAGCTGACTTGGCCTGGCCGGTTAGCCTTGGGTGATGGATAGCTAGGTTGTCTTAGTGTCGAGGCCGGGGCTCGAACCCGGGCCCCTTCTCGTGTGTAAGCCCTCTATAGGCAGCTGACTTGGCCTGGCCGGTTAGCCTTGGGTGATGGATAGCTTGGTTGTCTTAGTGTCGAGGCCGGGGCTCGAACCCGGGCCCCTTCTCGTGTGTTAGTCCTCTAGGCAGCTGACTTGGCCTGGCCGGTTAGCCTCGGGTTATTGATAACTTGGTTGTGTAGGTGTAGAGGCCGGGGTTCAAATCCGGTCTCGCTGCCTTCAAGTGTAGTTTTAGCGGATAATCCAAAGATACTCGTGTAGCAACCCATGACTATGACAGCAGGTGGTATTTGAGATTCATTTGCTGACAGTCGTCGTTTGTATTGATTGTGTGTTATCTACATTAGTGTAAATAAATCCAAAGTTTAAAAAAAAATAAGGTCGACAGTAAATCTTTTCAGTTCTGTTATAATGGCACGCAGCGTCATACTTCATAGCATTATATAGCATAGCATTACTTTTTAACTTTGAATCTAGAATATACTGGAATCCTGACGAGTTTGGGTTTAGTAATTTTGAACCATTGACCACGTCAAACCCAAAATATTCTGCTTGATTTTACTCGACGTCGTTCCTTTTAATGGCGTCATTGTGACTGAAATGAATCTTTACGATTTTCTCCCACCCTCCTCCATACGCCCTACTATAGTAATACCCCATGCTACACATCAAGGAGAGACCACAGTGCCTCGGTATCAGCCACGAACTAATCTCGCTCTAGTATATTAATTAGCAGACTGGAAACTGTAGTGAGCACTATCGCACTATCGGGGGGTTCCCACACGAGTGTTATCAAGCCCGGCCGTCGCAGCGCTGCGAGCGTGGACAGCGCTACTGTGTACATAGACGGTCAGCTATCCCCACAAATTCAACAGAATGGTCTCACTTGGCCGGACCAGTCGAGAGTAGGCTCAAAAAATTCGTAATTTTTAGCTGATTACAACAAAGGCAATCCGGAAAACGAAATCGGTAGCTTTTACTTTTTATAGCCAAAAAACGGCAAAAAATGGCAAAAAGTAATTATTTAAATACTACAAGACTAGTTGACTGATAACGCTGGGACAGGTGTCGAACAATTTGTTATTCCATGTAAAATTAAGAAAAAGTAATGCGAAAATGGAAATCGCTGCCGTTTTGCCCTGGGAGAATAAAAACGGCAAAAATGGCACACATTTCATTTAGAAGACCAGTTAACCGATAACACTGGGAGAAGAGTCAAAAAACTCGGTATTTCAAACTAAATGTATCTAATAACAAATAATGTGAAGTTCGAAAACATAAACATGGCCTTTAAAATCAAGAAACGGCAAAAAAAGGGCACCAATGTATCATAATATAGAAGACCTATCGACCGATTACACTGAGACTGGTGGCACGAACTCGATATTTAAAATTAATTCATAACAAATAAAGCGACTATCGTAATCGATAGCACTTGGCCTTTAGAGAAATCAGAAATCGGTAAATAAACCGGTAACTATTACTTTGTATAGACAAAAAGACGGCAAACAAAATTACAATTTGTGAACTTCATTACCAATTTCTGATAATGCTTGGAGAGATGTCAACAAATTTTATATCTTTTAAGGAAAGCGAAGAAAATGCAATTCGAAAATTTATAATCATAGAGTTGGGCATTAACCAAAAATAAAAGGGGGTGAGGGGGGCATAAAAGGGCCATTTAGTATGTATAAGTGACCGATAAACTTCAAGTAACCCCTCACATTTTATGGGAGAGATATATGACAACACATTTCATACTTAAAGCAAAATACCTAACAAAATATTGTGTGTGTTACACAACACTCATCATAAGTAATATAACAATAATTGAAATCAGTAGCTCTTTAGATTTGAGAGCAGAAAACGGCAGAGGGCAACTTGTCAGATGTGCGACCAATAAAAATTACAAATGCGGGTGGGTAACGAATCAGAACAATGCTATTTGATAGTGTTTTAAGATAAATTATAAATCTTATATATATTTCATTTCTTTCTTAAACACTAAATTCACCAAGAAGGGTGTGTTTATCAAATCAAAGTTCAAACGCTCAAAATACGTTCAAAACAGTACATTGTGTTCTCAGACTTGTTAAAGTAACTGCACATTTTATTACATAACTGTACCTTTGATTGTTGCATTGCCTATAGGTCAACTCTGCTTAGATAAAATATTTGTCGATGATAAGCCACTGTTTTCTGACTAAGCAGGCGATTTAGACGGTCAGCTATGCACTTTTGTGGTCTCACTCGGCCGGACCAGCCGAGAGTAGGCTCAAAAAATTCGTAATTTTTACCTGATTACAGCAAAGGCATGCCGGAAAACGAAATCGGTAGCTTTCACTTTTTATAGCCAAAATTATCAGACGTGAATGCGCTTCAATATCATATGTACTGCACTCGGGGAGGTGCCGTCGACCCAGAAACCTTACCTCCATGTCGCTCAACACTCCGGTTGCACATTGACAGATTGAACTACCAAGCAGCTATCTGGAAAACATCTCTCCTCCAATTCCAAAGTATCCCACTCCCATTCGACCATGGCTGGTGCCTGGTAGATGGTTCTATTGCTATCCAATGGCTTGCAACGAAACCAGCCCCAGAAGAAGTATTAGAATTAATATCATGCAAATGCAAGCACTGTTCTACAGCTAAGTGTCAGTGCAAGGAGCTAAAGCTTAGATGTACAGACTTGTGTTCCTGTCAAGAGCAATGCAAAGAGGTGGAAGAAGATACCTTGCTACCACTAATAGAGGAAAGCTATTGCAGTGAGGACAGTGACTGACCTGGATTTCTGAGGTATGTAGGCTATTACTAAGCCCTCATTATATACGTCTTAATATTTTAAAATCAAAATATAATTTTCGCGTTACCGATGCGACTATATATGTGAACGTGTTTCTGTTTTAGTGAGTCTCGAAGCATAGCAGATATGTACAACACGGTGACGAGGATGCACTAGTTTGTCATGTACTCCACATTAAAGTATATAGTTTGTAAGTGTGCTTTAAATTTAAACATCATCTCACATGTGTGTTTTAGTTGTATTTACATTAGTGCTCCATTTAATTGTATAATAATGTATAAAATCATGAGCTATCATCTACATAACTACATGTGATGGCCTGCTTGATGCTTCGCAGGTTTACAATGACTTTTTTTAAACAAGTTTACATATACATGGCAAAAAAAATGGATATGCCGAACATGCACCTAATAAATAATAATATTATAGATTTATTATTATTATAGATAATATTTTAATCACACAACAAACCGTCTAGAATTTACTGAGTTGGAACACATGCCTTCAATATGTATTTTTACCTTGTATTTGATCTTTTATAAATAACTGGAGACAATATTGTGATGTTTTTCGTTTTCATGTAAATAAATTACGAATAAATATTGAACAACGGAGTTCATTTATCTTTTCCAATTATACATTTTTCTTCCTACCCAATTATCTTTTCCTGCAAATCGTATGTCTTTGTTGCCGTTCTTCAAGCTCTTAAAATAATACCAACAATTTAAATGCGACTTACCTTTTATGACCGTTTCCAACTACATTTGTGTTTATTCTATTTTGGCGGAAATAATAACACTAATATTATAACCGACCCCCCCCCCCCCCCCCCCACTCCACCTTGTTTTTGGTACCGTTTTGGCCCTTTAGTATCTGAAGTATCTGAAAGGTAAAAGGTAATGTTTAGAAGTTTGCACGCTGCTTACAATCGCATTTGTTGCCATCCCTCCCAGTAAGTTTTGTCAGCCAATTAATCTAAAAGACGGCAGTGCCCTTTTGGTGCCTTTTTTTATCTATAGCCTAAAGGTACACATATTGAGTTTCACTTTATTTATTCTACATTATGCCTATAAAATATCAAATTAGTTTACCTCTCCCATTGTCACCGGTCAGTTGGTCGATAAAATAAATTGTGACATTTTTTGCCGTTTTTAGGATCTCAACGCCAAATGGTACTGAATTCCATGTTCGCATTATGTTTTATTCATTTCTCACAAAATATCGAGTTTTTTGACACCTTGCCCAGCGCTATCACTCAATTGGTCTTGTAATCGATAAAATTCCCTTTTTTTACCGTTTTTTGGCTATAAAAAGTGAAAGCTACCGATTTCGTTTTCCGGATTGCCTTTGCTGTAATCAGGTAAAAATTACGAATTTTTTGAGCCTACTCTCGGCTGGTCCGGCCGAGTGAGACCACAAAAGTGCATAGCTGACCGTCTAACAGTGTGTTTACTAACAAGACGACCCGTTATCGTTATCGCTTCATTTCTTTCAGCACAGATGTTTGAAACCTGTGAAGAGATTTCATATCTTGTGGTCAGTTTTTTGAACGACATTCGAAATCAGACAGGATTCTATAGATGCCAACGAACGAAAATTGTATTCCTTTTCGATTATGAGGTAATTCTAATAATATATCAATATCTCACATTATTGTATTATTATATTCAAATACTACTTAGCATTATTATTGAACATTGTAGTGATTGTAGCTACTAGCTACAAATGATTCAAATTTTCCGTTTATAATTCCGTTTTAAATGTACGAACAAAAGAAACATTGAATTATTATACTCTTCAGTTGTCAGTTGTAGTTTGGAAAGGACGAATCCACGGATTGGTGGTAACATGATGATAACGATTGCTGATTACTTGTTCTATCGTATGCCAACTTCTGTGGTATAAATATTCATTTTTTCGTATCTCCTTCAATGTCCTGCACTTTATAGGTGTGTAGCGCATTGTTTGTAACAGAAAAGCTAAAAGCTATGGTATGGATCATATTTTTAGAGTACAGAACGGTTGATACTATTATAGCCCAACCATCGTTCTTGTCGTCGTTACCCTCCGTTGTGGGGGTGTATCTGGTCCCGATGAGTTTTACACAAAAATTGAATTACTTCCATTTCGTCCGCCTGTTTTTTTTCTTGTAACATGCGGTAATTTAGCACTCCGAAATTCACGGTTGGAAAATAATTGCCATAGCAAACTTCACACGTGTGCGCTCTCCTTTGAAAACAGATCCTTTTCTTCCCCTCCCCATTCACTCCCCTCGGGCCAACTGAAGATTCATTGAGTGTTCGCCCGGTATTGTGGCAAGAGAAAACATACTCGAGATATTCCTCTCTTCCAAACCAATCACTTCAAACATCACATTTTGATAATTTCTTCTCCTTTCGATCATCGATGCCTCCGATAAGATTGCAATTAAAACGTCATCGGAAACCTCATCTGACGCCTGCGCAATAAAACCCCTCCCTAGGGATACCGCCCAGCTGTGGCGTCATCTGGTTCGCACGTGTTACGCACGTCAGCCATTCATGGAGAGGGACTCATTCACGTCAAGTCAAAGAGCTCCGTGCTCGAAGACATTCCTCTGCATGTCTTGACCTAGAACGCTTTTCATCGGCTTGGGGAAGAAAGGAGTAGATTCCATTCATTCAATTGCAATCAAACAAGGGGGGACACATTCCAGATATCATAGAGACAGCCTATTAGTTGATACCCTTGAGACAACTATGCGTTCAGATAGTGAATGAAGTCTTTGTGCGTTGTGTTGTCGTTGCACCATTCATGGGATGTGAATTAAATGTAATATCGGCGTCCACTCAAGTACACTAGTTGTACCCCGGGGGTTGATGCGAGAACTACATTCCAGGATATGGAATTTAAACAAGTCCTGTTATGTATTCTTTATTCTCACATAGCAAAACAACGTAAAACAAGTAATTCATTTTCGAACGTTATATTATCAAGATTAATTGATAAGTGCACAGATATCCTCATCCATTATCCGTGCACTCTATAACGGGTATTCCACCGAAAAATATTTATTATTATTATACACATTCACGCACAATATGCAGACATATGCAAGAAAGATCCATCCCCCATAGACACACATTTATATTACACGTCCGCTACATATTCAGCCTTCCCGCACAGGTGTCCCACCCCCGCGACAGATAGTAAACACACAATTGAAATCAAATACCGCGCCCTGCTCCATTGAACCCCGTGTTGACCGGATACGGAGGGAGTGTGTGTGTGTGTGTGTGTGTGTAGCACAGCCTCCTCTTTGTTGGGACTTCCGGTCTGGTGCGAACCACCTCTATGGAGCTTATTCGTGTTGCACTTTTTGTTGTGCCTCAATGACGGTGTGTGTGCATGCGCGCGAACATACATTGTTGCGCATTTTCGCTCGTTCAATCCTCGGTGCAATCCCAACTTGTGTTGCAAACGTAATAGACAATGACCGCAGTATGTGAATTGTTCTGTCTGCGTGGAATGTCGCGGAACGTCCAATCTAAGAACCAATACGTAGTGCTATAGTTTCTGTCCTTCTCTTGGTGACGTGGTATTGACGGACTAAGACTCTCTAAACTAATCCCATGTCACCGATAGAGGTGGCTCAGCGGTAAGACGCGAGACTTGGGAGGTCGCCGGTTCGATTCCGGCCACCGACAGTCCTGACCGAAGTTTTTTTTTTAGATTTTCCTCAGTCGTGAAGGCGAATGCTGCGATTGAATCCTACAAACAGCCCTCGGACATTCCTTCCCAACTATCCAAACACCCTAATCATCAGGTAAAACTTGTGTGCACCCTATAACCACATCCTACAAGAATTGGTTGTCTGTGCTACATAATCTATAACAGGGATTCCTACGAAAAATTATTTTTTTAATTATTATTATTATTATTATTATTATTACACGCGGGCAATGGTGCTAATCGCGACGGTGCGTGGTTGTTGTGTGGAGGTGATAACAGCCACGTCGATCCAGGGTTCGAACGCAAAGCGGGTCGGCCACTGCGACCACAAGACCACGAATATGCAACATATTGAACGACCACCGAAGAAACAGTTGTAGCCTCAGTTTTTGTATGTTGCTCTCTAAATTTGTTTGCTTGTGATGTTCTACGACAACTCCACACCTACGTCAGATGACGTCGGCATTGAATTATTAATTGTTGAACATACGAGCTTGAAGATTTGGGTGATATACGAACGCAGACTTGGTGAGCTCATTGTTATTGATGCAGTGAGAGCTATCGCGAGTAGAAGGCTGGAGTGGAAGGGTCGGTGGAGGGGGTGACGCAGTGAGGGCTATCGCGAGTAGAGGGCTGGAGTGGAAGGGCGAGTGGAGGGGGCGACGCAGCGAGGGCTATCGCGAGTAGAGGGCTGTAGTGGAAGGGCGAGTGGAGGGGGCGACGCAGCGAGGGCTCCTGCGAGTAGAGGGCTGGAGTGGGGGGTCAGTGGAGGGGGCGACGCAGCGAGGGCTATCGCGAGTAGAGGGCGCGAGTGGAAGGTCGGTGGAGGGGGTGACGCAGCGAGGGCTATCGCGAGTAGAGGGCTGGAGTGGAAGGTCGGTGGAGGGGGCGACGCAGCGAGGGCTATCGCGAGTAGAGGGCTGGAGTGGAAGGTCGGTGGAGGGGGCGACGCAGCGAGGGCTATCGCGAGTAGAGGGCTGGAGTGGAAGGTCAGTGGAGGGGGTGACGCAGCGAGGGCTATCGCGAGTAGAGGGCTGGAGTGGAAGGGCGAGTGGAGAGGGCGACGCAGCGAGGGCTATCGCGAGTAGAGGGCTGGAGTGGAAGGGCGAGTGGAGGGGGCGACGCAGCGAGGACTATTGCGAGTAGAGGGCTGGAGTGGAAGGTCAGTGGAGGGGGCGACGCAGCGAGGGCTATCGCGAGTAGAGGGCTGGAGTGGAAGGGCAAGGTGAGGGGGCGACGCAGCGAGGGCTATTGCGAGTAGAGGGCTGGAGTGGAAGGTCGGTGGAGGGGGCGACGCAGCGAGGGCTATCGCGAGTAGAGGGCTGGAGTGGAAGGTCAGTGGAGGGGGTGACGCAGCGAGGGCTATCGCGAGTAGAGGGCTGGAGTGGAAGGGCGAGTGGAGAGGGCGACGCAGCGAGGGCTATCGCGAGTAGAGGGCGCGAGTGGTAGGTCGGTGGAGGGGGCGTGACGCAGCGAAGGCTATCGCGAGTAGAGGGCTGGAGTGGAAGGTCAGTGGAGGGGGCGACGCAGCGAGGGCTATCGCGAGTAGAGGGCTGGAGTGGAAGGGTCGGTGGAGGGGGCGACGCAGCGAGGGCTATCGCGAGTAGAGGGCTGGAGTGGAAGGTCAGTGGAGGGGGCAACGCAGCGAGAGCTATCGCGAGTAGAGGGCTGGAGTGGAAGGTCAGTGGAGGGGGAACCGCCTCGCAGCCAGCAGCATATGGTGAGCAGCCGGTCTCCTCACGGCGAGCGCGTCAGTTTGCATGAGTCTGTCGACGCGTGAGGGTCGTATGATGGTGCTACAAGTGTTGGACCTGGTCAACTCGGCGCACGAGGCGTTCTACGGGGATTGTCCTTCGAGCACGTTCACTACTATCGACGACAACGTCACAAACACCACGCAGCTAGGACTCATTCCAGGTAACAGGATGACGTCACGATAGACCACGCTGCATGGACGTTCCAAGTGTAACGCGACGGAAGTGATATGATTTTCTTGCGTGAACCAAGACTTCCATACCGCATGTCACCTAGGGAATGTTCAATGTTGCCAGTTTAGATGTCAGTTTGTGTTAATATTTTTTGACACCTCTCGATCACTTTTTTACACGTTTTAGGATGTTGACATTGTTTTTGAACGTTTCCTGTTAGACCGGATGTGACCATTTAGCAAGGATTTACTTAAGGGTTGACTTTTGACAAATTTGTACACCGAGCAGTTATGAAACCATACGACGCAACAAACTTGTCAACATCCGGCCGTCCGCCATCTTGGAAAAGTTACTTTTCTTTTATTTAATATTATGATGCTAAATGTTCGCGTTTTACATTATGAAAGTTAATTGTTTGTTTGTGGTAAATCCAGAATCGTTCTTTGATGTATGCGATCCTAGAAGAATCATTTGTATAATGCATATTTACGAACCGTGCACTGTAAGAAAGAAATGAATATAGTGGAAAGTGGATAACCCATTCATACATTTGTCATGGTTTTTGGTGGAATTACTCGACATGTATTTTTATTAGCACGAACATTTTATGTCAATTTTCGGGCCGTAAATGAAAAGGTGTATAGTGTGAATTTAGTTAGTCAGTTAGTTAGTTGGTTAGTTAGTTATTCAGGCACCTTTTCAGTGCATGCTACAATGGGATCATAAGTGTGTGTTAGTTCTTGTAGGGCTTGTTTCGTTTTTATGCATGGAGGTTAATCTTGACGACGAATAAAGTCGGCGTGCATGAAAACGTAGCGTTTTTCTTCTAAACACAAATGTTGTATTATTGTTGATTGTTGTAAAAAATAATGCATGAAGTAGCAAAGGGAGTTACGTGCGCGTTATGATTTTTGTATTTACACTGTTTCATAATATCAAATCTTGTATTTAAATCTATCTACGTATTAACATTATTCCGGAATGTAAATTCCAAATAGAGATAGTAATCGTCGTTTGATTTCAAACACGTTATAATTATATTTATATGTATTATTTATTATATACTATGCATACATACCTATTGTTGTGAAATATAGAATGTATCAAAACAGATTTTCAAAATGTATAATTTTTGTGTTCACTTTTCATTCATTTTTTAAAAAAGTTTTTAGTAAATTAGTGATAAACATAAATGACAGAAATAGAACTGTACCGTGTGATGAGAGGATCAATTGTTTTACATGTCATTGAGTAGGACCAATCTTTGGTAGGACGGTGTAACTTCTTCTAAAAGTTACTCCGCGAAGCTTGCTATGTGAACATAGCAGTCACATTCATATTCTCAGCGATGTGTTCTGCAGTGCTTAATTTGTAATGGAGCGCGGGTATACGCAGTATACCCACCTATTTTCGTGGGTATACGCAGTATACCCACCTTTTTTCATGAATTATTAGGTACGCAACACTCAAATTTTGGCTAACATATATAAAAAACAAAAATAATTTGTATTGGGTATTTTACCCTAACATACTCATATTTCAAATTTACTTAGGTATATCTATAACTCTAAAGAAAACTCTTATCTCTTGGTTTTACGTTTTTCCCAAACCAACCTCCGTACTTTATAAATAGAATCATCTCCTATTGACATTGTTATTGGCTGCAGGTTCCTCGTCAACCAGACAGTAAGGGTTAGCAACGCGAAGGCGGTACAGTCGCTCTCGCTGCTGTGAGGGAAATGGCACGATCCTGTTTGATACAGCATTTCTCTGGTTGTGGATATACGTTCGATTCTTCTTTAATACTAAAGGAGTGTCCTGTTAAAACTAAAAATTTGGCTCTGCATTATGTTTGATGGTCTGCAGGGGCGGACAGGCCCGCCGGGCAACCGGGCAAATGCCGGTGGCCTGCCTGTTTTGGCCCAAATTTGGACTGGTTCGACTGGAACAGGCATAAACTGCCTGGCGCCAGCGGTAAGTTGCCGCGAATTGAAAATTAAATTTCTTTAAACCCGAGTCCCTCCCACCCCTTCCTTCACGATATTGCAAGGTTTAAATAACATTGTAGATTCGTTGGATTTCGGTGTAAATTGATCTCATTCTCATCAACCTTCTTGCAGGTGTTTTTCTACTTTTAACCGACGAAAACTACAGTATTTCGGTAGTGCATTCAGCCTGCTATCTTTTTTTCTAAAACGCACCAAATGCCTTTTTAAAACCTGATTTTTTTAAATTTCGCCTGCGGCGCTGTTTGTTGGGGGCCACAGCCTCCCAAACCCCCCGTGCCTGGCCTGACCAAAAGTTTGCCCGGCCTGGATTTTTTCCCCATAGTAGAGGAGCAAAAGGTATCTCGTGCGCCTTTCGTGAAAGAGTATTGCGGTAAACGGTATTCTGTTACGGCATACCACACGAGTATTTTGCACCTACCTGGCACATCCTGGCACGCTGCAGAGGGCGCCAGGAGCGTCGTGACGTCATGGACACGTTTTAATTAATAACTTTTGAACGGTTTATGTCACAGAAAATATCAAGAGGACAATTTTATGATGTCATACTAGACGAGCATTTATAACCTATCTGCCACATTCTGGCGGGCTGCAGAGGGCGCCAGGAGCGTCGTGACGTCATATACACGTTTGAACTAATAACGTTTGAACAGTGCATGTCACAGAAAATATGTAGGCGACAATTCTACTATAAAATACTATACGAGTATTTTGCACCTACCTGGCAAATCCTGGCACGCTGCAGAGGGCGCCAGGAGCGTTATGACGTCATAGACACGTTTGAACGGTTCCTGTCACAGAAAATGTCAAGGCAACAATTCTAATACGAAATACTATTTGAGTATTTTGCACCTACTTGGCACATCGTGGCACGCTGCAGAGGGCGCCAGGAGCGTCGTGACGTCATACACGTTTTTATCAATAACTTTTGAACGGTTCATATCACAGAAAATATCAAGATGAAAATATTATAGACAATTTTAATACAAATCGATTGATATGTACCAATAGGGTAATCATGCAATATTTAAGAGAGATATTGCTAACAAATAATAATAATTAGATGTGTATATGAAATGAAGGGCATCCCTCATCGTTATATCTATTTATAACTAATTCGGAGTTATAATTGTATCGCTGTGAAGGACTAAAAAATCGTAGTCATCCCAACATATCCATGGATATCTGTTGTTTAACAATAATAATAATTATTATTATTGTATACTAGTTACTATTCATAGACTGATTAGTAAAACTCACGTTTGTTAGAAGTTCTCTTCATCTTCATCATCATTGTCTTCATCCTCATCTCCCGTGTTGTCGGTATTCAGGCACTCTTGTTCCTCGTCTTCAGTTGAGCAGCCACAAAGCTCGGTGCACCTCATGTTATTTGCTTTGCAGCTGCATCTTGACGCACACCTTGATTTTAAGCAGTTGACGGCAGCCGGTGCAGGTTCGAGGGTTGTCATGACTGCCACATACTCGTTGCTCTCAAGTAGCCATCCGTAGTCTTCGGGTAAAAAGTTGATAGGGTTGGCAACCTGGTCATTATGCCACACCCAGCATTGATGGTGAGCACGTAGTATGGCTTGGAGATATGCGGCTTTGCTGGGTGGAAGCTTTTGGTGGGTGCTTGGCAAGACTTTTTGTGAAACATGCGCTATCGAAAGTCAGACACTGAGCTCAGTTTAGTGAATGGACAGTACAGTTTGCATACAAACTTCTCTAGACCACTTATCACGGAGTCTTTTAGAGCAATAGTTTAACCTAGTTATTTAAATTCTGAAAATATTTCATAGTCGGATTCTTGCACCCACCAGCACTTGTGAGGATCTAGCCAAACTTCTTATCATGCGCATTGACAACAGTTATAGTGAGTTTTCAGAGGTCCACGTGGTATGGTATTTGATAGATATGACATTCCTGTTTCATTAAAATCGGATACTCGAAAGACCCGGCAAGGAGGAAAAGCTGCTGTAGCTTATCGCATTACAGACAACACGCCCATCGGGCACTTGAGCATGTCACAACTATTTGGTCACACCAAAACCAAGTATGAGCTAACAGAATATTTTTCACAGAAGATAATTCGAGCCTCACAGGCCATGGAGCGACAAACAGTTGTCGCATGGAGTAACAAGACTATTAGTATAAAAACACTTCAACCACACTTAAATAGTGAACAAGAAGAAACCGATACAAAGATGTTGCTTCATGCAGTAGATGCGACAAAACGAGGAGCCACTCAAACATCTATTTTTTCCCCAGATACAGATGTCCTTATCCTGGCACTGCGACGTTATAAAATACTGTGTTCATTACAGGTGAAGGGGGAAATAATAGAATAGCACTTGGGTCACTATACAACACATTTGGGCACAATCAAGTTTCAGGACTAACTGGATTTCACGCTTTCAGTGGTTCCGACAACACTGGGGGATTTTGAGGAATGGGGAAGCTTTCGTGCTGGAAAGCTTTCAGAGAATCCGACGATGTGCCAAGTAGGTGCAAAATACTCAAATAGTATTTCGTAATAGAATTGTTCCCTTGGAATTTTCTGTTGATTCTGGCATCTGTCTGCAGGTGTTCGCAATGTCCAATCACTGATTCATATGATTGTATTTGAAATATCGATCTTTGATTGGTAATAGCTCACTCGTCGATGGTGTTCGAGGCCTACAGGGTTGGTTTAGTCACTTTAAGTCTCCCACTGCAAATCAGTTTAGTTACTGAGTGGGTAGACTCTATATGTGAATTTATTTATTTTATTCATGAAATATTTTCAGCATTTAAATAACTAGGTTAAACTGTTGCTCTAAAAGACTCCGTGATAAGTGGTCTAGAGAAGTTTGTTTGCAAACTGTACTGTCCATTCACTAAACTGAGCTCAGTGTCTGACCTTCGATAGCGCATGTTTCACAAAAAGTCTTGCCAAGCACCCACCAAAAGCTTCCACCCAGCAAAGCCGCATATCTCCAAGCCATACTACGTGCTCACCATCAATGCTGGGTGTGGCATAATGACCAGGTTGCCAACCCTATCAACTTATTACCCGAAGACTACGGATGGCTACTTGAGAGCAACGAGTATGTGGCAGTCATGACAACCCTCGAACCTGCACCGGCTGCCGTTAACTGCTTAAAATCAAGGTGTGCGTCAAGATGCAGCTGCAAAGCAAATAACATGAGGTGCACCGAGCTTTGTGGCTGCTCAACTGAAGACGAGGAACAAGAGTGCTTGAATACCGACAACACGGGAGATGAGGATGAAGACAATGATGAAGAAGATGAAGAGAACTTCTAACAAACGTGAGTTTTACTAATCAGTCTATGAATAGTAACTAGTATACAATAATAATAATTATTATTATTGTTAAACAACAGATATCCATGGGTATGTTGGGATGACTACGATTATTTAGTCCTTCACAGCGATACAATTATAACTCCGAAATAGTAATAAATAGATATTACGATGAGGGATGCCCTTCATTTCATATACACATCAAATTATTATTATTTGTTAGCAGTATCTCTCTTAAATATTGCATGATTACCCTATTGGTACATATCAATCGATTTGTATTTAAATTGTCTATAATATTTTCATCTTCATATTTTCTGTGATATGAACCGTTCAAAAGTTATTGATGAAAACGTGTATGACGTCACGACGCTCCTGGCGCCCTCTGCAGCGTGCCACGATGTGCCAAGTAGGTGCAAAATACTCAAATAGTATTTCGTAATAGAATTGTTGCCTTGGCATTTTCTGTGACAGGAACCGTTCAAACGTTATTAATTTAAACGTGTCTATGACGTCATAACGCTCCTGGCGCCCTCTGCAGCGTGCCAGGATTTGCCAGGTAGGTGCAAAATACTCGTATAGTATTTTATAGTAGAATTGTCGCCTACATATTTTCTGTGACATGCACTGTTCAAACGTTATTAGTTCAAACGTGTATATGACGTCACGACGCTCCTGGCGCCCTCTGCAGCCCGCCAGAATGTGGCAGATAGGTTATAAATGCTCGTCTAGTATGACATCATAAAATTGTCCTCTTGATATTTTCTGTGACAAAAACCGTTCAAAAGTTATTAATTAAAACGTGTCCATGACGTCACGACGCTCCTGGCGCCCTCTGCAGCGTGCCAGGATGTGCCAGGTAGGTGCAAAATACTCGTGTGGTATGCCGTAACAGAATACCGTTTACCGCAATACTCTTTCACGAAAGGCGCACGAGAACTTAAATGTTACCTTTTGCTCCTCTACTACCAGTCTGAAACGCGTTTTGAGGTGATATCTTGTCATAAAAATAATTACAACTGATAACATTTCTGCTATTGTTAGGTTGTTCCTCGTGGAAATGAATTGTTGTCAGTTGACAAAAAATTACTGTGTAACTACTTCAATAACTAATATTTTATAATATATGTATCTGCTTTTAATCACTTACAGGACAATTAAAATAACGATTGGCTTTTGAAGACGAGTAAAATTGTATCAAATCCAAACCAAAACTCCAAATCCAATTCCAGATTACGAGCCCAGAGGCTGAATTGGTAAGCGGGATGCGGGGGGGGGGGGGGCAATTTCCCACCAACCACATCAATTTTTATCACGAGCACAATGTGACATGAAACTATGATGCGTATACCCACCTTTTTCCTTACAAATTAACCACTGGTGTTCTGTATGTTCCTTGGCGTCTAGTCCATCCGGCGTCCGAATGCCTTGCGCGTACATAACAATAGCCAACAGACTTTACAGAACAAGAAAACCACTACTTAATTAACAAAAATGCAGTTAATTTATAATTTCCCGATTGTGGTCAACGTGTTTTCTCAAGTTGGTAATATTGCGAGTTTTTCCATCGATGAGTTCTCGTCGAATACGGTAAAAACGAGAGACGCGTATTCCGATAACATCACAACAACATAAGGTATACATATATACACACAACAAACCTTTGTCTTGCTTTCAGTGCCGACGTAATGATGCAATTAATACCTATCTGTTTTCAACGTAGCGATTCGTCTTTGCCACTTAGTGCGGGACTCGCATGAATAACGTTGCCCAATTTATTCCACATTTGTCGTCCTTTGCAGATCGATTAGACCATTACATGTTGCGACATTAAGAGGACACATTACGCGTTTTGGCGAGTATGTTTTCGGCTCTCGAGAAGTATTTGCATAGTTATCGTTCAAGTACCTAGACTTGGAAATTTTAAATTTTTACTTGAAAGTTAATTATAAGCAACAGCATGGAAATTGCATTTTTTACTTTCCAAAAATACGATTAGATTAAACGTTGTAAACATGTGTTTTGTTTATTTGTCTGTTGTAAATTTTGAAACATTGACTAATTTGGGTGCCCGTATTTAAGAAATGTGTCTTTAAATATTTAGCTAATAACAATAATATTAGTCATAATATAATAATGTAATATTTTAATAAAATAATAACTTAATTAACAATATGAATAATATATCATTATACGTCGTCAGTATTATTTTTATTATTATTATTATTATTATTATTATTATTATTATTATTATTATTATTATTATTATTATTATTATTATTACACACCCTAATATTTTCATCAATACTTTCACTTATTTCTATTTGTGTGGAAGCTTGTAAATATTACCAGCTAGAGTCCACTCGCTTGACATAATGGCTCGTTCGCAACAGGTAATCACATCTCGGTACATCTTAATAAATCATGCTGGCTAAACGTTTGCTTGACATTGGCGAATACTTTTTCTGTCTTCTTGCCTTGTCGTACATATGCACTGTTCTATTTGACACTTTGACACCGTGTCGGCTGGTCATTCGGTCGTGTTGCGGCCATCACCATTACAAAGCACTTCTTCGAAGACTACCGTGCACGTGCATTGTTCTCTTCTTTGCAGCCCGTAGTAGAGCGTTTTGCATGCGTTATTAGTATATTAGTATGCCATGCCATTGCCAGGCATTCTATGACACATCCACAACACAGTCGTGGGCGAATGCACAGGTTTTTACCCCCATACTGTAGATGACATTATCTAGGACACTTGCAATCAAAGATGTTATTATATTCCCTGCTTCCAATGTTCATCACAAGCAAAATAGCTCAAATGGATTACATGAATAATTAAACGGACGTTTTTCTTCTCATTAAATCGCCATATAAAACCAAAATTTTGTGGAAATCATAGGTAGCTCAATTTTGTCAAAGTTTTCATACTTTGTTAAAAAAAAAAACGAATCCAAAATTGATGGTGTTTTAATGTATTCAGACACATTAATAATATATCAATTAGTTTTACAGATTGTATGCAATTTTAAACGCTGTACCCTACGTGAAAGTGATTTGTTCCACATTCTGAGGCACTAAAACTGTTTAAAATTATTATTTCCGTTTTATTTTTTTATATACGAGCGTAACCTTTAAAATTGAGACCAATTTTAGCTGATTTGGACAATGAAGGTGGTGTTGGCTTGATCTAATAATGTCATATACACAAGTGACTCAGAGCAAACGCGAGCGAAATTAGAATCCGAAGATTACGGGTTCGATTTTTACCACCAGCATCACTACTTATCATTAATTTTTGCAAAGCTTTTCCTCAGTATCACGTGAGTGCTGTGTTTGAATCTCTGTTTTTTCCATTCTTTACCAACTCTCAATACACCTCTAGTCAACCTGAGTTGAACCACAGTGTAGCCTACCTTGTGACAAGTTTCGTACATTATAACACAGTTTTCTGTGCTTTATTGTTTAACTAATATGAGAGCTGAATATTGTTCGTGATGTGAGTGGCATGGCTAGCATGGCAACGCTGGGCAAACGCACTGTAGCATAAAATAATAAATAACATAGGAGTCTACATCATCATCATTATCATTAACATCAACTTGGCCTCGGCTGATTTTTTCCTTCGTCCGATATTGTTAAGCATGTTGGTTTCATAGGCGTAACACAATGTGTGCTCTCACTCGCAAGGCCGTATTGTGTGGCTTGACACAATTTGTCGTGTGTTGGTGTTAGTGGAAGGATTTAGAGGAAACGCAACTCTTTGTCAAATAGATGAGTTTTAAAGTCTACAAGCCCAGAGCCATGATCTATTTTAATTATATGGTTGATGTGGGAACATACTAATTTGACATTGAAAACGACAATGATAACAGATCGCAAGATATTCTTATATCCAATATATCCGTGCTTGCGAGACACTATCGAGGTGCCATTCATGTCCCGTGTGAAACCTTTGGAAAGATTCGCCTGACACGGGCCAAACATTTTAGAACTCTCATTTCGTGTAGGCAAGCGTGCATTTTATTACATTGAAAAGTTTACATTTTCTACTATCCTGGAATAATTTTAAGAAAAATAAACGCACATCTAACATTCGAACAAGTAGTAGGCCGCGTTTGTTGACGACTTATATATTTTTTTCTCATCGATGCATGCGAGGAAGTGCTGCCCCCCGTGGCTACAAGCTAATGTGACACGTGATTACAAGCTATAGTACCGGCTAGAACTATAGCGTTAAAAATATAAAAAAAATGCAATAAAATCACAATCGCTGTTTATTGTATTGACAATTGACATGAATGCTGATTGTGTAGTAGGGTACAATATAATAGTTGAGCTCTGCCAAGCAACCCCTTTGTTTGCGTCATTTGGTTTAAATAATAACGTCGCCCTCCTTCTTTTAGTTCCCATTTCTTCCACCAGAGCGCACCCTTCCAGCAATACGAGTGATCGAGTACACCAAGATTTACCCGCAGATAAACGTTGAAAGCTGAGCGAATAACGTTTCGGTTAATAAACAAATGACAGTTGACAGATGACAGATGAGTCGCCACTGGATCACGTCAGACGTTGTAAGGTCAACGTAGGAATGTGTCGTGAAACCTTGCATAATCATTACACAACGTTAAGTACAGTAGTCGATGCATGTTTATAAATCATTAAAAACCAATAATAAACTAATGACCGTAGGTAATTATACCTGTTAAATACAAAAACATTGTTTTATTTTTTATTTTGTAAATTATCTATGATTAGTTAACGTTTTAAGGTTACGTACATTGAATTGCATGTTTGATTATCCCTCATAACTTACGTAATGTGTGCTCAATGACCTATTCGTAATCAAAGTTAAAAACGACTATTTTCTGTGAAAGTATTTTTTATTATTTCTCTGAAATAAAACCACTAACGAAAACGAAGACTAAATTCAATTTACAAAGTAATATTTATTATTAACTTATCTAAGACAATGTGTGCAAACATTCCATAAACCTTTGCGTGTTAAATATAAATCACTTTACAACGGTACTATGCCATGTAAACATAGATCAATCCTATGAGTGTGACTAACATATCCGAGCAGTGTATTTTTTGTCTTCTGGATTCATTTCTGTTTGCAGTGCAGACGTTCCAGGGTTTGATTCCCGGTTTGAGAGTTTTCTTTCTTATTTTTGTTTTTACTTTGGAACTTTGTCGATATGATACTGTCATTCGTGTTAACAGTGACTTCGAGCCGTCATATCAACGAAGCCCATAATAACAATGGTACAATGAAAACCGTCGTTACAACAGAGTTGTTAGACAACTAATACAAATTTACTTATGTAATTTAGCGTGCGTTAGTATTCCTGATAACAACCATTGTATCTTTCCAATCTTCTGTTGCTCGGTGACAATGAGTTAGAATGGTGTGAATCATGACAAATAGTGCGTTGCATTCTCCTGTAAAGGTTCTTTCTCTCGGACAAGTGTTTATTTTCTAGGTGGACTCGACACTAGTGTTGTTGACACTGCATTGTTTTACAATTACACAGAAAGCTATCGCGCAACAATTAAGATAACTGTCGCTGTCACACAGGTAAACGTAGCTCAACATCGTTATGCCAGCGATAACGTGGACTGGTTTAGTATCGAGTGGGTGGGGGATACACAAACCATGTACTACACGAGTGCGGTAATGTTACTAAAGTGTAAAGAGTGGTCAAGTCAGTGGCGTGTACAGACTTTTGACCTCACTTTGTGTTAATTGTTCTGTAATGGCCGCGAAGGAAAGGAATGAACTCGATTTGCGTCGTACAGGAATAATTGGCGCCATAAGTAATTATATAAGTTATATACCCGGCGTTTCGTATACCGACGTTTCATGGCTTTATTATCGATTCAACGACTTCACTATAACTATCAAAAGATAGCATTGCTTAGCAGTAACATTGTCTGGAACACTCAACAATTAAAGTAGTCAACATATTGACAGTTAAACATCACCTGTGCGAGAGTTATTTTGTTGCCACCAGATTCTATACGAATTCGTTTTAATCCCGTGTACATGCGGGGATCATTTTCTTTTTTTATTTATTTTTTTTAAATAAAGATAATTCGGAGAGTTGAGAAAGTTTTGAAAAATTTCGAACGATAAAAATGTAAAAACGTACGACGTAGAAAATGTATCGAAGGAAATGCAACTATTCCTACTTGTGTGCTTGTGAGGTGTAGAACAGCGAGGGGTAGTCGAGCTGTGCTGTAAGAGCCAGCGCAGCTGTTGTGTTGTGATCGCATCACAGCGGTTACCGTCTGTTTGTGTGGCTAGTGCGCACGCGCGCACCTGTTGCCTGCAACCGTACATTCAACGGACATTCTACCTGTTTGTGGCGGCCCGTGCCAAACCACGTTCAAATTTCAAATTAGTTACTGGTAAATAAGTGGTAAAAACAAAATGCTGCCACAGAGGACGAACGAATCGTATACAACTTCTATGCATGATTCTTGTTGCTTTACGACTCTATTATGGCAACGATGCTATTCGTGACGATGAGGGGTGATTTATGAAGATGAAGGACAATTACAAAAAAAAAGAAAACATCCCTTACGCGGGATTCGAATGACTAACGCTTAGGGTTTGTGCCCTAGTCGCAAGAGTCACCGAGGACGGCGTCCAGAGTGGACATTTCGAAAGTTCAAAGTTCTCTTTATATCACGAAGAAAAGTAATGGAATCGACAGTGATATTTGGTTTTGTGCATAATATTATCTACAACAATGTTCAACGTCCGACGGCCTTGTTGGAATTCTCTGTAAGTGGCTCGTTTTAGTCCTCACTTCGAGTCAGTCGTGCGTGTGGGGGGAGGGGGCGAGGGGGTTGCCATTTGGGGTACATTATTACGATAAACCCACCGGATAAACCCACCCGATCAGTCCTCGTCAACGCATAAGTTTGACTTGAGTTGTTCTTCGTATATAGTGTGCCTTAGGCCTACTGGTTATGGTTAGCAATGCAGTTGTGCCGTTATAAACTTGAAGAAACAAATTTGAATGGCTTATAAATAAATAATATTACTCTCGAGTGTGTGGACGCTATCAGGCACCGCGACGCCGTGGAGCGTGGGCGTAGGTAGCCTCCATGTTGACCACTCTCGAGTGTGTGGGCACTATCAGGCGCCGCGACGCCGTGGAGCGTGGGCGTAGGTAGCCTCCATGTTGACCACTCTCGAGTGTGTGGACGCTATCAGGCGCCGCGACGCCGTGGAGCGTGGGCGTAGGTAGCCTCCATGTTGACCACTCTCGAGTGTGTGGACGCTATCAGGCGCCGCGACGCCGTGGAGCGTGGGCGTAGGTAGCCTCCATGTTGACCACTCTCGAGTGTGTGGACGCTATCAGGCGCCGCGACGCCGTGGAGCGTGGGCGTAGGTAGCCTCCATGTTGACCACTCTCGAGTGTGTGGACGCTATCAGGCGCCGCGACGCCGTGGAGCGTGGGCGTAGGTAGCCTCCATGTTGACCACTCTCGAATGTGTGGACGCTATCAGGCACCGCGACGCCGTGGAGCGTGGGCGTAGGTAGCCTCCATGTTGACCACTCTCGAGTGTGTGGACGCTATCAGGCACCGCGACGCCGTGGAGCGTGGGCGTAGGTAGCCTCCATGTGGACCACTCTCGAGTGTGTGGACGCTATCAGGCGCCGCGACGCCGTGGAGCGTGGGCGTAGGTAGCCTCCATGTTGACCACTCTCGAGTGTGTGGACGCTATGAGGCGCCGCGACGCCGTGGAGCGTGGGCGTAGGTAGCCTCCATGTTGACCACTCTCGAGTGTGTGGACGCTATGAGGCGCCGCGACGCCGTGGAGCGTGGGCGTAGGTAGCCTCCATGTTGACCACTCTCGAGTGTGTGGACGCTATCAGGCGCCGCGACGCCGTGGAGCGTGGGCGTAGGTAGCCTCCATGTTGACCACTCTCGAGTGTGTGGACGCTATCAGGCGCCGCGACGCCGTGGAGCGTGGGCGTAGGTAGCCTCCATGTTGACCACTCTCGAGTGTGTGGACGCTATCAGGCGCCGCGACGCCGTGGAGCGTGGGCGTAGGTAGCCTCCATGTTGACCACTCTCGAGTGTGTGGACGCTATCAGGCGCCGCGACGCCGTGGAGCGTGGGCGTAGGTAGCCTCCATGTTGACCACTCTCGAGTGTGTGGACGCTATCAGGCGCCGCGACGCCGTGGAGCGTGGGCGTAGGTAGGCTCCATGTGGACCACTCTCGAGTGTGTGGACGCTATCAGGCACCGCGACGCCGTGGAGCGTGGGCGTACGTAGGCTCCATCTTGACCACTCTCGCCTTCTCCATCAACGCAGGTGTTGCTATCAGAGCACCTGTCTTGGTCTTCCCTCTCTCTCTCGCGCGCCCGCAACGGTCGGGTGACCGCATTGCGTGCCTGGGAACGCACTCCGCACTGTCGCATTAATATTAATAAGTTGGAGCATTTTTGTTCCACTCTTTGTGTTGTTCTATTCGTAATACGTCACGATAGCGCTATCAATGTGTCTTTGGGATTAGTCACTTGCATTCATATTCATTTATGTACACATTTATCACAAACCGAAGACCCTAGTTGTGGTGAAAATGTAATAAACATAATAGATATAGCCTAATAAAAACCTGCATGCCAAGAGTTAATAAAGCATTCCTTTGACGTGGCCCTACTTATTTATCTTTTGCATTAATAAATCGGTGAATAATTTCATGTTAGGTTTTCAATTCTTTCATGTTATCCTAATATTTTTTTTATATACAGTTAATGTTTAAAATAATGTTTAAGGCGGGTGTATGTAGGTAGTGCCATATTAAAACTGCGCGATTTTGTTTTGTAATATCTTGAGAACGCCATTGTGATTATTAAGTGATCAATAAGCAAATGTGGGTTTCTGAGCACTCAAAAGTAAAAGGTGGATCAAAATCGTCTCAATTGTTATAATCGTTGTGGGAACTTCTTGATTACAAATTATTTTATGAGTTCCCCAAATAACAACCGTAACGACTTCAATATTTGAAACTTCTTAAATCCAGTTGTTATATAGATAGTTCTTACGAAACTACATTTGGTTTATCAATGAATGTTTAGTATATTATAAAGCGTTTGTCTATCTCTCTGTCAGTGTATTATTGATGAGGAATGAGCGGCTAATGACTCGGCTCTTGCGGCTACCGAGCAAACACCTGTTGCGCTCGTGGAAATATAAAAGCGCGTAAAACAAGGCTCACGCACGCACGGATGCGTCAAACCGGTGCTGGGCCACACAGGAGGGCTCGCATGAACCGTGTGTGCTCGGAATGATTGACAAGTACCCTTAAACGCATGCAAATCATGTTGCGAATCTTGACAGCTCAAATGTAAACATACATTTTGGTCTCTAATTTGGCCATTGTGACGTCACGTGAATACATATATAGGAACTAAAAGGTCTTCAAATGTCAAGATATTATTATGTAAAGTCAAATTGTGTTGTAGGATTACTTCTGGAACCAAGAACTAAGTATGAGAGTTGTGTTTTTATTTGTGTAGTCTCGCCTTTACTGACACTAAACGAAGTTTGAAAAGAAGATTTTTTTACTTCCGTCGGTACAAATGTGTTTTGTAATATCTTAGTAATCAATTGGTGGCAGTGCCACACCCACGGTCCAACGTGATCTGAATAGAGTAGGCTACTCCAAGTAGGCTCGGAGCACACCCCTAGAAACGTATGTTGTTTCAAGGACAAGTCGGAGCTATATTGGCAGCAATGGCGGTACCATGGTATTCTTCTTCTGGGAACGATATACATCTTGGTACCTCCTTCGTGGGAACTATCAGCCAGACAGAACAATGCTATTAGCTTCTATGTTGTTAGTTACATAAACGAGATGACGTCACGGGGTTCAAAGACTTTGATGCGACAAGACAAAGCACTTGGAATTATTCAAGATATCACTCGCTCACACGGCTGGGTAATTGCGCGCCTAGTGGTCAGACGAACGTTTGGACGTATACTGACTGACATTGAGGCGAGTGCACGCACAACGCACTAGCCTAGCATACAGCACTATAGATACTCAAGACTCAAGGTAACTGACTGATCCATTATGATGTCTAGCTTGGCGTTATATTGCGCTAGGGTACTTACATTGAGGGAGTGCACGCACAACGCACTAGCATACAGCACTATAGATACTCAAGACTCAAGGTAACTGACTGATCCATTATGATGTCTAGCTTGGCGTTATATTGCGCTAGGGTACTTACATTGAGCGAGTGCACGCACAACGCACTAGCATACAGCACTATAGATACTCAAGACTCAAGGTAACTGACTGATCCATTATGGTGTCTAGCTTGGCATTATATTGCGCTAGGGCACTAGAAAGCGAATTAAAAAAACATGAGAATATTTTGACCTGCGTTTTCGTATTTCTCTATTTTCTATTTCATTAGTTTCTTACGATCCTCTTTGCATTCATCAATAATTTGTAGAAACATACAATGTTTTAGAAAAGTTTCTCCAGGTATCGCGGCATTCAAGTGCGGCTACAATTAATCGTGTAATAGGTCACAGTTGACGAGACCAGAGACTATTATTGTGCTGTGTGTTGCCCAGCTGTACATGATACGCGCTGTCGAGCAAGTACAGTGATAGGGGATCGTTTAGTTCGACACAACGGAATTGTAACGTTGCATAAGAAGTAGACGAAGATGGGAATGTATATAATGACGGTACAGATAATCTGGAAGATGCGTTATTATAGTGGATATGGATATGGACATAAAAATACAGGTATAAAAAAGATTGAAATAGAGATGTTTGAATCGTATCAACCTACTGATGAGGGTGGATGGGGACGTGAACATCGTAAATATAGTTCGATCTGCACCAGGAACATAGTGTGCAAATTCTGAAGTATAGCCTACCTTTTCATTTCTGTAAATACAAGGGTGTTTTTCACCTGTATAACTAAAACGTATAGTCACACCATCGTTTAAAACCACCCAACCACTTATATAATTGATATTTGCTATATTTGTTATATTTGTTATATTTGCGATTTTTTTTTTTTATCTCTGAGAAAAGTGATGGTTTAACAATGATACAATCTTATTTTATGTACATGCTTTGCTTTAATCCCAAAATGTATACCTTTGGGTACAATATACGTTACGATTGTTCAGCTATGCACCTGCGAGAATTGGTATTTGCTATATTTGCGATTTTTTTTTTATCTCTGAGAAAAGTGATGGTTTAGCAATGATACAATCTTATTTTATGTACATGCTTTGCTTTAATCCCACAATGTATAAATTTGAGTACAATATACGTTACGATTGTTCAGCTATGCACCTGCGAGAATCATGTATGTTAAATACCATGCATATTTGAGCCACCTGAAATTTAAATTCGCTTTCGTTTCTTGAAACTTGACTTTACGCTTCCTTTTGATGGTCTTGGCCCAACGGCAGAGGTCAATAACGACTAAAATGATGTGCCCGGTCGTGGTCTTTGTTACTGCTTCATTCTGTGAACTCACAGTGGCCAAACTATTCTGTCTTGAAGCGTTTTCTTTCAAATCCCGAGCGATATTTTCAAGAACTGAACACACATTTCTTTTGTATGTTGTTCGATTCGTTGTTACAAAGTCTATATGCATATCATGTCATTTGTGCTTTAAAAAAATTGTCGTGTACACAAATGAACATGAACACGGGACATTTTAAAACCACTTCCACTTGAATGTTGTCTTAGGATTTAAACAATATTCCGCACGAGAGTTGCTATAAATACTTTTTATGATGTATCGTATCGCATTGTCTTTGGTATCTTTTTGTATCTTAAACTTACTGAGAGAAACATCTCAATCTTATAATAATAATAATAATAATAATAATAATAATAATAATAATAATAATAATAATAATAATAATAATAATAATAATAATAATAATAATAATAATAATAATAATAATAATAATAATAAAAATAATAATAATAATAATAATAATAATAATAATAATAATAATAATAATAATAATAATAATAATAATAATAATAATAATAATAATAATAATAATAATAATAATAATAATCTTAGTTACGGTAATTCCACTCGATTTGATTTATGGTCAACATTCGAAAATAAATCGTCAAATCTAAACAGGAAAAACTTCCCGGGAGATTTGGAATGCTAATCGTTGATGGAGATCAAGGAAGGCAGAACGGAAGGAAATGCTCAGAGGTGGGTGCGGTCATGACACCAATACTTGCCGTGGACATCTCGATGAACCTCGTTGCGTAGCGAGCCAGGTGGTTAGCGGTAGCCGGTACGCGCCACCTGTCTTGGCCGTCTTGGCTTAGCGCGGCGCGGCGTGTGCCCGGTTGCGTGAGCCTTCACACCTGTAGACGCAGGGGTGCACAACTACGGCCAGACATTGGTCATAGCAGGGCTGTACAAAGTAGGGCCCAACAGGGCTTATTATGGAGGTATCATTGGCGTTGTAACCATGGTATAAAGCCTAGTTTACCGTTTTAAACATTACAAATTTTGATCGTTTTTTTTTTTTAACAAAAAATACTTTATTTTTTTATTTATTTATTTATTAACTTATTTATTTATTTATTTATTTATTTATTTATTTATTTATTTATTTATTTATTTATTAATTTATTTATTTATTTATTTATTTATTTATTTATTTATTTATTTATTTATTTATTTATTTATTTATTTATTTATTTATTTATTTATTTATTTATTTATTTATTTATTTATTTATTTATTTATTTATTTATTTATTTATTTATTTATTTATTTATTTATTTATTTATTTATTTATTTATTTATTTATTTATTTATTTATTTATTTATTTATTTATTTATTTATTTATTTATTTATTTATTTATTTATTTATTTATTTATGTACTATGTTGGTACGTACCAAGAAAATTGGGGCTCTGGGGGTTGCGTCAAGGGTATAAGGCTAGGCACGAGGCAATTCGGTACGATTGGGCTCCGAATAATCGACAAATACGATTACCTCTTGTAAATGCATCCATCATTATATTTCATGTCAATAAACAAAATGTGCTCCTAAAACAAGTTGTCACTGAAAGTGGTTCACCCAACTTTTTAGCAATATTGCAGTTGATGTTACTGGTAGTACGTACACCCTACCACTACCAGGATGAGTCAATTATACCTATAAGCCTATATTCCTCACGTAATACACGGTGGGTGCTCATTGATTATTAATTATGTATTATGTTATTTTAGCGTCGGCTATTTTAGTTGCCTTTACGATAGGCAGAGCTGCCCTTGACATCCTCTACCGTGGGCGCTCAATAATCACAGCGGCAAAATTCGCCATTGAAATGGTAGGCCTACGACACGACACACGGAATCGAAGGACGTGTAGGTAGAACATGCTTGGCCGTATAACACAGCATTGGGCTATTTTTAAAACACGTTCTAGCTGCATATTACGTAGTGCGATGTAGTGAGACTGCAAGTGCGCAGTTTAGAGCTAGCAAGGACCTAAAGTGTCTCTGTGTTTATGTCCATGCACCGCGTTACATATCAGGTCAATCAGCTGTGTAGTGTGCAGCTTATCGGCAGTGGAGTTTGGTGGAGGAGCCGTTCTTGCTGCGCTTCACCTTCGTTCGATCGAATTAATGTCAGTTTACTTCATAATATCGCCAGGGTAGGGGTAGTAATACTCCACCAAAACAGCCTCAAAGTGTAAGAACTAGTCTCGCTGTAAATATGAATGCAGGAGTGCGTGAAGGTAAAACACTGGTGAAGATTTCCACGCTGATCCCTAATATACGTCATATCACATCCCAGACCCTCCAGCACTCACCGCCGCGTAGATTGAACTCTAAAACACACAATAGAGGGGGGCTGTGCTAGTCAGAACACGACATAGCGTTGCATCATTCCGCCAGCGAGCGAGCAGGTGTGTCTACTGGAACTACTTAGCATAATCTACCACGCACATCGAACCTGATTGGCTGAACGGATCCGAAGAGGCGGGAAGCGAGCAGCCAATCACGTCCCGGCTACGAGAGCAGACGGACTAATGACGCAACTCGTACAGAACAATAACAATTAAATCTCTATTCTAGATTAGTTACATGGAATTGAGCGACGTAATTGTCCACCATTGAAGTGCATGGGTGTGTAAAATGTCGTCATACCGCCGCATAGTTTACACTCGAGTGCAGGTTTAGCGTTGTAATGCGTGTAGGCAGAAATATGGTATAACTTGCACATAATACCCTCCTCACAACTTATGATAGCCATGCGACAGCCAACAATTATTAGAAAAGACAATTTGTGACCGTGGTATGGTAATTCCCCACCAATGAATGAATAGTGATTAATTAGTGACGTCAGTTAAACATTTTCCAAGAATAGCGTTCTGACAATGATAATAATTGTTCGTTCCTTACTGGATTGCGTGCTTTAGGGTGCACATTATATCTATAAGGTACCTGTTGTGAGCCTTTTCTGATCAGTGTCTAACTATTGATATACCTATATTTCCCTATATTTTTGATGTTGAGGGTGTTTTCAATTACTCGTCCCACCGTTCTTAGGAAACCTTACAGTCAGTAATGCCGGTAGCGGGAATCGAACCGGTAACCTCCCGAACTAGAGTCTCGTGCGCTACCACTGAGCTGCATCCGAATCCCATTTATAAACCCCATGTCAAGAACCGCTGTTGGCGGCATATTTAATATTGGCCCTATATTTGTCGTATCATGCCATCTATGGGTAATATTGACATAAATAACCCAATCAAGGATCCAGATTGAACATCACTATTGCTTTATGTTACATTCTCGCTTCGTTACGTAAGTTGAGATTGCAATACATTCTGCTGTGGAGAGTGCTTCTTGATCTGTCCAAACTCTCCCGTAGCGTCCTACTCCTCCACCCCAGCACGCAGGCGCGATAGACTCGGCTAACCGTAAAGTTCGGCGAATTGGTATTTCGTTAATCCCTCGTCAAACGATTCCAGGATTACTATGCAAATAAACGACGGCAGATTTAGAAAGGCAACAAAAACTCGTCAAATATTGACTATATAGGCGGCTCCCTTTGGCGCGTGTATTTATTTCTATATATGGCTTTTGGGTGGTTATGTATTTAGGATTTTTCTACATGTAAACAAGTATATGTAGGTCTTTTGAGCTTCAGTTCTTGCTCGTCAACGTGATCCGTCCTTGGGGTTATATTGTCTATATACAGCCCATGGTATTGTGCCTCTCTTGAACTACATCAAGGTGGTAGAAAGTAGTTTACTGTTCAAATGATTAGTAAGGTTGCATTTGAATTCGACCCGACTATTTAAAAAAAAAAATTGTATTATCACGATAGAACGTGACTGTATTGTTTATCCTACTAGAATTAATGACATTCTTAAAATATTTACTACGGGATCATCAAAATATTGTACATATTATAGTTAAAACATTGTTTCAACATTTTCCCACACTTATAGCTTCACGGCAGGTGCCGCTGATGTGCGCAAGTAAAATGCAACCACATCAATGTAATACTGCCATGCACGAAGACACGATACGTTGGCGTGTTCAGAAGGTTATTGTTGTACTTGTACTTATAGAAGAATTAAGCTGTCTCTGTCCATAAGTATATTCGGTGCATAAATCAGCGACATGCAGCTATTTATATATATCGTGACCTTGCGACCAGGTTCATGCAACGTGGCTAATCGAGAGTAGTACGTCAGGCCCCACCGTTCGGCGCCATTGTAAGTTTGTGTTGAATTGAAGCTTCACTACGGCACCAGCTGATATAACAAATTGAAAATAAATAGATTTAAATCAAGCTTATATGCACTTCAATTTTAATAAGGTAAAATCTGGAAGATATCACGAATAGTCTAACAATCGAGTTTTACTTTTATTTAGTAAATGAGCTGAAATGATGGAAGGCAAAGCAATTGCTCACTCAAAGAATAAGTATGCCTCACAACCACTCTACTCTATTCGTTGCATCTCACTTTATATATTCATCGTAAATCCACTTAACCAACTGCAGGCAAAATTTTTGCTTGTACTTTACAGGAACCAACTTTGATATGGGGAGTCTCGTTGCCTGTCCCATGGAGGTTGTACTAACGTGTCATCTCTTGTTGCCCCTGGTGTACTAACGTGTCATCTCTTGTTGCTTACAGGTGGGTACAGCCACCTGAGGAGTCCAGTATGCGGTCCACGGGATGGCGACTGCGGGAGGGATGAGGGCTCTCCTCCCCCACCCCAGTCCGGTTTCATCCACCTAAGGAGTCCCGCGGTCTACTCGCTCAAAGAAGGTAAGCAAGGTTCTTGGTGGAGGCGCCGGCCCACTTTTATCCCCCTTTAGCTGCGAGTAACTCAGTGCGACCGACCTAAGATGGTGGGACTTCTTTACCGACCAACTTAACTAATGTGATGCCTGTATATTTTACGCCAGTCCCGACGTTTTAATCCATGCAGTTATAGTTCTTACGAAACCTCACATGGCTTATTAATCACTTTCGATATTGTATATTTCAATTTCCGTGAAGCAAACATGTATATTAAGGAGCCCAGCTGAATTTTGAGGAGAATACTCGGTTTAATTATAACCCCTAAGAATAGGTTACTTTTAAATGTATAGGCCCTATAGATTTCCCATGCAATGTGTAACATTTTCCATTTGGAGATAGGTGTAATTATATACTTTAGAAGCGTTGTATAATAAATAAATGCGCCTGCGACTCGGAGTGAAGTGCTCTCTAAGTTGTCTGGGAAGAATGGCGTTGGTGTTCCCACGTCGTAAGTTTGACGAAGCGCCTTACTGAACGTTGTCCCGCCCAACTGCACGCGTTGGTTTACAGAACGTCTCACAGCGGAGATTCGTGCGCGATAACGCCCATGTATGTAGGAATTATTCTATTTCACGAAATTTACTTGACTAAATCGGTTTTAAACGAGAAAATGTCACAATTTAATCATCGCCCAATACCGAAATCGATATAAATTTGCGAATAACACATTCATGTTTTTGAACGAAAGCACCAACAATTGGAAATTGATATTGTTATTGCCGGCCTGTGTATAGAGCCATAATCCCATTGCTGTATTTGCTGTAATTCCATCTTAATTCGGAACACATCTTTAAATAATCCCAGTTGCCCAGTGCTTCAAGCCACCCGGAAAATGAGAATGTGGAAAATTTTCAGGATTTACAGATTAAGTCCCCACGTGTAAGTTGCGAATAAATAGCTACACACACACACACACACACACACGTATGCGGTTCCATAGACGACCGTGGATCAACTCGAAGTTGTTTCTAACTTTTATGATTTTATAACAGACAGATTGCCAGGAACGTCCATTGACGGAATGAAGGACGGCTATGATGTGCTTCGACCTTGTTTATAGGACACCTTTACGAACTGGTTTCACTCGTGGGGCACAATCGGCCAATCTACTGCAGTTAATGTGTTGTGGTATGGCCTATCTAGCTGACACAAACAACAACAAAAGTATCATATGTTGTTGTTTTTTTTATCAAAGGGCATATTATGTGGAAGCTAAACAATTGAAGAGATGAAAAGTGAACTCATTACCAGACCGTTCCTCCCCCACCTTTCACGCGACGTAACTATGTGGATGGAGGTATACTCCATGTGGAAAGTGGTATATGCAAAATGAATAAACTGTTTAGGATTTTCCTAGGAAAACTTCAATTGTCTACTAATTTATATCGAACCCATCTGTGTTCGAGTGAAACTCCACCACTACGGCATTGAAGAGTCAACTCGTACACCGGGGCAGGGCACTGTTCTTCCCATCAACCTAGCGTGTATACCTATTGATTTCAGAGTGAACCATTTAGTAAAATAAACACAAGTTGCTGCATCTCGACCCCAGGACCCCCCAGCAGACACCGCCCACGTTTTCGCAGGTGTAGTAGAAGTAGACCATCAAGACACTCAGCGCGATGAAACTCAGGAGGTGTTTCCCGTCGACGAGGTTGGCTCTTTTTAAAGAAATTAACCGCAATAGATAAAGTTGTCCCGACGTAACTTATCGCGTGCTGACGAAATAGCCGAGTCCCCGAGTCCATTAGAACGAGCATAATTTTACACAATTCTCTAGTTCCTACCATCCCCTTGAAACAGGTCCATTAGAATTCTGAAATCCCGAAACACGTGTATGCGGTGCCCAAGTAATGAGGCCTGCTGTGCACTCTACTAAGCGGAAGACTACGTATGAACGTTTACCAGTGTATGAAGGAACTCTAGGAATCTGTTGACTTTCGTTGAAACAGGCGGTAGATATACGGATCTGAGTTCGGCATAAGACTAGCTCGGGTGGGGGAACTGTGATGGTGTCAATGATTGACAAGGGCAGCAAGTTGTGATGATATCTTGCCGAGAACAGCCCCGTCATATCCACCGCGCAAGTTGCCATTCACTCACCCTCCTGAGTACTAAACGCGTACATACTCCCACGTGACCTTCCAGGCAAAGGTCTTCCACGAATGTTAACAATACAACTGGCTGACTGGTTGTTGAATATTTGTGTTCTCCGACCGTGTAATTGTTTACTGTAATTACTTTCCACTGTTTCTCACGGCCTTTGTATCCCGACGATAATCTAGCTGGACTTGCGCTGCACGCCATATTGTGCCTCTTCCACGCCATCTAGCGACGAAGCGTTAGAACTGAGGAACCGCGGGCGAAATAGCACCCTTTGGTTATGCTAAATATTGCTGGTATTGTAATCAGTAGGATAGGATTGCTACTTTGTTTATTAAACCATCAATAATTATTGGTAACCAAATCAACCCTACTGGTTATGTAATTAGAATCAATTCAATGTAGGCCTATTCCATTTGTGACAAGGTGTTTAAATTGTAACCGGCTATAGTATATCATGACGCGGGTTGTATGAGAGTAAATTGAGAATGGTATATTTAAGTTAGAATAAATAATAATTAATAATTATGTAATATTTTATTGCTTGACTGAACAGCAAAAAATCTAAAATGTAAAACTGATATTATTAGTAGTAGTATTATTAGTAGTAGTATTATTAGTATTTTGTTTTTTTTGTTGAATACATACATGCAACTATTTGGGGCATCCGCATATACATTGCGTAGCAAACAAACTACAGGGTGCTTTATTCTCACTTTTTTTATATGATGTGAGCGGTCTTGGAACATGATTACAAAACGATCATTTTGAGCGGTTTTAATAGTAGGGCTACCCCCTTTGTGTTTTCTTAACCCATTCTCGTCCTGAACAGGTGCCATGCAAGTGTGGGGGCGTGACGTATGGTGAGAACACCATCTAGCGACGATCCCATCAACGACACTAACAAGTTGATTCTCTTCCCGATCAGGTGACTACAGGAGTCAGTTGGGCGAGGCGATGCAACAGTTGGGCGGCGACCTGGCGGGCGGCTCGGGAACCACAACCTCCGCTCCCTCTGCCGACGACCCCGTCAACTACGTCCACCAACAACAACAGCAACAGCAGCAACAACAACAGCAGCAGCAACAGCAACAGTACGAGCCAGATCAGGAATACCACTCGCTCGACAGCAGTCATCACCAGTCTCCATACCTTGAGAGCTCGCCCGAGTTCTATGGGGCGCCCCCACTGCACGATGCCAAGTACAGCCACTACGTCAAGAACTACACAACAAGGGGTGAGTCATCCCTACCCTCCATCTTGTGACAGATAATACGTGTTCACTTCGGTAGCCATTTTGTATATCACATAATAGAAGAGTCCACAGGTACTCACCATGTCGTGCGTGGTAGCTAATAAATGTTCAACGTAAATACTAAATACTCACTCTAGTCACTACTAGTGATACCCATCGTGTATTTCAGAAGGGGGGAGGGGAGGGGGCTTTAGTTTTTCGGAGTTTATCTATTGTCTCGCCAAAATGGGAATCAAAAGAAAGAAGCATTCATCGTCATCATCATCATCATCATCATCATCATCATCATCATCATCATCATCATCATCATCATCATCATCATCATCACCATCATCATCATAATCATCAACAAATGTCATGTATGTCTTGTATTTTAGTGGAAATTCATTAATATCATGTCTGGCCTCATCTTACCCAAACTAAACACCACTTAGGCAGTTCAAAGTTGTACTTTGGACAGTACAGTACAGTATAGTCTATACTTGTGTCGGCCTTCGTGTTTTCAAAGTATTAGAGAAACAACGCTGTTCAACATAGTCAAGACCAACACACTCGGGACCGTAGTGTCCATGAAGCACGCGTCTTGTATTTGCCAACTTGCTCGCGCCAACTCCTAATATGCCCACACGAGGTATGTCAATGTTGTCCTATCACTATAAGACTCGAGTACAGTACAGTCACGGACATAAGTTTATCTCATGACAAAATTAGGTGTACAACGAAATCGGTGTAAATGTAGGCTATACAGTAATTCTGAACTAGACCGCGGCCAAATTGTTGAGCCAATTGTATACAATACAAATCTCAGCTAATAATAAGAATGTTATCTCTGAATATTGGTCCAAGAAAATCCTAATGGCATTTCAAAGCTTCTGAATGGGAGTGTCATGAGTTATTGTATTGCCTATAGTACTAGTAATATTATATTATTGAACATAAATATCGAATGTTTACGAGGTGCTAATGAAATCCCAAGTTTTACTGAATGAAATGGAAGTTGTCGACTGTAGTTCCCAGGGGGGGGGGGGGGGGGGGGGGTGACGACGGTTAAAATTTAAAATTTTCTGTTAGAGCAACATTTTGAGAACTTTTCTCGCGCCCCCAAAACCGTTCCATGAAAGATAGCTTAATACAAAATCTTCTCATTTTTTCTTGTGTTTTTGTTAGAGGATTTCGCGAACGTAACTTCGGGATGGCAATCAAGCTAGATTAGATAGTAAGGGTTACCGACGAGTTAACTACATGTACGATGACTCGTGGAAGGCCAACAGTTTTAGGTTTATATTCGCATTCTTGACTTACTTTCCCCACCATGATGTGTCCCAGTTCCGCACCATTTTGACATTTTGACGTTTTTTCCGCTCATTTTGTCCTCAGTGGACGTAGGAAGATGAATGCTAAGTATTGTGGTCATGTTTCAGGGCGCTACCCACATCACGACGCCTACAGCGACGCTTACAGTTCTCCGTACGATACGTCTCCCTTCCAGACGGTCCCCAACAGCGTCGGGGGCGCTGGGGACCACTGGGGCGCGGCCCCCGATCTGGGGCAGGCCCCGCACCCCCACCCCGCCTTCCTGCACTCCGGCCCCGGTCGGGACGGACTGGGACATCCGGGGACACCCAATGGAGACATCAAACCTGTGCTGTCGTCGGCTATGCTCGCCGGCTACTCTGGTAAGTCACCAATTTCTATTTAACTTTTACGTCGTTTTGAATTATGAAATCGATTTTTGATTACATCAACCATTTTAGTTCTTTTTCGTTCGTATATTTTTTTTATCTAGGGAACAAGGATATGTTTTTTAAACACATTTTTTGTTTTTAATACATAATTCGTGATCTTATATTCTATGTAAGGGGGGGGGGGGATACATTTCGTTTTGATATTAATCGGGCGACATCAAACTCACTTTAAAAACTATTTTTGAAAATGTAACTGTGATCAGTAAGAGCTCAATTTAATGATGAATGATGTAAAATTGGAGTGATGTACATACATGTATGTTGTATACCTTGCAACATAAAGTTGCTGTCAGATTGTCATGAGTCTATAAGAGAAGAGTATAAATTACCTAATATTATGGCCTACACATGACTGACTTCACCTTGTAGTAGAGTGTACACTGTACATGGTCATACCTCACGGAAATTCCAGGCAGTGGCTTTTGTTTGGTTGCTTGTGTTCTAAGAAGTATGCTAGAGTACTGTGAAGATACCCAGTAGACCCATAACGTTATCATAAATAGGTCTTTATCATTTTAATGTGGGTTAAACCAAAGCAATAGCAGGAAAGCAGGATATGGATGGTATTGCATTGGGTGACAATGGAATTAGAGATTATTATACTATGTGACTTGCATTTTAATGAGCTACAGTATTCATTAACATAGTTTGTTATGTACCTGTGGACAAGTTCTGTCCTCTTGTTAGCTAGTGAGTAACTCCAAAGAAAGTTTGATTTATTATACAAATTGTTGTTGGGGAAATCTAATATGACCAAAGAAAGAATATTGTTGACAATTGACATACCAGTTAAACATCAACTGATGTTTTGTGCTTTGCTTATTTAGGTGTAGCTCTGATTAGGAATGTGGGCACAACTACATCATATTTGCAATCATGCATGTACATATTATTAGTATAACTAAAGCAGTATACAAAACAAGGAACATCAGTATTAAACAGGAAAAGCACATATACATTTATTTATAAAATGTATATGTGTACTCTATAAATTCATTATTTAGTATTCAATTGTGTTTGATGTACACAAAATATTCTGAAAAACTCTTATCTTGTAGTTAAGAGGAAACATTGTAAATTCTTGATATTAGATGTACCATAATACAGATTTACTGGTAGGCTAGTCTTGTGTATAATAATCTAAATACCAAACATACATGTATATTTTAATGCCATGAACCACTGCAGTTTTGTAGTTCTAATCTGTTGTTAGTATTTCTATGTCCAAATAAGCTAGTAGGCAGTGGTTCTTAATAACAACTGCCTAGTGGTGTAGCTGTTCTATTCCCTGCTTGTATTTCTAAATCCTAGTTCTAATCTCCCGCTTGTATTTCTAAATCCTAATTCGAGTAGGCGGTGGTCCTTGCTTCACAGGTTCGGGCCCGATCCAGTTGTGGCAATTCCTGCTGGAGCTTCTGACGGACAAGTCTTGTCAAGGTTTCATCTCCTGGACGGGCGATGGTTGGGAGTTCAAGCTGACAGATCCCGATGAGGTCGCAAGGCGGTGGGGCATCCGCAAGAACAAACCCAAGATGAACTACGAGAAGCTGAGTCGAGGACTGAGATATTACTACGACAAGAATATCATCCACAAGACGGCGGGAAAGAGATACGTCTATCGCTTCGTGTGCGACCTGCAGAGCCTTCTCGGGTAATTATTAATAGGCCTACTTATCGCTTTAAGGGTGGTGTTACCACTGACTGCTCTAATATTAATTACTTTGCTAACATGTTTTTGCATGGCAACCCCCAACCAATCAGAAGAGTTGCTGTCATGGAGAGTACAATGTTGGCATTCTACTACTAAACTACTACTACTACTACTACTACTACTAAATATTCTAAATATACTAAATATTCAGTGGTCAGTTCAGGCCTGAATGTTATTTTATCTTTTAATTTGCCCACAATTTGCATAATTCTTGTCAACATGTGTTTTCTAGTAAATAGTTCTCTCCTTCGAATCCAGATTTCTTTGTAAAATTGTATGGAATTCTGAATGCTCTAGTAGTCCTATCAAAGCACTCAGAATGTGTAGCTAACCAAGATAATTTGAAAGCATTTGATTGGTGGTTGCCAATTGTTGAACTAGAAGATAATTAGATATTGAAATACTGACACTTGGTCTAAAGATGATGAACAAGCCAATAATAATGTGCAAATCACATCTAATTTCTATTCGTACTTTTCCTAAAGAATGGAGTGTATAACGTTTGACTTGTGATTTAAGGTATTCTCCTGAGGAGCTCCACGCCATGGTGGACTTAAAGCTCGAGAAGAAAGAAGAAGACTGAACGAACGGACCCCGGTCGCTCGCTTCTCCCCGAACAAACAAAATAATGTATCGGAATAATTGCAAACCTCGAGTGCAAATTGTGCTTGGAGACGTTGATTCAAACATTCATTGGTCATTGAATAACGTACATATCTACTTATTCAAGCCACAATTTAAATAATATCCATGTTACTGAATATATTTCAGTAATTTATTCAAGTGCACAATTTGAACAATTATTGATTTGCCTCGTTTTAAGAGGTATTCAAATGTTGATTCAATATATATTTTGATATAATCGCTTTAGGCTATTGCTGAATGGAAATATGCCTAGTGGAAAGTGTTTTCCAGTGTCCGAGTGGCACGAATGAACACAACTAAGGATTGAAACCTTGATGTCTTTGAAATTATACCTCATGTGATCAAGCTCTCTGTTGAATGATGAGACAGTCTTCTATTGTAATGTACCTAGTTTCAATGTTTATCTCTTGTCTCGGTACTGAACAAATTGTTTACGCTGTTGTGTTTCTCTCAAATAAACATATTGTTGTTTCTTAATGTTTTTTTTTTATATAATGTGGCAACGATGTACGTTGTGCGGTTTCGTCGTTATTACCAGCCTGCGAACGTGTAATGGTAAATCAAACGCACGATCAACACTGTGGAGCTTAGGAAAGTGCCTTGTATATATGAAATACGATTTATCTTTGTAATTAGAGCACATAACATAGTCTTATTATATTGTACTTGTAATGTTTGTGATTTTATACAAAGCTAAAGATTATGGTGTCAACATTGAAAATGTATTTTTGTCTAATGTAAGAATGTAATATATTATTAATGTATGGAATTGTCAGTGTGATTATTGAATAGCAGATAAAAATGTTATTTACTGCTGATTTCATGTCTAATGGTGATTACTAGTTACAACTACTCCCCTACTTTGAACCAAAAATTTTAATTCTTTTGTAATCATTTTGTTAATTATTATTAATATTCTTAAACAACTTAAGTAAACAAGACTAGTATGGTTTGTGTAGTCTTGTTGATCGCCAAGTTGTTAATATTATTGTGTAAAGTAGTAAAATTACCTATGTTGAGATCTCTTTGTTGTATAAACTATGCGGTGCCCCTCTGCCACACACTCAGTCATACAGTGCTCAAAGACCACATGAGTGCCTCCATGTCCACAAATAACTGGTTAAACTTTGCTTTTGCTCGGCGGACGAATTAAAAAACTAGACAATCTGTTCCTGTTACCAGATTATCCATTTCACTCATTTGAAGAAATACGATTCTAAAAAGGTGTACCATTCCGTAATTTAAAATTGTTTGTTTACACCACTAATATTTACTAAATAGTTACATATTGCTGTACAGTGCTCACAGGTTTGTGTTTTTAATTTTTAACGTGGCTTGTTCAAAGCACTAATATTTATTTATTTGCATTCTTAAAATAAATTTTGCATAAAATTATTATTTGAGCATGCTAATCAAATTTTGGAAATGTTCATTCAAGTCAATTTTTCCTAGATGTTCTCATGTATACACGTTTATGGGCTGAATAGCATTAATTCAATTCTTGTTGTAGAAAAATTACTTCCATTTTTGTAATCTAAGGAAATTGGGATAAATTACTATTTAAATACAGTTATGAGAACGTCTATTAAGTATACAAAACTGAAATGGTTGCTACTAAGTCACTATTTAATTAAATTTTTAAATATTTAAAAGTAAATATTTATTGCAACAAAATATGTTCCACATTTTCTTCGGTCGTTCCTGTGTGTATGTTCGATGTAAGACGTTGTACGAATAAGACTGTTTCGTACAGTTAAAGAATTTTCTCATTTTTGACACCAAAGGAAATGATGCAAACAAATTGTTTACGGTTTGATTTGATTTTGTATGAAAACGGGCTGAGAAGTTGTAAATTGCTATTATATTAATTATGGTTAGAAATGGAAATGTTGAGCATACAAGTTATACCTTTTACCTCTGTACTTACAGAATAAAGAGCATAAATAAAATTGATTCAACTGCATGAGTTGCTGAGGTTCATTACGTAGATGATCCTTGAATCTTGTGGAATACCTCTCACCATAAGTCCCTCAACCCCTGCCACATCTTTGAAATGATAATATTCTGCTGGAAATCTCTCTCTAGGACCCTGTAACAATTATTGGTTACTAAATGGGACAAAATTGGATTTTGAGAAATACGATTCTAAAAAGGTGTACAATTCTGTATGACCATACTTGGGGAACAACTTTTTAAAGAAACACATTCCTTTTTTAAGGAACTTTTCAATTAACGTAATCCTTTTTTTTGGCAATGGAACTTTTTATTTGAGCAAGTTCATATTTTTGGGGAACTTTTTAAAACGTTCTGTACAACGTTCCTGTTATGACTGAGTGGTTTATTTTTCCATTCAGTGCCACAATTCAAGTCTTCAGTCTTTATCAACAATAAATACAAATCTGTTTTACCAGCATTATGTTTCATATTTAAATATTTGGTCCGGTATTCTCTGATTTCAACCAATAATAGTTATCTGCCAGCTGCCATGCTTTACATTTACAACCTGACTACACATGTAGTATTTGCTATCAATATATCGTGCGTGCTGCAACTCGCAAGCTGGCCAGCATATGATATGACTGCTAGTGCGCGTACGTAAAATTAGTAAAACTTGATAGGAACTTTTCAAAGGAACGTCGCTCGTTTTTTTTTGAGGAACTTATCTTTCAAAGACTAGTTATAAAAAGGAACTTGACTCTTTAAAAATCCTTTTAAGGCTGGTGAACTGAATCTTTTAAAAGTTCCTGTTGAAAAGGAACTTCCCTTAAGTATGCATATGACTAGAAACCTTCTATATTAGTACTATTACTACTACAACTCCAGAATTATGTCTGCTTCTATAGAGGTGGGATTGAATGTTTGCACTTTCTTATTTATGCAAAAAAATAAATACTCTATCACATACTGCTAAATTGGGTTGTTCCGATTTTCTAACTTTAAAAAAGCAATAACATGCAGTGGCAGTTTGTGAAATATTTTGTGGGGGTGCTGCAAAATGAATTGCCCATCTGATATAATGCCTTTGTCAGTACACTCAGACCGCAGATAACAAATTCACAACGTGGGTGCTCAGCTCAGACTATTAAGCCGCGTTCACATAAATGACTAGTGACTATTGACTATTGACTATTGACTATTGATTAGTGACTAAGCGAATTGAACCATAGGCGATACGTGCTGACGTTCACACAACTTTACTTTTGACTTATGACTATTGACTATTGACTAACGAATTGAAGATATCTGGAAGTCATAGTTACAACCAATCACAACGTTCGCGTTCAGCCAATGAATGTGGAGCAACGGAAGTCAATACCACTATTCAATTACTGTCAAGTGTATATTTGTTTTTGACTATTTCCGGCGAATATTATTTATTTATTATTTTTATGAAGCTGTCATACAATAAAATATTCTTATTTTGAAAACAAATCTTCAAAACAAACAAGAAACATACAAAACCTTCATAACTTGGTTAAGCCCATCATTAAACGTTTTAACTGGTGAACAGTTACTATCGCCATACTTCGTTTTCTTCATAATGTTGCAATTTTATTATTTTGACAGCTCGTTGTTTGTCAATCAGTTTGATTCATTTGTTCTAGGTGGCAGATCATACGTGTCAAAGAACTTAGTTGTGTAGTGTTCATATCTTTCTTTGGGTAGTCAATAATCACTAGTCAATAGTCAATAGTCAGTAATCAATAGTCATTTATGTGAATGCGGTTTTACGGGGAAAGATGAGTCTCAGAATAAAACAGGGGGGAAATTAACATTGTTAGAAACATTTTGAGAAATGTGCACATTGTTAAAAGTTTCAAATATTTTATTGTTACCTGGTAATTAGTAATTCTGCTAATTCATTGTTACTTATTTTACCTTTCCAATAATAACCATAATGCGGACAATGTTAAAGTCGTGTTACACCAAGAAGTAATATGCTGTTGTGACGACACAGAATTCGTTTACAACTTACGAAGCTAGAATCACTGACGTTTCTTCCCGATTATTTAGAACAATTCGGTTCCGTTAAGTTGGTTGCAGCAAACGACAAACACGTCATGAGTTACGTCATAGGTTTGTACAGGAAATTTAGTTTTTTTCGTAACTTGGAAGGATAATTAACGTTCGAAGTCGTTAATTTCTTATTTTTTATTGTACATGTGACTTAATCAAAAACTTGATTATTACAATCTTTAAACTAAACGCACAAAGTAAGTAGCCCCAAAACATACCTCCCAAGAGGCGTGGTCCAATGGCGTGGTGAAGGAAGAACGAACAAGCCGGCAAGTCGGTGTGAAAACGTTAAATGGCGGCTCAATGTGTTGGGTTGACGATAAGAAAATATCTTTGAAAATCGAAGAATAATAGGGTAAGTAGGTTATATTGCATATTGACGGTAATAAATGTTAAGACAAACCTGCTCTTTGTTTTTTACACCTTTTGGTGTGGATAGGCGTGCCTATTGCAAATTGCTGGCAATCGTAAATCGCCACCCCTGGCCCCTACTGCCTACCAAGTCCATTTGATGATACCACCGCTTGTTATTGTAAAATGGTAAAATCGCGTAATGCAAGGTCTACTTGATCTCCGCCTGGCGGAGATCAAGTAGACCTTGGCGTGATGCGTTGTCACGTCTTGAAGGCGGTGAGCATGTGTAAAGAAGTAGTCCCGCGCACAACCAAGGCGTGAGAAGGCGCGGACTGTTACTAATTTGCTAATAGGCCAAATCAACCATGACGCCAGCATCTTACTTCTTGGTGTAACACCACTTTATTGTATCTAATTTTTAGATCTTAGGAAACTACATTTATTACTTTTTTTATAGTGTAGCATTCTTAAGATATTACTAAAATACATTCATTGCGCGCGCGGTTTTGCGTTAAATTATTGATTTAACAATAAATGTATTGACACTTCTATATCATAATTTTTCATTCAGAGGGAGTTTTCTACGCGATTGATCGGCGAGCAAATAGTTGTCTCACTTACCCAACACTGCCCGACGATCACTCGCGTAGAAAACCCCCACTGAAGGAAAAATTAACATATATCCATCGTCCACGAGATTATTAGAATAAACACATCTATATCTACATCTATCTTTATCTATTAACACTTTACTACATTTTACATATTATTTTTCCTCACATTCATACACATGGTTGGTTTTGGAAATGGAAACAAACACATTATCTCGAGATTTGATCGTCGACACCATTCCAAAAAATCTATAGACCAACAATTTTTAAGTTTATTTACGTTTACTGCACACACACTTTCAGAACCACATGCATTCATCTTTTCATGAAACTCAACTGTTCTCGAAGGCCGGCAGAAGACCCGAACCGAATGCAGTGGGTGTGCAAGGGTGACCTGAACGCTCGCTACTGACAACCAGGGGCGTCGGAACCGGGGGGGGCGAGAGTATCATCTCGCCTCCCCTGAAAAAATGGCCAATATGAATTAAATGCATTTTAGAGTACAGATTCCGCTTATTCCTTCAAGCGATTTCAGAGGCTGGCTGCATGGTAACTTACGGATTTTTTTTTTTTACAAAATGTTGCAAAGTCAGCTGGAAAGTTCGCCCCCCCTGGAAAAATAGACTTCCGACGCCCCTGCTGACAACGCAACAACAACGAAAATGTAAACATCGTTGACAACAATGGGTGGTCTAAATGATATTTTCTGTGCTGTTTCATCGACGGGTCCAAACCACTACGTGACTTGAGGACATACTAGGGAACCGCAAGCAAGCGCGTCGCCACGTCCACTCTGTCCAAAAGTTTTCAAATTTACCGCCATTGTTCTAGAATGTGCATCGACCAGTGCACAGTCTTAGGTTTGTTTGTTTTACATGCATAGTGTAGTGTAACGTGTAAGTGAGTGTAGGCCAATTGTAGGCTTTTACACTTGATTTTGCTTCGCGTCACCCAGAATAAGAAAACGCTTTTTGTCTACACTTTAACACTAAGCTTTACACTGACCTACTTACGTTTTGAGGTTATGGTGAGCATGCTCACATTATTTACGTATATAGTCGAAAAGAACCCTAATATAAATTTACTATCAATTTTAAATACATTAATTTTTATAGAAGTGCTGCGGTTTTACCATCGGTGGAAATAGAATGCGTTTATCATGATTAGTGATCCCCTTATTTAAAACTGACACATTTGTTTGGCGCCTTTTAATTACACTACACTTGCTACATGAGCCGAAAAGCAGTTGTAGAAAGTGCCACACAAAGTGTAACACTGAGGAAAAACAAACGCCTTACACTTGGCTACACTTAATCCTCAAACGCCTTTTAGAGAGATTGAGCCTACACTAGTGTCACTAGTGTAAAGTGTAGGTCAGTGTAGGTAAAACAAACAAACCTCTTACAACTCACAGAGGGTACATTCCGAAATCTCCTGAAAATGATGGGGTTCCAGCATCAGCTAGCACGTCCCAGCGTCACATCATGGAGTTGTACCGTAGGTACTATTATAAATCCATGGTCACATTTTGTCAAGTATTTCGGAACGCCTACAAGCGAAAAGATGGATGAAATGCGCGCTAAAAATTTGTAATGAAATTTAAAAAAAAAAAACAATATTCTAATCGTTTCCGAATAATAACAAATACGACATAAAAGATAATAAAATCCTGCAACGCGTGGTATAAATAACGGTCAAATTACATAATTCCTGACAATTCACGAGCTTTTAAATTATTGCATTTTGAAAACGCCGCCATGATTTGTGAATGCTGTTGGCAGATGCCCTCGCTCGAACCGGCTGGCGTTTTCATCAGTTACTATTATAAGTCCATGTTTTCATGATGCTGAAATCTGAATATGCTGGCGCAGGAAGTTATGGAACGCCCAGCCTATGATATTCAGGAGGTTACGGAACGGCCTCAGCACGGAAATGGCATATTCAGCTAGTTTCGGAACGTACCATTGATAGCAATTGAAAAGTAATCGGATCTCACATTTTGCCGCCATTTGTTTAAAAAAACATAATCCGAGTAACTAATTTCTCGACCGATTTTATTCCAAAACTAATGACATTCAATACACATCAAAGCTTGTGGATGGGTCATATTGCAATTGATCGGACTCTCCGTACGACCACTATTGCAAAACATAAAAACAAACTAAACAAACTAAAAAAGCAGAACGCGTTCAATAAAAGTAGGATGGAAACTGGCGTAGGAACCGGCAGGGACATGGGCGAAATTCCCCTCCCCAGTTTGAGCCAGGGAACAGATGCAAAACATAATATGCTCATTATGGTTCCATTCTCGTCTCTGCCATAATAACTTGTCTTATCAGGTAGTTGCCAGTGAGGTGACCGTACACATCGCAGCACAACGACCACAACTTCCCTTTGATGCAATCGCCGACGACTACAGTATAGTCTAAACGCCGTTCCACTGTTAGTTTTATTACGGAACGGCGTTTAGAGACCCTTTCACACTGGCGCCAAGATACGAAGTCTTTTTGTTATCAGCTGTGCTCGCGGTCTTATTACGCGTAAAACGTGACGTCACACTAGTTGAATTTGTTTCAGTTTGTAATCAGTCATGCTTATTCTGTAATAATATTTGTCTAAGTTACGTGATTTTATTCAAATTACACTAAAGATAAATTACACTATAAATAAATTACACTTAAAAGAATTTAATGCATCTTAAACAGACAATATAGTAGACTTCTTGAATAAACAGAATACCTCAAAATCATTTATTCGTTATTCTAGTTAACTATTGTTCTCATGTTTTATGTTCAAATCCTGGCTAGCGCATGGATGTCATGTTGCATTACATAGCCGCATTTCTCGGAACATTGAATTAAATTAAATGCATTTTAAACGCATATAATTCTACAAATGTATGAAACTAGTATTTTTTTTTATTAGTTTTATTAATTTTTTTTATTCAAGTTGTCCACTATATTGTGTGTTCAAAATGCATTTTATTCTTCACGAGAGGATTCATGTAATAAAAAACAATTTCATCAATTTTACCAACAGTTCCAAAAATTTTTCACTAACAAAGTATTGTGGTATTCGGAATAGCTTCGAAGAAATGCCTAATGTCTGGTAACTAAATCCCAACATTCACCTTTTGACCGAGGAAATCTCGTAAAAAACATCATTCAGAATTGCCAGTAGCGGGTATAGAACCAGCAACTTCCCGTATTTGAGCCTCGCGATCTAGCACAGAGCCATCTCTACGCTTTCCATACTAGTATCAAAGATTCTAGTATAAGTAGTATAGTATCTTTATTATTAGCATAAATGCTACTATTTTTTCATTTACATAAATACAACTACAGACATAAGGTTTCTTTTTTTGTCCTGTATAGCCTGCACTGGTGCAAGCTTTCCGGCACCGCCATGTTATTTTGTCTCCGTGCAGGTTACACTGCTCGCGTTATTTTGTCCAGTGGACGTTGCACTAGTGCAGCGGTGTAGCACCGGCTACCGAGCTGGTGTGGCACTACAGTGGCAGTGCAGTGTAAGAAAATCTGGCGGTAACTTGAATTAACATATGGTTGTTATTTTAAGTAGATACATCGGCTTCTATTTACGTTTAGAATAATTATTTAGTTGAGATCTGATGTTATACATTTGAAACCATTGTGAAAGACTTTATCAAATTTAAATATTATTTCACACACCAGCCGTTGCTACACCGGAGTGTTTGAGTGTTTTTTACTTTTTTTTGTCTTCCTTCGGTGCAACCTGCATGTCTTCCACCACAGATAACTAATTGCACCGTAAAGCTGCACCGCAAGACAGTGCAGGGCAAAAAAACAAACCTACTGTTACATTCTTTTATATATGCCTAGTTACATTAATGTTGATACTGATACAGCATATACAAGAAGATACAATTTAATTACAAAATGTAAGGCAAGATGTATACTTATATGTAGCCTAAGTTAGATTAATAAGAAGATGCAAGATAGAACGAAAGAAAGAAATGAAATGAAATGTACCACCTCACACTCCATCCCAAAAAGTTTCTCTTTCATTTAGTTTTGTACTTAGCTTTTTCTCTTTTTAATCCAGGTCCAACATTCTCTTCTAAATTCATAGCTATCATTAATATCCCGTATGTTTTGCGGTAGACGATTAAATATATTTATACCTCTAATAAAAATTGATTTTTCTCCAAAACCACTGTTTATCCTTTTTACAAAAATCTTTGTTTTATTTCGTAGGTTATATTTTTGTATTTCAGAGTAACTGTGTAAGTCGTAAGGTGTATGGTTTAAGGTTTAATGTTTAAATCGTAACGTTGTCGCCGCCCCTATATATGTCTTTGAAAGATCTGCGGTTACGTAACGAACGTTGATTGGATGGTCGTAAGCCTTACGACAGTAGTTCGATCTTGTTCAACTACTCTTAAACACTAATCATTAAACATTACACCTTACGACACTGTGAATACTAACACGTGAATCATATGCCTGAACTTGCTTACCATAAACCTTAAACATTAATCATTTTGTGTAAACGCGACTTTACTTAAGTAATTTGGTGCCTTTCCATGATATATTTTATTTATGAGGCCTAATGTATTTAGCAGTATTCGCTCCTTTATTGTTTGCCAACATAGGTAGTGCTTCACACATCTTGGTTATAGATGTTTTTCTGTTTACTCGCAGAATACTTCTCATAGCTTTGTTTTGAATTTTCTGAAGTGTCTCTATCTCATTTTTATTTAACATAAATAGTATGGAACTGCAAAAATAATCTAAGTTTTCATCTAAAATTGCCCCTAAGTTTTTTATATCATTAACATTTTATACTCGTTCCTTGTCCAGTGTAATCCGAAGTTCAAATAATTCTTCTTTTATTTTTTTCTGATTTTATTTAAGCACAAAACCATTGCTTTGGTTTTCGAGACGTTTATTTTTAAACTGTTAATTCGTAACCATTGCTCAATTAGTTCTAGATCATACTTTAGGTTATTTATTACTTCTTGTAATGTGGTTCCTGTACATACAATAATTAGTGCATCATCTGCATAAAGGAAGATTTTACAATATTTTAGTATGTTTCCAATGTCATTTATAATATAAATTATAAATAGTAAGGGTAAATAGTAACGCTTTTATAAATAAATACATAAATTTTGTATTTATTGTTAATAAAGCCCTATTCCCGATCTTGGTTAATTTTTTTAGGCCTACGCCATGAACATTCATAACAGCTGTCAGAATTCCTACTTAATCTAGACCAAATCTAGGCGTAGACCTAGGCTAGCAAACAGTTTGTTGGCGGGAAGAAGATTTACGCAGGCCTACATGATAGTCCTACATGATGGTCCAGTTCCCACACTATCAATATTGCCAAGGTGTTGTTGTTCTCTCATAGGCTCGTGTAACATCTATGTACTGCCATGAAGCATGGACCTAGTGAAGTGTAGGATCGCTGGAGTAGAGATGGGAATTTTGGCCCGAACGGCCCGAAAGCCCGGCCCGGCCCGACTTTCGGGCCGGGCCGGGTTTCTTAAGTTAGCTTCGGGCTTCGGGCCGGTTTCGGGCCGAAGCATTGAAAGTTCTGGCCGGGCCGGGCCAGGCTTTCGGGCTTTCGGGCTTTCGGGCCGAGTCTGGCTTTCGGGCCGGGTCGGGCTTTCGGGCCGAGTCGGGCTTCTGGCTTCCCTGGCCAGCATTTTGGGGCTGGATATCCATATTTAATAATGTTTTTTATAATAATAAAAACAAATCTTTAAAATTGAATATAGAGCTGCTTCAGTTTAGTTATCTAAACAGCGGTAAGCAGTTTGTTTTTTGGAGTTCTCCACAGGCCACAGTCCACCCACCCACACACATCATTCTCCTGTGGCGATCGACTTAATCGATACGTTTTGTGTCGGCGGCGGCTTTACTATAAGGCCCAGGCCGCGCTTTCGTGCCGGGCCGGGCCGGGTTTTCTGGCTTTCGGGCTTACGGGCCGGGCTTTCGGGCCGGGCTTTCGGGACGACTTACGGGCCGACTTTCGGGCCGGGTTCGAGCCGGGCGGCAGTAGGTTTTTACCTTGTCGGGCCGGACTCGGGCCGGGCCACGGGCCGGGCCGGGCCGTACTTTTCCCACAAATTCGCATCTCTATGCTGGACCTCGTGGTGAGTCAAGATTTGGTTGAGAAAGCCTGGGTCGTCACCCAATAGAAAAATGTTCTTAGAAAGATGGAGAAGTTTTTCTGTTGGCCTACTATCCTGTATTTTGTATTAAAAATTACAGGTTTGGTTACTTTTGGTGTTCAAGTGTCCTAATTTTACTAAGCAAAGTGTAGGCCTACACATCAAAGGTCTAGGCTTACCCGTCATGCATTATGAACTCATAATGGTTACATCTACATTGATCTGACAGGTGACTTTGTGACTGTCTATGTCTTTGGATTTGAAGTAGTTTTGAACACTTTTTACTGCCAGACAAAACTCGCCCTCTTACCTCGCATTTTCCGTCTTTAAATCTATAGTCTGCAAAATCTATTAGGCCTACATGATATCTCTCGTAAAGTAACTTTCCACTGCTTAAACGCATACAAGATAATGTTAATATTCGAAAATACACAACTGCTGACAGCTCTGGATTACATGTATTTAGATAGGCGAAGTTTTCGCGAGGTTTCAAATTACACACTCATTAGGACGCGACTTTGCCGGTAGGAGAAAAACAGTGGCGCTGCCATCGGCTATGTAAGTAATTTTCAGTGGAGGAGACATTCCCCAGTCCTCCCAACGAATCTATTCTCATGCTTTCATCATGGCGGGTTTACATAACTGACTAGTGACTAACGACTAGCGACTAAGAGCGCGTTCATGAAACTGACTAGCCGCAACAGGCTTCTCTCATTGGCCGACAGTGGGAATACTGCGTGCTGATTGGCCGTGACTAAGGGTGGCATGCAGAGTCCAGCAAGATTCTCGTACTTAATCAAGTACGTCTTGAAGATTTTTTGTCGTACTTAACTTAACGGTATGCTTTTACATTTCGTCTCGTACTTAACGAAAAACTTGGTTAAGTACGACGCGCTAGACAACCGCTTTCTAAAAGTGCCGCGGAAGGAATCATTTCGCGAGTAGACCCAGTAGAAGGCCGTGACTATTTGAAAGAAAGATATTCGAACATGGCGTCCCGTATTCGAAGCACTGTGTTTACATGTATTAAAAGAGGTTGTAGGCCGATTTAGGAACATCATAGAAAACAAGAAGACCGATGGAACCACAAAAAAGGCCAAGAAAGAAGCGTGGGAGAAGGTGGCTGGAGTTTTCAACTCATTATCAGTTGTTACACGGGTAAGTAATCGTTGACGTTACCTAGGCTAGGGCTACGCCTACCTTTTTAGACAGGTAGGCCTACGCCTACTATCTAGTCTACCTAGGCCTAGGGGCCTACCACCTCTTATGATGTCAGTATGTAGTACAAGGGCTCCAAATGGTTTGAACCCTACTACACGTACAGTAATTGCTAGCCCCGATGTAGGCCTACGCCCACCTACGCCTACTATCTAGTCTACCTAGGCCTAGGGGCCTACCGACTCTAATGATGTCAGTATTTAGTACAAGGGCTCCAATCGGTTTGAACCCTACTACATGTACAGTAATTGCTAGTCCCGATGTAGGCCTAGGGGATGTAGGCCTACGCCCCCCTAGGCTAGGCTAGGCCTAGGCCTAGGGAGACGTACATTCCACGCCCCCTGAATGTTATGCACTCGATTGACCATAGCCCTACTGTTTTTGGCCTATCAATTTAGTAAATTGCCTAAAGAATGGCCGTGGCTTTAAGGTATAATCGGAGTGGCTTACCATGTAGGGCCTTACCATTGTACCCGATTCTTAAACTGACTTTGGCAGCTAAGCCTGGACCCTAGGTGAAATCTGTTGGCCCCTAGGCCTAGCTGTGTGTAAACCCCCTAGGCCCCAGCTTGAATAGGCCTAGGCCCTAGGCCTAGTGTGCATTGAATTAACTAGTGAGTGATGATAAACATAGGACCAGAATACTTTTTTGCCACTTCAGAATACATGATTATGTAGGCTAGCTAGCCTATCACTTAGACAAAGGCCAGAATATTATTTTTCAAAACAAAATTAATCTATTTTTATCACGTTTCTAGCGAACTCCAGAACAACTTAAGAAGGCATGGGAGAACCTAAAGAATTTGAGGAAGAAGCAGGCATCAGCACTGAACCAACACAGGATGGCTACAGGTGGTGGTCCGTCTGTTCCTGATCTGGCCGACGATCCACTGATGGAGCTGGCAACACCATATCTGCTCCATACAGTGGCGTTGAGATACGACTCCGATGCACGCGCACTTCAGGGTTCCTCTTCCATCATCGGGCACGTTCATCGGTCTGTGTCGCCTCTGGCTTCCTTTGGTCACCTCACGGGCACACCCATACTGGATGAGGCGATGGATGGTATGTTTCTATTAGGGCTATATAACAAGAAGACCTAGCTAGTTGACTCTCCTAATTTGATGCATTCAACACTTTATTGTAATATAGGCATGCATAATTCAATACAGTAAGGCCTACATCTCATTTAGCTACATTGCATAAGCCTACTAGTATTGGCTAATTTTATATTCTTGTAAAGCAGTGTGCACTATGAACCTATGCCCACCCTTCTGACCATGGCTGTAAATGAGAATAATTAGGTTTTTTCCGGTTTTACACTTTGTCCATACAGCCTCAGAGTCAGGAATGATGGCAGAATGTTGTTAAAGCTTTAATTTGTTCACAATGCACTTTCCTATAAAATAAATGTAGTTTCTTAGAAACCCAAACTAAGGCAATAAGGCATGTTCTGGGATTCTGTGGGAATGTAGCTCTATTTGTATGAAAGTACATAGTAGCATAATGTTTTCATGATTTGCAGGCTTGTTGGTTTTTCATTAATTTGGGTACTTTCCATAAAAAAAAAATGATGCAAGTAAACTTACAAGTGCTTTGATGGATACAGTAACTTTGAATTTATGTAATTGCATGAAAGAGATGGGATACCAACAGCTTAATCGAGGAGAGTGATGGTAAGCCGCAAACAGACACATAGGTAGGCCTACATAACAAAACAAAACTATTAAATTTATGTTATGTTAATTTAATACTTTTGTTTCGTTTTGGTTGTGTATCTATGTTTCTCTATTGCAGCTTACCATCACGCTACTCAGATAAGCTATTGGCATCCTATTTTTTCCACACTATTACATTGCCCCAGTCTTTTGGCACCTTCTTATAACCATAAGTTTGAAATTTCATACTTCGAAGTGAAGCATTTTATGACAGTAGTAATGTGCACATGATAAAACAGGCATCTAGTGGTAAGGTGGGTAAATACAGCCCCCAAATGACATGCATAAATAGGCCTACTATATATTCCCATACAGTGCAAGTTGTTTTCTTACATGAGAAAAACTAAACATAGGCCCTACTTCAGTTGTGCACACAAATTTTCTTTTGGCCATAGATAGAAAGTTACAGTAAGAAAAATCAAAGATTGCAATTCTCTAGCTTCGTAATATCCAGACACTGGGTCCGACTTCTGAGCTAATGTTACAAAACGTTGTTTTTTCGATGCAATCTTACCCCGTGTTGTTGTTTTTTTTTGGGGGGGGGGGTTAAAAATGTGTGGATGTGTTTATGCATGTCTGAACAAGATTTATATTTAACACACATTTTATTTTAGATAAATGTAATAGTACTGGTAGGTTGCAGCCACAGTCCTACACGTCAGTGTGACCTTACAACCTTTCTTACATAATCCTACCTAAGGCTAAGAAATGGCAACAAACATGACAATTCCATGACTCCCACATGGATGGGTTTACTCCCCTGCACTATGATTCATCTTATACTTCTCAATACAAAAATAGTATTGTTTGGTTTCTTACTAAAGTGTGTGCAGAGCAACATACGGTATTAGCCTAGCAATACCTAGACATTTGAATACTAATTGGAAAATGTATTTAAAACAATAAGTTTTCGTATGGTTATGGGTTTCAATATTTTTTAAATTATTTTCATAAACTTCAACAGGTAAACTACTGTACTACTGTGTGTATCTACTGTATCTAACTATCTTCTGTGCTGGGGGTCTCTTGGATACTAAACTAAAAAAAACTAGCATACACTGTGTACAATGTACATGTACACTCACTCGACTGACATATGTTAGTCCGGGACCATGTCCGCTTGATACATATTCTGACTTATTATCTTAAACAAGTGCTGGCAATTAAACGTCGAGGCTTCCAATATTATTTAAGTTTGGGCACTTTTTAAAATGTTTTGGCATCATTATAAAAAATTCTACACAATTTTATTCCCGAATTCACTTTTCCCAGTATGACAACACTAACTAGTAGGCCTACCTGACAAACATGCACCTTACTAGTGACTACAACCTATGCATGACTGCTACCCTTCAAATAAAAAACCACACACCAACTTGCATGATAATTTTCATCTGCAACCAATAAAAAATAACCTACCAACTTTCTTTCTAGAATTATTATGCTCATATTAATTATAATTATTAAAAATAACATTTAATAGATTGTCCTACCTCATTCACATATAATTGGAATTCCAATAATAATAAACAATTAGTTGACCACAGTCTAATATTATCAGAACTTGCATCTCCTAGGTCTACTAACTATAATAATTTTATTTTTCAGATTTCGACGAGAGTCGATCTCATTCATCCCAATCCAATTCCGACCTATGTGCGGAATGGTCCTTCCCCACCTCCGATGATGAAAGTGAACCCACTTTGAGAAGGTCTTCCTCTTCTCAAGGTAGATTCCCTACCATCTTCGGTGTTGGTGTTGAACCATTACCGTCCACTAGTAGTGCCATGGATTATTCCATTCCCCGCAATAGTGCCAGAATGGAGAGTTTCCCCATTAGTGGTCGAAGAAACTACAATGATGGAACCGGGTGTAGTAGAGAGCAATCTCGCCATACCCAAAGTGCTACAGTAGTACGTTCCTCTAGTATGGTAAGAACAGGAAACACTCCCACTGTTAGAAGAGGACGTGACAGGGAGCGATCCCTGCCCACGCCCACTGCTACAGTGGCGAGTGTCTCCCCAACTGACCATACTAGAGGAAGTGCTACTGTAAGCACTGTTCCATCATTGAGACATTCTTCTGCCACTAGTGGAGATACTCCCACTCGCAGTGCCAACGTTTCTGGGGATGGAACTAGCCATGGCACTGCTAGCAACAGGTTGGGTGTTGTCCGTGAGGAACACCAGCTTCGAATGTCGCAGCTCAAGTCGACACAAGAGCAAAAAGACGAGCTGCACGACATTCGAATGCGTGAAGCCAGAGCCGACATGAATGCGGCCCTATCACGTGAACGTGCCGATTGCTCGGGAGCGAGCAGAGGTAGCTCGGGCCGAGTTCCCGTCGGTCGAACTCCGGATTCAAAATGCTCGAGTCCGGATCGAGGAGGCCCGAGCCCGGTTCGAGGAGGCCCGAGCTACCAGGGAAGAGGAACAGCTGAAGTTTGACCAAGTGCATCGGAGTCGAGCCAGACCAGGAAGGGAAAGATCACCCCTGTAGTCTATCAATGCTGATGCTTGCTTCTATTATTGTTCTCCCATGCCTTTTTAAGTTATTTACCCACGCTTGTTTTTTCCATCGGTTTTCTTGTTTTCTGTAAGACCTCTCTTTCCTCCTGTGTAAAAAATGTTTAGGCCTAAAAATAAAATGTATTTAATTTATATTTATAATAAAGACATTATTTTGTAAAATTTTGTTTTTATTGATAAGCTTTCATTCAATCAAACAGCATTGTCCAAAATGCTACCATTCATGATCCATAACAGTTTGCTTACATGATATTTAGCACACAGTGCTAATGAGTTATACAAGTACATTGGCTGAGTTAAAAGTAATTAAAATTATCATTGCACTGGACCCTATGCTCCAACAATAAAGCACTCAAAATACAGGAGATGAATTCTGGTGGCAAGAAAATTAACTTCTATTAAGAGTGGTTTAGCTTTCAATTTTCATTGTTGTTTTATTGTTATTATTCATCAATGGCGCTGAAAGGAGGTTGCTTAGCAGCGCTATCTATGTTAGTTTTGAGTCATCTTATTTCTTAAGGTTCAGAAAATTAAATATTTAGGCCCGAATGCATAGTTCAGACTCAAGCCTTCCTCAACTCAGCCTCTCCTCAGCCTCGCCCAACCACCAATCACGGAGCGGCATTGCCGTGTAGACGGCTCTGTGATTGGTGGCTAGGTGAGTCTGAGGAGAGGCTGAGTTGAGGAGGGCTTGAGTGTGAACTATGCATTCGGGCCTTAGAAATGGTGATAATATCCTGCAGCTTACTTGGATGATGACTATTCACTTTTACCACATAGAAAAAAAGAAATTTCAAAATTGACTATCTAGGTAAGCTGATGGGTTCTCTATTCGTTATTAACAATGCATGCCAAGTTCTTCACTAACTTGTATCAGAATGACGAAAAGAAAATGTATGAAAAAGCCACCTTGGCATAAGAAGAAAAAAGTATTTGGAAAGAGCTAAAGTTAACACAAATCGCAGTACCAACAACAACCAAGGAGATATTTCTACACCAATGTCCAGCAACTGTGCCAACATGACAGATTGCAACAAACCCACAAACAAGTAAAACCACAACCACCACTGAGTCAATTGTTGTGCACTGATATTTTACGCGAAGTGGCGTGCGATGAACGCCCGGCGAAACGCTGCTCCCTGGCCGTGCTGTGGCTGCACGACACGTTGCATCGGAACAATCTGTTCACGAATGTCCCCATCATCTGGGACGGGGTCATTCATCGCTACAGCAATGTTGTGAAGCACAGCACAAGCACAGACAAAGGCACTGACCTTCTGTGGAGAATAGGCCAGACCTTTCTTCAAACACAGTAGTCGCCGTTTCAAGACACCGATACAACATTCTATCTTGTTACGGACATGTTTCTGCGCAACATTGTATCGGTCCTCGGCAGCGTTCCGTGTGACCAACAGCGGCGTTAACATATATTGAGTGCAGGGGTACGCACTGTCTCCAATAAGACACCCCTGCACCCTGCCTGTCTCGAATAGCATCTTGGCGTTGCTGTTGTCAAATATCCGGGCGTCATGTACACTTCCTGGCCATCGAGCCACAACATCCAATATTTCCAGCCGGGGGCCACAAACGAGTTGTACATTGAGTGAAAAGTAACGCTTCCTGTTACGATACATTTCACCATTGTCTCCCCCCGGATTTTGTAATGGAATATGTGTTCCATCTATAATGCCAGCCACACCAGGAAAGTGCCTGTCATTAAAAAATGCTGCTTGATTGGCCAACAGTCCTTGTTCGTTGGGAAACTTGACGTACTCTCCCAACTGCTCGGCAATGATGTTGGTTATCCGGTGCAAGCACCGGCTTACCGTGGATTGGTGAACTCTGCCGAGGTCTCCAAGGACTGTCTGTAAAACAAGAAACAGATAGTTAAGACGTAGAAAAATATGTCTAGGCTTGCCGCGTGATGACAGGCCTAACGTGTAACAGATAAGCTTCCGTACAAAAAATTATTATTATTTCTCGACAGATATCGCTCGCCACTGTACAAAGCCTGGTCTTTAGCTTTGGGCTGGTGGTGTAACCGAGTGAAATTGTTCGCTCTTAAGGAATAGGCCTAGCATTCCATTCCATTAATTGACAGATCCAGGTTCCACAGCTTTGGGCGTGGCAGTTTTGACCACAGTGAGCTAGGACTACCTAAAGAACAGCAATAATCTCCATTATTGGCTGACTTACGGAATGCTTACAGAATGCGGAATGATGTAAATTAGTCGGGATACGAGTGGTCTTGACTGCCTGGGTCAGGCATAGGCCTAGACCTAGGCCAATCGGTCGTGGCTGGGCGAACCAGTCGCTTGATGGTACGGCCTAGGTAGGCCTAGGCTAGGCCTACCCCTAAGGTTATGGAGCGTATTATTGCTTGCTATGTAGGCCTAGCCCTAGCCTAGGCCTATTAAATGTTAGGCATTCGAAACAAATATTGTGTATAGCGTAAGTTAGGCTAGGCCTAGCGTAGGAATGACGGATAGCCCTAGGCCTACGCCATCCGTCATTCTTGTTGACTGCAGATGTTGGGGTTAGGGTGGGTATGAGCCCAGTTGAAATGATTGTAATAACATGGTTTGTAGCTTACCTGAAAGCTGCCAGTCGCGTAAAATCGCAATGCACACAGCAATTGCATCAGTGGTGGTAGTGGTAATCCCCGTCTTCGATCTTGTTGCAATCTGTCCGTGATGTGAAGGTCACGCAACATTGCCAGCACAGTTTCCTTTTCAAAACGATAACGGGACTTGAACTGGACATTGGTGTAGAATACGGTTGGGTCCTCCAAATCCCGCAAATATCTCCTCGGCCGTTCTGGTACCGCGATTTCGTTTTCTTCAGCTCTTTCCAAATATTCTAAATACGCGTCAAATTCCAACAAATCGTGCGCGGCGGCCATGTTGAAATTTTCTGGTTTGTTTGTCGTACTTAACGAGTCAAGTGAGACAACTCTCTTACTTAACGCCAAGCCAGCTTGGTTAAGTAAAGTAGGAGAATTTGTTGTCTCTGCATAGCGTCAAGTACGATTCACGTACTTAACCCGGTTAAGCTCGTACTTAAACGACTCTGCATCCCGCCCTTAGGACTTGACCAAGGAGTTGAGCTATGTTCAACTTCTTAGTCAAGACAAGACAAACCTTAGTCACAGCCAATCGGAGAGCAGTATTCTCATTCGTAGCCAATGAAAGAAGCTCGTGGCTTAGTCACGGGCTCGCTTAGTCGCTAATTGTTAGTCACTAGTCAGTTATGTAAACCCGCCATTACAGGCCATGTCCAGAATGGCAACTTAACTTGTCATTCCTCCGTGTGCTTGATGGAAGATTGCGTCGGATTGTCTCAGTTCGTGAGTTGGCCAACTTGTCCGACGTTGATAAATGGTAATTCTCTCATTTGTGTAGGTTGCTATTAAAAATATTACACGACGAATATTTTTAAAAATTAAATACAAATATAAGTTTGTAGTAACAAAACCAATAAATCCTGTGTGGAGAGAAGTGATAATTGAAAATAGATCACGGGAACCCAGCCATTCACAGCTTTCGATACCAAGAAATGGCGGAAACGCCGATGTTTAAACAACTTATTTCATAAAACTAAAGTAGAACGGACTATACCTTTACAGTTTAGACCTACCTCTAGAACACAGTGATATATTAGAATAAATACTTGCTGCGAGTAGTTACTTTATGGATCTACTCAGTAAAGTGTGAATTTTGATACATTTTGACAGGCTTTCAATAAAAACAAAAGACTGCCAATGTTGCTCACAGCTTGCTGGATTTTGATAGTTAATGTGAACTTCTTCGAATTCTCGAACTCTCATTGGCTACACAACAAGGTCTACTAAATCTCCACCTAGCGGAGGCTCGTCGAACTCCCGAGTTCGACAAGCCTCCGCCAGGAAAGTTACGTGATTGCAGTGCAGGAGCTGCTAATTTCGTCGAGCGCCATCTTAGTATTCGGCAATAGTGCGCGCATGAACACAGGCAGTAAACCGTCCGCGGAAGTTTATTTCGAGGCCTCAGGGGTTATGACGAAAGCATGAGAATAGATTCGTTGGGAGGACTATACGTGTGACTCGTTACTTCGGTTCCGAGAGAGTATTCGAGAGAATATTTTCTTGAGGGGGTAGTTTTAGAAAAGGTAAAGAAGTATAAGTATTTGGGAATTGTATTGGCCCAAGATTTGGGATGGGGGGACCAGGTGCAGGAAAGTGTAAGAAAGGGATATAGACACTTAGGGTTTGTTATGAGAAATTTTAAGGGAGCTAGTAGGGAGGTAAAGGATATGGCTTACATAGGGTTGCCATTTGTCCGGTTAAACCCGGACGTGTCCTCTTTTTCGTATGCTCTTCATGCGTCCGGGCGGCTTTTTAATAAAAGCATTAAATGTCCGGGTTTTTGGTTTCACTTCGGCCGGATCGCGTCTTTTTCACGAAAAATGCAGGTGTCATGTTCACCATTCGATTAGTCGCATTTAGGTCTCAGGTCCCTTACACTAAAGCCCGCCATACACGGTACAACTTGCATGACAAGCCCGGCTTGATCATGCCAACATTCAAGTAAGTTGCATCGTTAGTGGTCGAAATTGGATGGCTTGAACTGCAAATCGTTTGGCTTGACGGTTTTCTGTCCTCGTCAGATATTTTGCATCATGCCAAAAAGTTGGAAGGGCTTACATCCAATCACAAGCCGAGTTGAAGTCACGTGGTTAAACCTGACGTCACGGTAATCACCTGCGCGGCGTGAGCGTTGTTGTGACATTTGTGTTTTGAGGTTAAGTGCATGTTAGTATCAGACTATTAGAGGAGTTAATTACTATTTGAAGCAAATAAATATATGAGGCATCATCCATCCGTAAATAATTACGAAAATCATCTGGATCCAATTCCTTCAACAGGTTTATATGGGAGAATGTCTTTCGTTGCAATATAGCCACTTTTTGGTCCATTTTCTTCTCTTCTTCTGGCATTTATCTTGACTACAACACCAGCTTGCAATAATTGCAGTAGCACCAAGTGTCTTGACATATTTTGATGAAACAGCTGCATTGTATACTGTATAGGACTTTTCAAAGGTAGAACAATATTTGAGGTTATGGAAAAGTATTTTACTTGAGAGTGTTGGATCACCGACTGGATGTGTGAGTGGGTGACTTGAGACCTTCAGATTTACTTGACAACTTGCATGACAAGCCAGGCTTGTCATGCAAGTTGTACCGTGTATGGCGGGCTTTACAACACTTCTTTAAGTATAAATGGTATCATTATTTTCAGTGGCATACCGAAGGGAACTTTGGGGCTTAACCCCCCCCCCTCTCTCCCCACTAGGCCTACCTACAAAAATGATTCTTATAATTTTAAAACATGTATATAGAAGCACAGATAACGGATTGTAGGATCAAGCTTATCTACACCAGGCTTTAGGCCTACACCTATTATGGGTTTCACTGCAAGCTGGGATCACCTCAGGCTACGAAAACCCATTTCTCTCACTAGCCCACTACAAACTAATCTACATAAGCCTGTACACCTATTATGGGTTTCACTGCGAGCTGGGATCACCTCAGGCTACGAAAACATATTTCTCTCACTAGCCCACTACAAGCTTATCTACATCAGCCTTTACACCTATTATGGGTTTCACTGCGAGCTGGGATCACCTCAGGCTACGAAAACACATTTCTCTCACTAGCCCACTACAAGCTTATCTACATCAGCCTGTACACCTATTATGGGTTTCACTGCGAGCTGCGATCACCTCAGGCTACGAAAACACATTTATCTCACTAGCCCACTACAAGCTTAGGCCTATCTACATCAGCCTGTACACCTATTATGGGTTTCACTGCGAGCTGCGATCACCTCAGGCTACGAAAACACATTTCTCTCACTAGCCCACTACAAGCTTGTCTACATCAGCCTTTACACCTATTATGGTACCTATTATGGGTTTCACTGCGAGCTGAGATCACTTCAGGCTACGAAAACACATTTCTCTCACTAGCCCACTACAAGCTTATCTACATCAGCCTGTACACCTATTATGGGTTTCACTGCGAGCTGGGATCACCTCAGGCTACGAAAACACATTTCTCTCACTAGCCCACTACAAGCTTATCTACATCAGCCTGTACACCTATTATGGGTTTCACTGCGAGCTGGCATCACCTCAGGCTACGAAAACACATTTCTCTCACTAGTCCACTACAAGCTTATCTACATCAGGCTGTACACCTATTATGGGTTTCACTGTGAGCTGGGATCACCTCAGGCTACGAAAACACATTTCTCTCACTAGCCCACTACAAGCGTATCTACATCAGCCTGTACACCTATTATGGGTTTCACTGCGAGCTGGGATCACCTCAGGCTACGAAAACACATTTCTCTCACTAGCCCACTACAAGCTTATCTATAGTGGACCCAAGATTACTTTACACCTGCTTTCGTCACATCCGGGGCAGTCGTAGCCAACCGGCGAACCGCCCGAGACACACCAGCGCCAATACCGATCGCTTATTGGCTACGAATCAGTCGCCTGTGACGAAAGCATGTGTAAGGTAGTCTTGGGACAACTATACATCAGCCTGTACACATGGGTTTCACTGCGAGCTGCGATCACCTCAGGCTACGAAAACACATTTCTCTCACTAGCCCACTACAAGCTTATCTACATCAGCCTTTACACCTATTATGGGTTTCACTGCGAGCTGGGATCACCTCAGGCTACGAAAACACATTTCTCTCACTAGCCCACTACAAGCTTATCTACATCAGCCTTTACACCTATTATGGGTTTCACTGCGAGCTGGGATCACCTCAGGCTACGAAAACACATTTCTCTCACTAGCCCACTACAAGCTTATCTTCATCAGCCTTTACACCTATTATGGGTTTCACTGCGAGCTGGGATCACCTCAGGCTACGAAAACACATTTCTCTCACTAGCCCACTACAAGCTTATCTACATCAGCCTTTACACCTAATATGGGTTTCACTGCGAGCTGGGATCACCTCGGGCTACGAAAACACATTTCTCTCACTAGCCCACTACAAGCTTATCTACATCAGCCTTTACACCTAATATGGGTTTCACTGCGAGCTGGGATCACCTCAGGCTACGAAAACACATTTCTCTCACTAGCCCACTACAAGCTTATCTACATCAGCCTTTACACCTATTATGGGTTTCACTGCGAGCTGGGATCACCTCAGGCTATACGAAAACACATTTCTCTCACTAGCCCACTACAAGCTTATCTACATCAGCCTGTACACCTATTATGGGTTTCACCCCGTCTGACCCACTATATGCATCAATCCCTGAGTATACCTCTTTACTGAAATGTCCTCTTTTTACCACCACATCTTATGGCAACCCTAGGCTTACAAGACAGTGGTACGGCCTATATTGGAATATGGTGGTGCGGTGTGGGATCCATATAGGAAGGGGGAGGTCATGGAATTAGAGAAGGTGCAGCGTAGGGCAGCAAAGAATGTTACAGGACAAGTTAGGAGTTGGAGGTACGTGGAAGATAGGTTAGGGAATGTGGTAAGGGCTTATGATAGTGTTACAGCAATGGTGGGGGAACTGGGTTGGGAGTCCTTAGAGGAGATACGGAGGAGTGATAGGATGTGTAATTTATAAAGAGCAGCTAGGGGGAAGGGAGGGTGGGGGGAAATCCAGAGCAGGTTGCAAGAAGGAGTTTATAGAGGGAGGGGGGATCATAATTGGAAGTTTCAGCGTCGGGTAGTGAGAAGTGATCTGGGTAGGTTTGGTTTTGTTGAGAGAACGGTAAGGGAATCAGTGTGTTCGGAAATTCAACCAGCAGTTGGCAACCAGCAACCTGGTTGCGCACGGTTTTAAGCCTAAACCAACCAGACTTTACGAACACCATACTCAACCAGTTGTTTAGATATCGGCGGCAATTTGTAAATAGTCTTTCAAATAGTCCTCGAGCCAAGTTCTAGGCCTAAACCTAGGCCTAATAGAAGTAGGCCTATTGAATTGTATTATATTTATTTGCATAATGTCGAACCCTCATGCACACGATATGCTTGGGGCATTAGTCATTTCTTATGACTAACTGAGAAATAAGTATAGGCCCAGCCCTCGACTATAGGCCTAGGCCTACAAAATATATTATAAAGTAAGAAACTGCAGGCCTATAGGGCCTACTTTAGGCCTAATACGGATAAGGTTCACGGTCCCAAACTTTTTAGTGAAACCGTTTTGTCGAGTTTCGTTTGATGTACTGGTACGACAAGATTTATCATACCTTTTACAACACGGCGTTTTCACTAAAAAGTTCTTGGAATAAATAGTCACAGCACAGATAACTAAATAATGCCGTTATCTGTTGTCCTAGGCCCTAGGGCCTAGGCTAGTCTAAGTTGACGAGGCCAAGATGTATAAAAATAAATGTAAATACAATAAAATGCATTAAATACAGTTAAAATTAAGGAAGAAGCAAGAAAGCTAGATCTATCTTTGAATAGTCTTCTCGTACAGTTCTAATAAAAGGTACAGAGTGTCGTTTTTACCCACAGCACGTTTGAAATTGCCATTTAAATTTTGAATCGGTGCGCATTTTGGTGGATGCCAACCACGCAGCACCTATTTTCTTGGTTGCCGTGGATTCGGCACGGCACGGCTTGGTTGCCATCCAAGTTGTGGCCACGCCCACTCAACCACAGACTTTACGAACACGTTTTGCATCTGGATGTGCTCAACCAGCAGCCAGGATGCTTTATCGAACACACTAAATGGAATGAGTTACCCGAGGAGGTTGTTGAGAGCGGGAATTTAGAAATAGATTGACGAAAAGGAGGTCAGTTCCTGATTATTTAATTCCTTTCCTTGCTTGTGTTTCTTTTTCGTTTTTTATGTTGAAATCTTACTTTCTATTCACACTTATATTTATTTCTGGTATACATATTATATTTCTTATTTAAATTTGTAAAGCAATTAATTTTTATGTTTTGTTGTCATCCTTTGTGAAAACGACGATTTAAATTCACCGCCGTGATTCATGTATCCCGGCTAATGTTGAAACTGTGCATTACAGCAGCTGTCATCTAGAAACGCGGACAAAGCACATGTTTATTTACGTTACGAAATGTTTTATATTATCGGTTTAGGTTTAGGAGATGCAAAAGACATTACAGTAAAAGGCTTAGAAATAGTAAAACGAGCTGACAGAGTATATTTGGAGGCATATACGTCTATGCTTACAGTTGGAAAAGAAACTTTGGTAAGTTAGGTTAGAAAATAAATGTAGGCCTAGGCCCTAGGTATGCTAAGCCTACAACACATCTTGTTGCTTTTAGACCTACTGTAATCATATTAGAGCTTCGTTCACTTTTCTTACACTGGAATTTACACTGGCAAGTGTAGCAAAGCCTCTTACACAAGCTAAATAGGCCTAGGTCTAGGCCTAGCGAGTGTAAAAATCTCCTGTACTGGCTAGGCCTAGGCCTAGGCCTAGGCATATATATACCATTGGCTTCAAACCCAATGCCTAGGGCCTAATCTAGTGTAAATTTTAATTTCAGGCGAACGCCATACAAATATTTGCACTGACCTACACAGGTATATAATAAGGGTCATTCCATTTACATTCACCAGATGACTGTTGCGGCATGATTTTCGATTTTTTTTAAATTTTGTATGTAAATACCCTTATGTATTGTGAGTTTAAATCCAAGTTCCTAGATTTTTGTGATGAACCGTTCTCATATTATAGGCATTGTAATGTCGCGCCGTGTAGCTAAATTTGGTTTTGTAGCGACTAGCGGTTTGTTACGCCAATCGAAAACCACTGGAGGTACCACAAAAAATAAAACCAATATTTCTTACCAAAAAGCCAATCTTTAATTAACATTACATGGATTTTACTTCATTTTAATTTTTCCCGCCTTACGAGGGGCCCCGATATTGACACAACTTTTTGGATTTTGGCTACTTTCAAAAATTATTTTTATATGGAAGGGATGAAAACAACAAAATCATTTTTTGTGTGTGTGTACTATGTGTTCACAGCTATAAGTTTCTTGAAAAAATTATGTGTTGGTTTGACCCCTAATGCCTTAAAAAAATTGTTGAAAATGGAAAAAGTACAAAAACTGCCCTTTTGAGGGTAGTTTTTTAATTACAGGGGAAGGTCCTAATTTGTTTTAAATGTTGCCACAAGTTGCTTAATCATATGAAGTTTAATATATCAAAAATTTGTCATGTTGTTTTGCTTGGTTTGAAAGTTACAGATTTTACAAAACTACCAAAAAACACAAGTTTTTACAAAACGTAAAATAACGGAAGAATATTTTAAACCCTATTTAGTTTTCCAAGTAGGTGTTTTAAATTGTATTGGATCATTATTAACCATTATGAGGGACTTGGTTACCTTAAGTTTGGTGTTTTGATAACAGATCTTAGTGATCTCCATACAGAGGGTATTTGTAATGTTATGAGATCGTCCCGTAGCAGTCGTCAATTCCAAAGGAGCTATGATGCGCAGAATGTTTTTGTGTGTCACCCATGATGGCTGTGTGCATTATTAATAGGGCTGCCCAACAATGATAAAAAAATCATATCGATATCGCGGGAAGAAATATCGATATCGCGTCGCGATATCGAAGTTTTCAAGTGACGTATCGATATCGGCGATATCGCCACATCGAAACTTTTCTCGTCTGTTTTTAGGATTTACAGGCCAGCTAGAGGTCATTCTTTAAACAATATTACGTAAAGAAATATTTTAGCTTTGAAATGTCTTACTATGTGTGTCAATGTGTTTGTTGTACTATTCAAATTGTAAAATATCCACACAAAACAGCGATGGTGTGGTTGGCGTGACGTGATACGTAATCGGTTTTTTGTATCAATTAGCTTATTAGGCACAAGTTCGATATCGTGGTATGTACGATACATTAATTCTATATCGATATCGAATTATTTATCTACTATCGATATTGTATCGAATTATCGATATCGTTGGGCAGCCCTAATTATTAATGACCACTTACAGCACAGTACAACTACTGTGTATGCGTTTCAGAAGGTAGTTCTGGAATTTTTGAAATCTTTTGCTCCCAACATAAAAAAAGTTATATATTTTATTATTTTAGTGATGGTGCTGCAAGCCAATATAAGAACCAAAAAAATTTCTCCAATCTATGCCACCACTTTGAGGACTTCAAATACTCTGCTGCATGGCACTTTTTGCCACATCCCATGGGAAAGGGCCCTGTGATGGGATTGGTGGGACTGTTAAACGTATTGTAACCAAAACAAGCCTTCAAAGAACATTAAATAATCACATCAAGACTTCCAAAGAGATGTTTGAATTTTGTGATGAGAATATTAAAGGAATAATTTTTTTTCCACGTCACTTCTGAAACTATCCAGAAAGAAGAAAACTATCTAACGCAGCGCTACGACAATGCAGTTGCGGTGCCTAACACAAGATCTTACCATTGCTACAAACCGATTGATTTGAACTCCATGCAAGTATCGAAAACCTCGAGTTCTGTTTTATATGATAAAGTGCTAATAACAAAGACAAAACAAAATCAGGAAATGTCATTAATGTAAAGCTCCGAGATTATGTTGCCTGTGTCTACGATGACAAGTGGGAGGTTGCTGAATCTTCGGTAGAAAACTTGGACTTCAAAATTGACTTTTTTCATCCATCAGGACCAAGCACCGTTTTCAAAATGTCAGATAAAGATTCGGTATGGGTGACACACAAAAATATTCTGCGCATCATATCTCCTTTGGAATTGACAACTGCAGGGTATTGTAATGTTATGAGATCGGGACGATCTCATAACATTACAATACCGTCTGCATGGAGATCACTAACCTGTTATACAAAAACCAAACTTAAGGTAACCAAGTCCCTCATAATGGTTAATGATCCAATGCAATTTAAAACACCTACTTGGAAAACTAAATAGGGTTTGAAATATTCTTCCGTTATTTTACGTTTTGTAAAAACTTGTGTTTTTTGGTAGTTTTGTAAAATCTGTAACTTTCAAACCAAGCAAAACAACATGACACATTTTTGATATATTAAACTTCATATGATCAAGCAACTTGTGGCAACATTTAAAAAAAATTAGGACTTTCCCCTCTAATTAAAAAACTACCCTCAAAAGGGCAGTTTTTTTATTTTTTCCATTTTCAACAATTTTTTTAAGGCATTAGGGGTTAAACCAACACATACTTTTTTCAAGAAACTTGTAGCTGTACACCCATAGTACACACACACAAAAACTTATTTTGTTATTTTCATCCCTTCTATATAAAAATAATTTTTGAAAGTAGCCAAAATCCAAAAAGTTGTGTCAATATCGGGGCCCCTCTTAAAGTGGGAAAAATTAAAATTAAGTAAAATCCAAGTAATGTTAATTAAAGATTGGCTTTTTGGTAAGAAATATTGGTTTCATTTTTTGTGGTACTTCCAGCGGTTTTCGATTGGCGTAACAAACCGCTAGTCGCTACAAAACCAAATTTAGCTACACGGCGCGACATTCCTATGCCTATAATATGAGAACGGTTCATCACAAAAATCTAGGAACTTAGATTTAAACTCACAATACATTAGGGTATTAACATGCAAAATTTAAACAAAATCAAAAATCGTGCCGCAACCACTTTTTTTAAAATCTGGTGAATGTAAATGGAATGACCCATAAAGAAGAACTTTTACACTAGTGTTAAGTGTTCACGAGGTAGGGTAGGCCTAGGCCTAGGCCAACGAAGATTAGGCAATTCTTCACAGCGTAAGATGAGGGGTGATAGATGAAGATGACGGACAGTTAAAAAAACTCATATAATAGTGGACTTACAAGCCCTTACGCCCGCGAAGTCATTGCTCGATTAGGATACGTAACGTCTTACGCGATGCCTCCCGTTTTCTAATAGGTCTAGAATTAATTTCTATTTGCGCTTACGTCTTACGGTGGGTTCACAACCTTTTATGCTCGCGAAAGAAATACACAGCGTAAGATTAAATAGAAATGAATTATAATAGAAAATGGGAGGAGTCGCATAAGACATTATGTATCCTGATTGGCCAGTGACTTAAGTCACTGGCCAATCAGGATACATAATGTCTTCGGCATAAGGGCTTGTGTTTACTTTCCGCAGGGTAGTTTGAGATACAGCTCCAATTAAATAGGTAGGCCCTACTGAAAATTGAGTTCATTATAGGCCTACAGAGTATCATTGACTCCATTACAAAACATCTAATCTGCCATGTAATTAATATTAATATGTGATTTTTTTTTATGAAGCTAGGATTCAGATTTCAGATTTCATGTAATTTTTATTCTCCAACAGATTGATACATTGTTGATAAATTGGTTTGTTTGTCACATGTTGGAGAAGCCCGCAAAGTCGTAAAGACTTGAGTGCGGGCCATTTGCTTAATACTGTAGAATAATAACAGATGGCGACAGTAAGCACAGGAAGGTGAAAAAGGTGTACCGGTATTAATATAAAGTAGAGAAATTGAAAACATAGTATAGGACTAAAACGTTGTAGTAAAGGGATGTTATGATAAAATTTGAAAGAACAAGTTTGAAAAGTATGAAAAACAGACATTTTGTTTACAAACTAAAGTTACTTATGAACTAGGAATTCTAAGGTAATCTGTTTTAAATTTTGTAGGTAACCTATACCCTACTTTTTAAGCTACAAGCTACCTAAAACAAAACAGACATTAAATGCAGTATAGCATCAGAAGTAAATAACATATAACCTATAATATAATAATGAGCATACAAGGACAAAATATAGCATACTTAGTAGAAATAATAAGTAAAAAAGAATCTATTAGGCTACTAAATGAATTGGGAGACTGCTTCGAGTGAACTGATTTGCTGGGTACCTACTTATATCTGCTTTACGTAAGAACTTGCTTTTCTAATGTTGTCTGCTTTTTTAATCTTGTTACTTTTAAGTTTAAATCTAATTTATAATTTCTGTTTTATCATGAAGTTAATAGTCATCATAGTCTATAGCCTACCTCATAATATTCTAACCTTGTCGTTTAATTTTGTTCTTATAATATGTTCATAGGGTAGGTATAATTTCTATACATTAAAAGTCTATATCCTATAGCTACTAATCGATTCCATAAGATATGTCCTGCAAGGCTGTATGCAGAATTGAATTGTATTAACTATAGTTGCAGGGGCCCCTATGCCAATTCTTATGTAACCTAGATATAGACTTTCCATCACTGCATTATGTTACCATGTCATGTCTTACTACCATTGTAAAGAGCGCAAGCTCATTTTGGTGAATAAAGATATTCTAAGAAGATAATATATTACAAATTTACAATATAATAAACCATATTAGTATCATGAGGTATAATGTTAGTAGGAGTGTCACAAGTTATTAGTTAGGCCTAACAAATTAATTTTAAACTCGCCAAATTTTCATGTAGTGGTTCAACAAGTTTAATGAAAAGTTGTATTGTTTTCAGGAAGAGTTCTATGGACGAAGTTTAATAATTGCAGACAGAGATTTAATAGAACAAGGGGCATCTGATATTCTGGAAGATGCCGACAAGAAAGACGTCGCAGTGTTGGTGGTTGGTGATCCTTTCGGAGCAACTACGCACACAGACTTGCTCATCCGTGCTCAAGAAGCTGGTATCAAGTGCCAAGTTGTTCATAATGCATCAATTATGAATGCCATTGGCTGTTGCGGTTTACAAGTTAGTACCACTTCGCTCCTTCAATTTTGAACATTTAAGTAGCAAATTGCAAGTGATCTCCTGCCAAATAGGTAGGCTTACCAGTAGTCTATGTATATTTAACATGTAGGCCTAGTTATATCTTATATTGAAGCTGTTTGGCTGTTTCAAGGGCTTTCTTAAATGATCTGAAGTCAAATGTTCACAGTAAATGCAGTGGGTGATGTGGGTTCGAATCCTGCATTAAGACATCCATGGTTTTTACTTTTTTGTAAGAGGGTGGAGAAAGAAGCGTGTCTCTACTGGTTGACCAGATCCAGCATGATGGCATGATAGCCAAATGTGGGCATTTGAGAAGAAGAAGTAAGTTATTGTTGTCCTTCACTTTCATCTATCACCCCTCATAGTCTCGAATAGCATGATAGCAATAATAGAGACATAAAGCAAAAATAATCGAATCATTGGAACCTTCCCCCCCCCCCTGAAATAATTGCTAGTTATGCCAATGTACAAGTACCGGTATTCTGTATTTTACAGCTATACAACTTTGGTGAAACTATTTCAATACCGTACTGGACAGACACGTGGCAACCTGACAGCTTCTACGACAAAATATCAGCCAATAGGGAACGAGGACTGCACACGCTTTGCTTGTTGGGTATGTACTTATTGATTGGCAGTGTTGTAAACGCTACTGCTTTAAACTAGCATGCTAATGCTACCGCTACTTCTGCTTAAAAAGTAGTGCGCTACCAGTCACACTACTTTTTAAAAAAAAATAGCGCGCTACTTTTCGAAAACAACAAGTATGACCTATCACGCAAAGCTACAAACAATAGTTTGCCGTCCGAAGTACTCAATACTCATCAACCATTGACCCACGAAGATATTTACGAGTACGACCATGTCAAGTTGGGGTGGGTTCGTTGAGTTTACTATTAGGTGACGGTTAGGCCGAGGCGGGTTCACACAAAATGACTAAGACTAATGATTAAGGTTTAAGAAAGTTGAAGTGTACGATTTACATTGAAGCGTTCACACACTTTACTAGTGATAAGTGTTTATGACCGAGTGATTAAGAAAGTTTATTATTGTTATTCACGATTGTTACCCAAGTGTTAGTAACAACCAATCGCTGCGTGGAACGTCACAGTAGTTCAGCCAATGAAAATCGTACCATCCGAGTCAAGTTAAGTTTTAATGTTGTTTAGTTTTTCACTTTTACACAGAGTTTGTTTTGACAGCTTCCGGTACCGATGTAAACAATAGGTTCGTCTTATTTGGCTACCTTTTTGTACTTTTTGCACTCACTCTATGTGATTTCATGGGGTAAATGTCAAAAAGTACAACGTGACGGTACGGTAAATCAAACAAACCTAATTTTAAATCAAAGTTTCACATCGTCTGCTGTTATCGTCTGCTGTTATCAGTCCATATCAGTTAATATTTGAAAATGAATTCCGATAATGAGTGACTATGGCAATATCATTCATATCTTCATCCATTTTCTGCAAATATAATAACAGCTGTCAACTTCGAGACAACATGGAACCGTTTTTGTTTTACACGCCTACGCTACGCCATTGTACTAATTTTTACGGGAAGAGTGCGCTACTCACTTGTCAAAGCACTCGAAGACTGCTATCTTTCAAAGTCGCCATGTATTTCTTTGCAAGATATGGGGGGCGGAGTTTTGTTTTCCTAAGGCTTAGTCACTGGTTGTTAGTCTTAGTCCATACTCATTCTGTCTGAACGCGCCTTTAGTCACGTGTTGAAAAAAATTGAGCCAGGGAAGAGAAATAAAGTAGAGGCAATTTCCGCTGACGCTACTTGTAAAATGTAGCATACTACTCGCTACGCTACCACGTTTTTTAAAGTAGCGCGCTACCATCCCGCTACTGAAGAAAAGTAGCATGCTACTGGTAGTGCACTACTTTCCAACACTGTTGATTGGTTAAAATTAGTGCAAATATTGCTATGCAGTGAAATGATCGGTTTTTGGGAAGTTCACCTAATATCCCCGTTATACAAGAACATCCTCACACCATTCTCAGGTAGTACTTTTTTTTCTAATTTCTGTGGCTCATTAAAAACCGTTCGTTTTGTGTGAATTGCAGACATCAGAGTGAAGGAACCTACTTTGGAAAGCTTGACAAAGAAGAAGAGGGAGTACCAGCCACCTCGCTTCATGTCAGTCAGCGAGGCTTCTGATCAGCTACTGCAAATAATCGGCAAAAAGAGAACCGAGAACACAACAGATTTAGGTACCATGTCTCCCATCTTCAAATTTTACAAACAAACAAAATTACAAATTTAATTTTTATTTATTTAAATCTAGTTCTGTTCTGATTGAACATCATGATGTATGGAACATGTCAGATTAATACATCTAGGTAATTAATATAACTTCAGTATTATTAATATACAGTATTACCAAGTTTCCATACAAAGTTCAATGTGTGCGAGCGAGATTAGTTGGTCTTCATTACAATCACAGATTTAAATAGGCTGACAAAAATATTTAATTTAAGCAAAATTGTTTAAATCCGGGATTACTGTAATTATTGTAGACAGATTATTGTTCACATCTTGGTGAAATTCACCTTTACTAAATTAAGTTTATAAAGTCTTCAAAGATATTCCAAGGTTATGTAGGCCTACTGGTATCTCATTTTTTTTTTAGACAGTCCAGGAGCAGGTTGAGTGAGCGTCGAGAGGGAATCTCTGCGTAATTAATTAGTACTTTTAATTGCTTTTAGCATATACGGAAGAGACCCTCTGCGTGGGGTTGGCCAGAGTTGGCTCTGAGACGCAGGCAGTGCTGGCCTGCCGCCTTCAAAACATGAAGGAAGCCGACTTGGGGCCGCCTCTTCATTCCCTCGTTATTCCTGGCAACATGCATCCGCTGGAGCTAGAATACCTCAAACAGTTCACTACAGATGAAGACAGCTTGTTACAACATTGCAAAACATAAGCTAGTTAGGCATACACTACATTTTGTAAATTTTTCTCAGAACTGTTGGGAGGTATCTACTAATATGTCAATTGTAAATAAATGTGACCGACTACTTAAAAAAATTTAGATTTAATTTGATAGGTGCTTATTGAACCACTTGGCCTCACTATCCACACACAACTTTCTTCAAGTTTTCATTTTACTGATGTACTTCTCCGTTCAGAAATAACTTTAGTTACAACCCAAGTCGGTTCGATTATTACTAGGGGTTTGCAGGCACCCGAAATTTCGGGTAGTTTCGGGCTTTTGTTCATACCCAAAATTCGGGTTAATTTTTACTTTAAATATTTTTGGGTACTTAAAAAGGATGGTTAATAATTTTGAGAGTTTACTGCCATGTTTAACAACTTCGTCAAGACGAAAATGAAAAAGATCAATTTTGTGCTTGTCCGGTTTTTGATCAACCTGTTGCATCGCATGTCACAAGGTTGGTGCCTTGTGATTTGGGGGGCACAAAACATTTCAGAAAATTTTCAGTGTAAAATTTGACAAAAAAAAAGCACCCCACCTCCCCTTTTTTAATTTTTTAAACACATATTTCGTTACCGTACTTGAATCAGACCCGATACCTGTAGTTATTTTTACTACCTGAAGCTCAAAAAGTTCTACCTGCAGACCCCCACATTACACTTTTCAACGTTGTTTCGAGCTCTTTGGGTGTTGCTGGTAGGATTTGGTTTCATGCATTTTTATTTTGCATCTACCTGTTCCTTTCCTTTTTTTTATAATACTTTTGTTAATTGTTTTGTTATTTTCATTCTACTAGCTCTTCTTGCTATTGTTGTTGGGTTTTAGTTATTTTTATAATATGTTTCCCTCCTTCTTATGCCAACAATTGACCTATTTGGTCATCATGTGTTTCCCAGCAGAAATATTATTTTTTGGCATTGCATCTCTTATATGTTAGAGGGCTGTTGTACAGTGTGTGCATGTCCTGGATGGAGTCGGTTATCCCTAGTTTATGGAGGTGTGGAGCTAGCAGATCATGACCGGTTTCCAGTCTGAATTGCACCATCTTAGTCTGCCAATTTCTCCATTTCGCTTTTCTTGTGACTGCTCCTTGCCTACATTTTCCTTATGTGATTGTGTTAGTTTATACTTTATTATTATTATTATTATAATAATTATATAATATTATGCCAAGGCCTAGTTTTAAGTTATTTTAGATGGGTTGGCACATCACTTATGTTTGGAGCCGTGCTCTTTTATGCCAACCACCATTCTTTATGAATGGAAATAAATAACAAATCATTATTGTATTTGCATTATTTGGCTAGTTTTTTCTTGTATAAGCAAGGCCCGTAACTAATCTCCTGGCAGGGCTATTGAATTTCCTAATCGGGTTACTACATCATCCATTTTCACAATTTTTTCACCCACAACAGTTCATGAAGAATACAGAATATCTATATTTAGCCAAGAAAGTCAATGATGCACATAATATATGCAGACTTGGTTATCTCCAATAATCAACAATCAGCAATTAGAGATGTCTAGAAATAAAGGAAAGTGACTGGAAAGGTGAAGTCAATAGGGAATCTAAGTAACACCCCCATGAACTATTTCAGATTACAAATTATCTCGCATAAAAAAACTAAACGCCCTTCAACTTAGCACCGTCGTATCCTCGAAGTGTGACAAAAATAAGGTATCCGATGAGCACAGCAAGAAAACCTGTTATTTATGATCGATTATTGTGACACCTTAATTCTTGTTAGTAGCAAATAACTATCACAGATTTTAAATGCAAGAACTTTATAAAAACTCTGCGTTACCCATTGCATGTGTACAGAGGAATCGCTTGCAGCCGACGTACGCTCACTTGTTCTAAACAACGCTGACCCATGTTTAAAAATGGTCGTTCTCTTTTCTACAATAATGAATTTCTTTAGAGAAGTGCCAATAATTTGTCGATTGATTGATAAATGCATTTTGGTACAATCCCGTTCTTCCACCCCACAGTTTGCAAATACTAGTCTCTGATATTCCCATTTGGTGCAGGTGCTGTTAAGATGTAATCAATGTGACATATATTGCCTATCAACACAAAAAGAGAAAGAAGGCTGTCTGTACTGGTTGACCAGATCTAGCATGATTGCCTGACAAGCCAAATAGAGGCCTATGAGAAGAAGAAATTTTGGTATTTCTCAAAAAAATTATTGTAGAAAAAAACAGCCATATATCAAATGTGTGTCAGGCTGTCAGCGTTGTTTATGCTCGGTTTAGACACGGGTCTAAGGATTAAGGTTTAAAGTTGAAGCATGCTAAATACATTATAGTGTTCACACACTGTCACTATAGGTCTAAGAGCCAGGTCTAAGGAATTAAGAAGTTGGCCAACTTTCAACTCTTAGACCAGGGATTTAAGATTCTTAGACCCAACCAATCAGAAGCGTCAACGTCACTATCGTTTGCCAATCGGAGAGCGACTGCATCAGTCAAATTATTAAATTATTCAGTGTTTAGCAAAGATCCATGTAAACCGAGAGGCTTAGTCCTTGGATATTAAAACCTTAAACCTAGACCTTAAAAATCTGTGCAAACGCACCATTAGAAGAAGGGTGCGTAATCAGCAGGCAAGTGATCCATCTGGGCATGCACGATAAGTAACAAATATTTTTATAACTCGCTCTCATTTAAATTCTATGACAGCTCCCACTAACAACACTTAAGTTGTATTCGTTCAAGAAGCAGGCTTTGTCACCGTGCTCGTCGAATACCGTATTTTTGGCACCGGATATATGACAGTGCAAAGTTGACTGATGGCCAGTTTCTTATAGGAGCAAGATCATTTGTGATACCAAATAGTTTGCAGTTGCACTACTAATACTATGTTCACACTTGGCTCGCTAACAGCAGTTAAGCCACTAACTTCTGTTAAGAATGTAATGTGAACGTAACGCAGTTAGCCATAACTGACATCAAGCACTAACTGCGTTTGGCGAACGTAGTTAGCGGGTAACTTAGATCAATTTGCCACTGCCTTGTTGAAAATCATACATGTTTTCAAAAGATACCAGGCGGTGAGCAACACCGAAAGACAACAATGGAACAAATAAATTGAACTGATTGACAAACCATCAGGTGTCAAAATAATAAAATTGCAAACCATAGAAATAAAAACAAGTGTATAGCAATAGTAACTGCTCGCCATTTAAAACTTTTAATGATAGACAACGACTAAATGAAAGTTTTGTATGTGTATTTGTTTGTTTTTTGTTTTGTTTTCCAGACGAAATTATTTTTTGACAGCTTGTTGATTGTCTATAGATTCAATTCATTTGTTTCATTGTTGTCTTTTGGTGTTGCTAGTTGGTTTGACAGTTCCTTGGTAGGCCTAGGCTATTCCACTATTTCATTTAATTCGTCGTACGTTAATAAAATTGGTGAAGCTATGGATTCCTCGTGTTCGGGAGGTATTGCAGAGAAGGCAGAAAAGGTGTTGAAGAGACACAACTGGACGGACCATGAAATTTTGGTCCTTATAAATGTGTGGGTTGAGGTTATGTAAGACGCTGCTACTCTTGCAATTGCTGCAGCATATCTTCTTTTCTGCCTCACTTCTTTTACCAACATACGTATACGGCGTAGAAAGGTCGCCCTTTGCACCAAATACTGCAATGTAATTGTTAAAAATATTAACAAAAAATCGTTTGGTCCTACAAACGGCATGTTGTTATTACTTCAACCACAGACAGTACAAAACAAAACACGTATTTCAAACCGAGCCAAAAGCCGTGCACGCCTTCTATATCGCCATAAAATCACTAAATATAGTACCGCGGTGGCTGTGCATGACGTCACACACTGCTCATACATCGATTCCAGTGTGAACAGTTGACACAGGATCACACAAATATATCAAACGACCTTGAACCTCGCTAACCTCTGTTAGCCTTAACTGCTGTTAGCGAGCCTAGTGTGAACATAGTATTAGGTTCCCATTGCTTGATCCATGCCAATTTATAACTTGGTATGGAAACATTTGCTCCAATATGTAAGAAATGTTTCACTCATTTTCCTACGTCTCCCATTTATTCAATTTTCAACTCAGCCATTTATTTGGTTATTGTTATTTATAGTAAAAACTAGGTACTAAAAAATGTCGGAAATGTTAGATGTAGACACTAGTTGTTATAAACACAACAAAATACATTGCATTCATAATTACAAGCAGAGGTCATGAAACCTAAGATTGCAGTAAAACCTAAAAACACAGCGATTGCTTGAAACATTATTTCTTTGTAGCCCAACATGACGAGGCAATTCAGCGATTCGATGTATTGTACATTACAACAAGAAGTGAGAACATGATTTAATGGTTGTATAATGTTCTCCACTAAAAATCAACTCGAAATAGGCGATGATTTGTGATGTGCAATTTATCAGTTTTGCCATATCCAACAAACAGTAAATTGAAAATCAATTTCTTGTTAGTTACTGCAAAAGATGATCTTGCAGAAAGTGTAAGGAATTTCATATGTAAAGACTTCACTTTCTTCCAAATAGTTCATCTGTTATTGGATGAATTGTGATTACATCATGTTGTGGTGTATTTAGAATATCTTAACCAGTTGCCTGCCAGCATTCCTGATCGATTTGATACCTTTAAAATTGTCTTGTACAAGTAGTGAAACTTGTAAACAATTTTTTTACGATGTCGTGATATCGATAACAATTGACAATTGTACATAAAGATATTGCGATAGGATACCGGCATAATGGCACTGATATTATTAGAAAAAAATGTTGTTGCACATCACTACAGAGGATAGGAAATTATCAGTTTTATTTTTAATCCTTCAATCAGAATGTCAATGCTCACTCAATGATCATTCCATATATCTACTTCTTGTTGGATACTTTATCTTAGTCTCAGCTCAACACAATACTTGCATCTGATGTCTGGGCACACTAAAGAACATCATGTATAAATGACATCATACAGTTTATAGTGGTACATAGAAAAAACAATTTCCAACGATAATGACAACTGCTACCGCCATCGATACATACACAATTGACAAGCCTTTCAAACATCTATATACACTACAGTACAAGTACAACCAAGTTCTACAAAATCCTTACCGATGTCAACAGCTCTGCTTACATAGGGCCCAAAAACATTACTATTAGTATGTAGCACCAACATATCCATTTAGGGTTGGTTATGCTCTTATGACACAAGACTGATTGAAGTTTTGTTTTCTTATTGCATCTTTGCTCACTCTGCTTTATCTCCAATACACATATAGGTAATTGAAATATTACAGTACATTAATTAAGCCTGGCCTCTTTGTTACATTACCATTTATTGAGTGTTGTTTGTTAGCCCTCGAGTGCTAGAACTATATTTAGAAATCAGTAAAAATTCATACATTTTGAATACAGTGATTAATCATAGGTTGTACAGCATTACAAGTTAATTGAGAGAAACCATAACCCGCAGATTCTCCTATTGCCGTTTTTTTTACTGCAAACTCATACTCGCCTAGGTTTTGTTGTCCTGCACGTTTGTTGTCAAGTCGTTCAGGTTAAGTATATATAGCCTTCAAAAACAAGGAGCCAATCGAAACTCGAGGTATGCAACGAGGTTTACCGGAGAATTATCTTACTAGTTACGTTGAGTAAGTGCTAGCATTACGTTTAAACATTCGGCGACGATTGTCCCCTACTGAAAATCAGTCTTCTTACTGAGTAGAGTGGGAAGACTCTAAACGTGAATTTATTTTTTTTAAATTTAAATGTTGATTTTACTTCCACTAACACTGCACTTAACAATGTGAAACAACGAATGCAACTAGATACGATCTTTAAATCTCAAATTACAGAAATTAGTAAAATAAATCAGGTCACCTTCAGGGAACTCTGAGGAATAGCAAGTTATTATACAAGATTATTAGAGCAGTAGGTCTACTGTACTATAGAGTAGGCTACCTAGATCAAAATTAATAAATGGACATTTTTAAGGTTCATACCGAATTTACAGTAGGTTTGCACAATTGCGTGCCCATAGCTGTCACCTCATAGTTTGATAATAAACAAGCTTTTGACAACAGTAGTAACAAAAAAGAAATACTAAATTAACTAATGAGTCAATGAAGGGTCTTTACGCAAACCTGATCCAGATCACTACAGATTGCTATCTGCCCACCCTGTTAACCAAGCCAGGTTGCAACCCGAGTGATCTGGGTCGGGTTTCGTAAAGGCCCTTTGAAGAAACCTGTGCCTACAAGACCCATAAGTGCTGGGCATTGTTATCTTAGATGTACTAAAACAGTCAATTATAAAAAATAAAAAACATGCATGCTACCTGCTAGAAGTTCAAGATGGTTATTGGTTACATACTATAGTAACGCTACTTGTAGGCCCTACTTTCAACGTGTATCTACATGTGGTACATGTGGTTTCACGGCTAGTGTTGAAAGGTCCACATCTTCATACCGAGAATGTAATCATGCTGGGGCAGCCACTGCTAACTTGTTGGACACTGGACAGCCTTTGAAGCAGATTTGTGACGATGAACATAGTTTTACTCTAAAGCGAGCACTGCACCGTTAAGCGTTACGGATACCGAGCGCCTGTTCAAGCTCTGCTCTCTTCTGTTGAACTTTTGTGTAGAAATATCTACAAACAGCTTCCTGAGCCCATGGTTGGTAGAAGAAGTCAGACCTTCGTTCTTCTTCCGGATTGCCGACCACGTCGGTCATCGTCTTCAGATCTCTCGTTTGCGACACGATCCACTTGTTGATGAACTGTTGGGGATCCTTGGCAAAGCTCAGGAAAAACTCTCTGTTGGTTTTGAGGGAGTTGATCGTTTCGACCGTCTCGTGTATTTTGTTGTCCAGACTTTGGATCTCCTGCTGACTGGCAGTGGAGAGAAGGAAGTTGTTCATCTGGGTCTTCAGAGTGTCATCAACTTCCACGTCGATGTCGTAGCAGGCGGTCTGCTTTTGCTCCGCGCCTTCCACGCTGATGATGTGGTTGATGACGATTGGATCGGGCGGATGGAGGAGGGGATTTAATCGCTGAGGTATTTCGGCGAACTTCATACGCTGACAAGTGAAGATTTGCTCGAGATACTTGTCACAGTTTATGAACTCTCGTTCGTGGGCATCCTGTAACTTGTGGGTCTTGATGTACTGCCAGAGGGCGCTGATTATCACGGGCCGTGTCTGAGTGTGAACGCCCAGTAGTCGTGCCAGCCGCGGGTCCAGCTTGAACTGAAGTGGCTGATAATCCAGAAGTAATAGGATCGTACATCGAACGTTCTTATCTCCGGGCCTCTTAACTTGAAAGCCGTCCGTTTCTTGTGTTGTAGGAGTTCGATGCCACTCCACCAGGTGATTGTCGGGACCGTATAAATCCTTATCCAACTCAATTACTAAACTTTTGAAGAACGAAGAAAATTTGCGCTTCACCTTATTCGGATCATTCTTGCTGTCTTCTAATAACCTGCCCTCCACACGAAGTTCCCACGATGCAACGCTCCCTTCCTCCCCCTCTCCACCCTCTTTAGCAGGGTAGAAGGTATTGGAAATGAAAATACGAAGCTTGCGTTTTTGTTTCATGGGGCGTTTCAACGCTTCTTGAATGTCGAGACGTTTTCTCATGATGGTGGAATCCAGTTTGCGTTCAAACGCAAGGAGATCCATGTACGCCTGCGACTCCGGGACCAAGTCTCGCACCTTCTGCGGCAAGATCTTATCGGCGAGCTTCTTTTTCTTCTTAGACTTCATTTGTTGCGGGGGCGGTCTAACGTCGGCAGGTCGTTTAGTCGCCGGCTGTGGATTCAAGGGTCCCTGTCTCATGGGGCCCGAGTACGGCGGTTGCTGGGGAGGACGGGGCATCATGTTGGGTCCAGAACCGGCTCCCATGTTTGGCGGAGGCGTGAAGCCAGGACGTTGCTGCATCGAGAAGCTCGGTCCCGGATACTGGCGTAACGGAGGTACGGGTGGAGGTGGGTATCTCTGCTGCGGAGGTCCAGGAGTTCCCGCGTTCTGCCCCACCGGAAATCTTTGAGCCATGTTTAGCTATTGAAACAAACAATTTTTATACATGATTTAAATGGAAAATACTCAAGATAAGAAGTGTGAAACTGAAAACCATTTTGAGTTTAGGTGCCAATTGGTCCAGCATTGCGATTCTGTATGGGCGAAGATAAATTTATCAGCGGTTTTAGTCATTACTGAAGGTGAATGCAAGGCGGTGATTGGCTCATCGCCTTCTTCTAACAACCGAAACCGGTGAAATGTATCGTCGCCCATACAGAATCGCCCTGCAGGTGTACAAAAATGTAAAAATTCCATTTTACTCATCAAGAACATTAATTAAACTGCAATTGGAATATGAAATTATACATACACAAGGTGCACATTACTATACTCGCCGCAAAAGATCTTCGGTAATGCTTCCGTCACGGGTGGGTAAGCGGCAGCCAACCAGCGACCGTGGCTAATTCAGATACCTGCTCGGGTTGGCCGAGACCGTAAACACGTCATTGATTGATGACGAAAGCATTACCGAGGTTGTTTTTACGAGACCTATATTAGTAGTTAGGCTTAACCAGTTGGTCGAGCAAAGGTTTCAAAAAACTTTTGATATGTCCCGTCCCAGAAAGTACGAAAAGTAAGAAATTAAAAGAAAAATGCAAATGGAAAATGCATATCTGATAAAAGGAAGGAACTAACAACCCTCGACAAACCCACTCGCACGCTCGCATTTTGCGAGTGACAAGTTGGTACTTGCGAGTAGCTTTCCTGGCTGTATTCAAAATATCGTTTTCGCGAGCGTTTGAATTGAGCGCGGCGCCACTATCGATCTCCAAGTTCGATCTTCTCAAAAGATTTTCTCCATTCCGTACAGTCACGGGAGGGGCAATCTGCTGAGCTCACGGGCACGCTGCACTTGCGTCGTAATAAGTGTACGCTTGTCGAGCATGGTGACTTTTTGTTTATCGATCGCGCGGTGTTTCGTGATAAATTGGTATATAAAAGGAACTTGGTGGCTGCTGATTAACAAGACCCCAACCCGTGCGCGGCGCTAGATCGTAGGCCTACTTTCACGCAGAACGAGGATCGAATCCCAGACATGTAAAGAACTATTTCATCGTTATTTATTATGCAGTTTCGTCTAAAATCGCTTTGTAGGCCATAAAACGTAAAGCAGGCCCGACAAAATGTTCGACTCCGGCGGCTGGGGCTTTGCCCCAGACCCCTGTCGTTCCGCGCCACCTCGTTGCGAGTGCAAATTTCCCCTGGCGAGTGCACACCACACGCATTTGTCGAGGGTTGGGAACTAAAGGTTAGAAAAGTAAGAAAGTCACGGAAATTACGTAAAGTAATGATCTGTTACAAATAATGAGGGATGTGCCCCACAATTTATGGGTTTGCCGGTAAGCATGATTTCTGCCGTTTGGCGCAACTTGCGGCACTGGTTAGGGAGGCAGCCACGTGGTTCTCGGAACACTTCGCGAGTGTCCGTCAGTCGAGATGTGCGAATCAATTTTGATATTTTAACAGTGATACACTTAGTTACATGGGTAATTCTCCTGATTAGGTCCTCGGCTTATTTGCATAAATGCAGTCCCGAAAGTAGCCTACTTGAAACACTTACACTTATGAACAAATAACGTTTAAAATGAACCCAAACAAGATTTGGTGTCCACTACAACATTTAAGATTACCTTTTTCGATGATCTAAAACAGCGATGTTCGCAATGTCACCGTGATACTTTTTCTGACGCCTGACGTTCTGGAGGCCTACCAACGTGAAATAGGCCTACACTGAAAGTGACTTTGCCCATCTGCCTGACATCCCAAGGAAGGAAGGAAGAAGGTTTTTGGGTCAGGTTATGGCAATATCTTGAAAGTGACTTTGTTGTGTAACCTTCAAGTGTTGGCAACATTCCGGCAAACGTCAAAGATGGTGATAAGTAAATTTTCTTCCTTCCGTCGTCTTGAACGCTTTAAGCACATTTTCTGTACTTACAAATTTAATTTTACATTTAAACTGCTTCAAAACTACTGTGTACACTAGTTTAAGTAATTTTGCTATAGTAAATATGAAGAATTTACATTAATGTTAATTTAAAAGCAATTTCAGACTGCGGTTCTAATCAGTACATTTACCGTTACACAGCGTTGTTAAGTAACGCGCTACAAGTAGTGCGCTACTTGTAGCATGTTACTTTTTTTGGTAGCGAGACTGGTAGCGCGCTACATTTGAAAATGCAGTAAAGTAGCGAGTAGCAAGCTACTATATGGGAGTATTTGTAGCGAAAAGTTGCTGCTACTCTATTTTTGTAATAAACAAACACACGTTTGTTTCGCCTGCCACAATTCCCACCATCACAGGTTCGGAATGACGACTGACATTGGCTTTCTTGCTCTATAGTCCCAAAACCGCCTCCCCAGCACTGAGTTTCCTGTTTCACCCCGTGAGCTGTGATATGAGTATGACTCACTTCCGGACCGTACCACCGTTTCAATAAATAGTACGTACTCTTGGTCCTTTATAAAAAATGAAAGTAGCTGTAAAGTAGCATCACTACCTTTTTTGAGTAGCTGTACAAGTAGCGAGCTACTTGACAAAATACAGTAGCTGAAAAGTAGCTAAGTTACTTTCAAAGATCAAGTAGCTGTAGCTGTAACAGTGCTACTTTTAAAAAGTAGCTTTAACAACACTGCCGTTACATGTTCTGTACATGAATGTAACAACCAGGCTTGGTCAGGTAGGTAGAACGAATATCATAGGACTCCCGGACAGAGATAAATCCCCGAAACTGTGCCGAGTGGCTTATTTCAATAAAGAGAGCTAACTTTAAACTAAGCACATGTCACTGTGTCAATCACTCACTTTTAGGAAAGATAGATTATGAACTAACAAAATCAATCTCAAAATGTCCAAATAATGATGTCAAATGGTAAGGAAAAATGCACCTTACAAGACAGAGCTCAAACAAACAATCCCAAAATTTTACAAGTAGGTAGTGCTCAGGGTAAATGTACACATTGGGTGTCCGCTCGGAAAACGATAAAAACATTAAATTTTCTAGTTAAATGTGGTGGCACGTACTGGAAAGAAGTGATGGGGAAAGGTGCACAAAGAAGTGGAAAACCGTGGAATGATGTGTGAAAGTAGTAGAAATGTTGTAAAATACGTCGCGGAAGAGGAATGGGCAGCCAGTAATAGCAGACATGTTTGGCACGAAACAAGTGTTACCAAACTAACCATAGAAAGAACCCAAACCCGGTTAGGGGGATGTGGAAGGAAAAGGCAAAAGGTGATGGTCATGGGGAAGGAGGAAGGTTGGAAGCAAGGGGGGTGATGGATGGGAAGGAAGCAAGGGAAACTGAGAAGAATGGAAAGATAAAGCTTGATGGAGGAAGGGAGGATGATGCAAAGGATGGGAAAGGAGGAATGAAGGAGCAGAGAGTCTTTTGCCACCGGCGTACGGCCAACTGTGAGAGAATAAACAAACAACAACAACATGTAACCCCTCCCCTATCCTTCAACTAGGCCTACACGTTGGTAGGCCTGCGCACGGGTAGCAAAAGGATCATGGCGTCAAAGTAACACCCAGCCAGACGCTGTTTTATATCGTCGAGAAATGCAGTTTATAATGTTTTAGTGGACACAAAACCTTGTTTGGGCACATATTACACAATCTTGACAATCTTCTGTGAAGTGGTAAGTTCAAGTACTTTTTGGGTATTGAAATATGAAAACGGAGCGGACACCCAATGTGTACAATTACCATGCTCAGTATCTAGAAAATTAGGAAAAAGAAGGCATAAAGCCCTACACCCAATTGGCATAACGCAAGCATAAACACAACGCAAGCGCAACGTGAGGCCGATGCCAACGCACAATTCACGTAACACAACCACAGCGCAACACAAGTTTTGGCTGTCTAGTCGTCTGCACTCGCCATGGTTTGAGGTTAGGGACAGACTACAAATTCAATATTGCCACTTGTTGTCATCGGTCTAGGGTTGGCCTGCATACACAGTGAATGAAACAAGACGTATATATGGTTGGTAGGGGTAAAATTGATAGGGAACCCAACAGCTTACCTGGTTGGTGACTGAAGGGGTCTTGTAGTTAATAAATAGATACATAAAAAGTAGAAACACAAACACACCAGAGTAGGGAACACAGACAAACCTGTCGCCCTACATGCAGCCACTCACAACCTGACATTCAACGAATGCTTCTATGCCAGTGTTGTGAGAGCCCTACCAGCTAACTGCAATGAGCATGAGCTTAGAAGATGGGAACTGGCACATCAGTGGATCACCAACTCCAGGCTCCCCCCTAACCTCAACATCTGTTAGGGTCCTGCTCTCCACTACCTGATTGCCACCCTTCCCCTCCTAGCTCTCCTCCCCACCCACACCCAACAGCGCCACTGGCGTGACCTGTAAATAACTGTACCGGTATATACGTGTATATATACCTGTACATAGCTTAGTCACCTCTCCGCACTCGTCGAGTGAACAAGGCCCTGTTCGGCCGAAACCGTTTCGACGTTTTTGTTTGTGTTTCTACTTTTTATGTGTCTATTTATTAACTACAAGACCCCTGCAGTCACCAACCAGGTAAGCTGTTGGGTTCCCTATCAATTTTACCCCTACCAAGCATATCTAGCCGTTTGGCCTCTCCTATCACACAACAAGACGTATATAGTTATAATTAATGGCTTGCCTATATTGTACCTATCCCTTTTATTCAAGGCCTAGGCCTACCTCGCATTCAACAAATTCCATCCGTGATAGGCCTAGTCAAAGTCTTGTAAAACTGTTTCATTTTATATAATGTTGATACAGTGCACACTTGAGAATGAGGAGGTAACATCTGTTGTTAATTTATTTTATTTATTGAAATTGAAGGCTAGTGACGGTACAGGGCTCTAGTCTGATACAAACAAAAGTCACGTAATAATAGGCTATACTTAAAACAATTACTAATATGACTGAGCGAGTATGACGAGGCCACAGCTGTCTGGTTGGAACAAGATTCAGTACATAATTGTACGGTACCGCTGATCGCGTTTCGTACTCACATTTTTGTGTAGCCTATTCCTTTGCGATATTGATCATGTGCGTAGTACATAATTGTTATTTCATGATTTATCTGTAAGCTCCAGTGATTTTCTACCCAAATACTATCTTCTTTCATATTAAATTATCATTTTGAAGTTGCATCGATTTGACAACACAATCACGTTAAATATGGCAATATGGCGGACGTGCGAGGGCGCAGCTGTTCGGAGCACACAGGAAGTGTGAAGGCCTCTACCTGACATCTCACGAAAGTTGGGACAGGTCAGGGGGTCAATTATATTATGTTGAATTGACTGGGCCTACGCCTAGGCCTAGCTGCCTGACATCCCACGAAAGTTGGGACAGGTTGTCAGGAAGCTATGCCTAGGCGTGGGCCAGCCAATTCAACATAATATAATTGACGACTTCGGATGTTCCCTCCCAACTACGTCACGCTCACGTGATGCGCTCAACCCGCCCCCAACATGGCTGCGTATGTGAGTAAACATTGCAGGCGTTTTGCATGGAACATATGGGAACTTTGGGTAGTTTGAGCGTAGATTTCCATAGCGAATGAGCAATGCCGCGTTATTGTTGTGTTCCTAGATGCAAAAATAATGCTACAGTTCCTGGCATATCATTTCATTTGTTTCTCAAAGATGCGAAGCTAAGAAAGATATGGGAAATTAAAATACGCCATGACAGCAGAAGGAACCAAGCCGTTTCGTCAACAGTGACAGTGTGTTCTAGTCATTTCATCCCAACAGACTTGAGACACCGCTGTAAACGGCAGCAAAAATTGCCTCAAGAAGGATGCAATCCCAAGTGTGTTTAGTTTTACTTCCCCAAGAAAGCTGAAAGCACCGAGGATCAGAGTTAATCGTTACAGTTAAGGCTATTCCTCCCCCTTCGCACACAGTCTTGAAACATTTTTTTTACGAGCTACAACAACAAAATATCTTTACCCGAGTCACCCCGAGTATGACCAGAAAAAAAAACAAAAAAAAACATGTTATTTCTACGCGTACCGGCCGTATACACTTCAACTTTACGGTGCTGGCTCCACGGTTACAAAATACTAAATGTGACGTTTTAAATATTTTTCTAGGTTTGAAATACTTATGAAATAATGGCTATGAAATAACATGGCTGTAGCATAAACAGGGACTAAACTACAACAATTTTTGTGTACCGATAAATAAACGAGTAAAAATTGGACATTTGTCGATTAACAATGTATGCGGAAAGAACTGAAACCCATGCCTCAAACTTCTTAGTCATTATAAGGCATCCTTTACGTATAATTGAGAATTGACTTGAAGCCTCCAGCACTGTTATTTATCGAGATAATCGGTACCGCGTATGAAGACGTAGTTTATGTCGTGCTCCCGAACGAAATGAGGTCCGGTTGCTGGCGCTAATTACTTCCGGCCGCAGTGGTGTGTGAGTGAACTAGGTCTCACTGCCGGCTCGTTCGCCGCTCAGCAGCACTCCGCATGGTGCGACGGGCGGCCCGCTCAGTGTTATCACTCGTATCACCACCGCATATGGGTTGGGACGAAAATGGACAAAGCAGTAGTGAAACGACGTGCAAGACCCAGCAGGCCAAGAAAAAGAAATAAACGTGCAAAGAAGGCGGCGTTGGCGCACAAAATCAAGAAACAAAAATTGAGTTTTCAAGATGAAAACAACCATTCAACCTCTAGTGTCAGGTAAGCTAGAAAAAGATAATTACTACATATTAAATCGATAGTTCTGTAGTTATTTCGATAAGGCATTAGCACATTTGTCCAAATATTTTCCTCTACCACTATAATTTGTGTGGTGGTGATTGTAATTTCAGAGCTTCGTCTGAGGAAGAGACACCACTCCACCCTCCACCCCAGGCTTACAGCGATCCCCCGAACCGGGCCCTTCAAGACTACAGCGCTCCCCCGAACTGGGCTCTTCAGGCACACATTTCTCTCCCGAACCTGGTCCCTCAGGCCTACAGCGCTCCCCCGAACTTCAGCCATCATGTTCACGGCTTCAAACGGACATATCGAGTCTTCAAGATTCTGGCAGCAGGTAAATGTACACATTTGTATATTTTTTTTTTTTAAGTTTCTGCCTAACAATTAATTCATGATGATTCCTCCTGGGGGCTGGAATCGAACCGGCGACCTCCCGAATTAAAATATTGTGCAATTCTCGCTGAGCGAGCGTCATCGGTATACTGATCTGTGATAAAGGACGATTGTTCCTCACTGTTTGAATAATCTGAGCTAGACACAGTGCGATGCGATACAGACATTCTCTGGAATAAACACTTGAGCCTGATTGAGCGCAGTGCTAGCCAAGAGCCAACTGTTTATACAGTCCTCGATGCCCCCCCCCCCCCCCTCCCCCGCCCGTGCACGAAGACCCGCTATCATGAGCGCTCTTAGCAGATCACTTCACTTTTATGTATGGCCTACTGCACTGACTAGTGACTATTGATTATTTTCTCCGTTCATCGATTTCGATTTTGCCATGCGAATAATTATGTTTCCATCGCCAGTCGTCATACGTATCACGTTACGTTAGCTATAATAATTTTCAGTTTTTACCATGAAGAAGCAGGTGATGTTGCAACACATTTATTTGTATCTTTATTGTTCTGTAATTATTGGTTTTCAACATACCGCGAGCTTTCTACTTTTATGATAAACCCAAAAGCTACCCAGACTGCAGTTCAGAGGAAAAATATGTATTTTATTTTCGTAAAGATCTGAATCCATTTACATACGAAACCCAATAAATGTTTATCAGCAAATGAACAATAATATGAGGCTTCAATCGAGACAATTCAATTAATTGTACATAACTCGTTTCATTTCAGTCAACGTGAGAATTCTTTTTGGCAAGATTTAGAAGAGGACCTGCCGGATCTGATAACTGAGGGTACAACAGATTTAGAAGAAGTAGGCGTACCCGTCAGCGGACGCCGAATAGTTGATATTGTTCACTACACCAACGAGATATTAAAACTGGGATCACACTCACGGCACTGTACTTTTGGGGAGTACAAATTAGTCAACGAAGTTACAGTCAGCGGTCTCCAGAGAACACTCAAATTTCATTGTGACAAATGCGATAAATACAGATTCGTGAGCACGGAAAGAGAAAACACCAAGATAAATGTAAAAACCGTATGGGGAGCTACTGCTGTAGGAAATGGCTATTCGCAAATGAAGGAAATGTTAGCTGTGTTGGACGTCTCGTTCATGACCGAGAGAACCTACAAAAAGAACGAGGAAATTGTCTTTGAGGTAATAATTTTAATACTAACTACCCTACAAATATAACTATAACATCTCTAATAGTGTATTGTGTTTCGTATTTGTATTACGCACTGATAACAGTGCCGGGCGTCGAACCAACGTCTTCTAATAATGAGATGGGAACTGTCGGCCTCGCACACTTTGATAAAATAATGTGAGGTGATTCGAAAGTGCACAAATGTTATAAAAGTAGGAATGTCTCCGTCTGAGTCCGGGTAGGTGGCAGTTGTAACTCTGCCGGCCAAAAGATGTTACCAAATAAGGTTACCAGGTAAGGTTACCTTATCATATCCATATACATCCAGAATCCTGTTTCCATATTATTATTTATACTAGTTCTTTTTCTGAAAGCCACTTCCCCTTTGGGCCCCAGGATATAGAATAAGCCCACAATAGCTGTGTCTGTGGTAGGCTACGATACAATATTTCCCCCCTCCCATACCACAAATAATTTATTTTGCAGTACTATTTGCTTTGTTACTGACCATGCGAATGTTATACAGCTCACTTACTGCATGTGAAACCTGTCAATAAGTGCACAACGTAGTACGGCACCAAATAAAATGTAAACTTATTTGTTACGAGTGCAAGAGTACCATCACAATAATTATTCTTACTGTATTTTACAGACATGGGAAGAACATCTGATTGAAAAAATGTCTATTGCTGGTCAAAAGGAAAAAGAAATTGCAATAGCTAAAGGTGACATCGAAAATGGCTTTCCCGTTATAAGAGTTATAGGAGATGGTGGTTGGTGCACCAGAACTTATGGTCACAGCTTTGGAGCGTCCTCTGGAGTAGTAAGCACCTATTATATTATAATGATGGAATGCTACACTAACTATCTACCACACTCACGCTCAAGGGTCAAATATATTTGTACAACGCAAATAATTAAAAATAATACATTATACCTATTTTGTTACAGGCGTGCATAATTGGCGCTGAAACAAAGCTGTTGTTATTTGTGGGAGTGAGGAATAAGTATTGCTACGTTTGCTCTAAACATGAAAATAATCCTACGCAAGAAAACGTTCCTGACCACAAATGCTTCAAAAATTACACAGGTCCTTCGACTGGCATGGAGACCGATATTATCATTGAAGGTTTTAACAAAAGCGAGGAGCAGCACGGATTGCGATACAAATATTATATTGGTTAGTAATTATATATTACTTTGCATTGATAAATAGTTTGCTATGTACGTACGTATGTATGTTTGTATGTACGTATGTATGTATGTATGTATGTATGTATGTATGTATGTATTAGGGATGGGATAGTGTACACGTGTAAACGTGTACACGCTTTAATGCGGGTACACGTTTACTGTTTCTCTTCAAACAATAAACGCGCCGTGTGTAATAGTATACTGTGTGCGACCGGCCACGGAGGGCATGGCGCAACACGCTGGATTACGTCTTCAAACCGTTTGCGGGAACAACACTTTAAAACATAATTTTTCGGCCTAGACGGAACATTATTTTTTTTCGAAAGCGGGACCCCACGGACGTGTACACGTGTACACGGTTTTGCAAGCAGCAGTGTACACGTTTAGTGAAGTACACGCTTTTGCACATCCCTAGTATGTATGTATGTATGTATGTATGTATGTATGTATGTATATAGTCCAAATAATAAAGAAATATGTATTATGTAGTATTGACTTTTTAGGGGATGGAGACTCAAGTGTTTATCCCCGGATAAAGAAGTCTGTCACATACGGGCGAAGTGTAGTAAAGATCGAATGTGCGAACCATGCTGTGCGATGCTACACGAGTAAACTTCATGCTCTTAAAAAGAACATGAAGTTTGACTTAGTTGCCAGAAAGCTGCTTTCTGACAGACTCCCTCGGCTGACTACGGCAGCACGCACTGCCATACGCCAGGCTGGTAACCACCAAGATGTGACTCTACTGCAACAAGACCTTCGAAACGGACCCAGGTGAGAATTCTCCCCAAATCGTAATGATACTAAAACAGTTGGCATCTGTATACTTTTTACGCATAGTAACAGTTATATATTGTTTCACAGACACGTATTTGGCGATCACTCCAGGTGCAGGCAAGCAACACCCGAAGGAGATGTTTCACAAAATGTTACTGCCGGCTACTGTACAAGGAAGGACGATGCTGAAGAAAGGAACTTCGTAGGCCTAATGGAAGAGTGTGGCATGCTTGCTGAAATACAGTCTCATCTGGCCTATGTTGTCCACAGAGCCGACACTCTCAAATATAATTTGACAAATAACGAAGCCGAAAGGTTTAATAGTCTGGTCGCAAAGTTTATATCGGGGAAACGTATTGACCACTCAAAAAGAGGCGGGTATCGCGGCCGGGTGCTCGGGGCCAGTCTGGCACACAGCAGTGGCCCAAGCTGGCACTTGAGTCCCCTGAAGAGACTCACCGGCCGAAGCCCTGGAACATACACGAAGAAAGAGTTCCTGAGACGCAAAGCAAAAGGCGCTGCAGCGACAAGACGTCGTTTAGCTGCGGGTCCCGTCTTCAAAAAGAAAACGTCATCAACGGGCCCCGATCGGGAATACGGCCCACTTGCTGCCCAGGAGGATCTCGCGGATGACGTGTTCCAACAAAGACGGCAAGACTTTTTAGAAAAACAGAAGTCGCAAGTCGATTCTGTAGCGAAGCAACATGACTTACAAGAGAGGACGAAGGTAATACCACTTGACTCGTTCGATTTGTAATAATATTTTACCGTAACGCGTAGTATATGTGATTCATGTAGTACATACAGAGGGTAACCACTAGCCGCATGCAAATATGAATATAAGTAACAAGGGGGTGCCCTTGCCTGCCCAGTGCATAATCGAATTGTTTTTACGTGCATGTTTCAGTCAATTTAAGAAATTACAAAAAATAGTGCCTTTTGTTTTAGGGTCAATCGGATTGTGCGTTGTGGAGAGAATTACGTCAGGACCGTCTTACGGCTTCAAACTTTGGAACAGTAGGTACCAGTATCAATAAAATTGCCGCTAAGAGAGAATTTGAGAGAATTTGTTATGCGGACATCAATATAATTCTTCTTTTCTTTTATTTGAAGGTAATTCAAAGAAGTCCTACAACATCCTGCCATAAGATCGTAGAACGATTACTCTACAACACGCATGATTTGTCGAAAAACCCCAACATCCTGTTCGGCCGTCAGCATGAAAAAACTGCAATAATGAAGTACCAGACTGATAGTGGGCAAAATGTGTTGCCCTGTGGCATTTTCATCGATATAGACCACCCATTTCTGGGAGCGTCCCCAGATGGTTTAATCGGTGACGATGGCATAATAGAGGTCAAGACGGTGCCCTCAATTGGAAATAAAACCATCGAAGAAGCTTTGAGTAGCAAACTAAACTTCTGCCTGGAAAAGACGAAGGATAATAATATCCAACTAAAAAGAAAGCACAAATACTTTTACCAGGTTAGTAAGGCAAGATTAATAACGTCTTGTGTTAATCGTTCGGGGCGCACTGTTATATATTATATCTACTGCAATTTAGATACGAGTGGATCACAAGAGTAATTGCATAAATTCAGTCAAAAACTTGATATGGTAGTTATTTGAATTATTTATGTTCAATTATTTTTGTTTACCCCAAATAATACTAATAAAAGAAACACACATACAGCGTACATGCAAGAAATTACTTCACTTTGTGTGTGTTGTTTTGTTTTTAGGTGCAAGGCCAGTTGGCTATTACGAAGAAGTCGCATTGCGATTTTATTGTCTACGCTACCAATGCGTACTTTGTGGAGCGAATCTACCCTGACGACGTATTGTGGAGAGATGTAATGCTTCCAAAATTAAAAGATTTTTACCTACAATGCGTCGTCCCAGAACTAATCGACCCCAGAGTACCCAGAGGACTGGAAATAAGGGAACCACCTGCAATTCTGCAAGCGCGCGAAGAGCAGCAATTCAAAAAACAGCTTGCCACAGAGAGGAAAGAAAAACAAGCAAAAGAGAGAGAGATGAAAGCATCAAAGAGACAACTCGAAAACAAAACACCGAAACATGGCAAACGGAAGAAATCCACAACTTAGGTCCCTCCTTACTTTTCTAATTCGTGTCCATTTATCTCTCCCTCTCTGTTATTATTTGTGCTATACAAAAAAGTAGTTACTGAAAAAACCAATGTTATTTTTTTTAGTGAAACCTACCGTCGGATTTCAATATTTTTTAAAAACAGTATGCACAATAAATGTGTCAACACATCGTTCATCTGTCAACGCAGAGCGTTTTCCTAGTTTGAAAAGAAAAAAAAATGCAGTGTGTTTTTCTTGTAATATTATTTTATAATTATTCCAAATAATGTTGTAGCTGCCGCAATGAAAGAAGGGTACGTATCAATTGAAAATCAATTGAGTATCCGGTTGTGTATGTGCACGTGCACTTATATCAATTGACCATGTGCTGCAATGTATATAATATTGTATATTTTGTCTTCCAATATTTGTAATGTTTTGTTTCGTACTTCAGTATCAGTGAATTACTGTATAGTGTATACTACTGTTTATCTATAATGTTGTCTATAATGATATTCAAATTGAGTCAATGTTCTAGGAAAATGAACGTCATCGTATATAGTCTGTTAAATACAGTGGCGTAACTGTCGCCCCCGCAGGCCCCGCGATCGCGGGGGGCCCGAGGATATCAGGGGCCCGATAGTCGATACCTGCCAATTGACATTTAATAAACAGTTAGTGAACCGTCTTGTTGTCGCCCTATCGCAATAAGTGACCAGAGTCAGATTTCTAAACCGGTTACGTTCATAATAACGTTCAATATCCTACACATAGGGCTTATTTATCCCCACTAATATTAAATACTCTTATCAGAGGCGAAGGCGAAAAAACCTAACATTTTATAAAGAACTCATCAACTAGCCTACAATCTAAATTTATCTTCTATGACTGTTTGGTGCTGATTAAATAAATTGTTAACATCTGAATAAAATATAGTTTAATTTCTGTGATCTAAAATATCAAAAATGAAACCATCCTAAAGTAGTTACGTGAGTTGTACCCCCGCCCCCCGGACGCTCACCTCCCACACTGACCATTGATTATATGGGGGCCCAAGTTTATTACATTCGCGGGGGGCTCTAAGGAAGTTACGCCACTGCATGGTTAAATATATGGATAATGTAAATGTAAGATAGAGTGAACACGTTACATTATGGTTTCCTTTCCTTGATTTTGGTCTGACATACTATTTTTGTTTTTTATTGAACTTCGATGAGTTGTTGAACCTGTTTGTACGCGACTTTTTCTTAATAAATCTAATAAACATTGTTCGACATCATTTAATATGTAATTTCAGTATTATTACCTAATACTACCAACTTCGCGCACGAGTACATATTTGGAATTGTTACATCCTGTCTTGGCATGCGTGCGTAAATGAACAAAAGGAAAAGTAGGCCTACGCCTACCGTATAAACACGATGTGAGGGACTTGATCAAAATAACAACCATGCAAAAAGCCCCAAAAATATCTTATACTTATATGTGTTATATTCCCCATAGCCATGCTATTTTCCGGTTGTTATAACAATTTCCAAAGGAAATCTTTTCTTTCCTTTCCGACAGAAACTGAAAATTCCGGCCTGTAGAACCGTATATTAGTAAATTCTCGAATGTATCCGTAGAGCAAACTAATCATGTTTTTGAGTGTATACTAATGAAATACACCTCACATACGTCGCGCTTGGTAGTTTAGGTGAACCGGTACAAGTTCAAAATGTCAGAGAGCGAAAAAGTACGTAATTAGTTGACGCTAGCGGAGCGAGCGGCACAGACCTACTCGCACCGAGTCTCTTACTCGACTGGCCAGTTACTCGGCTGCCTGCTGGTACCTCGGCTCGGCGGGGGGGGGGGGGGGATGTTAGTGAGGTCACATTGCGTCATATATCAACAGCTGATAATGATTAAACAGTGTGCATTTTTGATAGCGGGCTGGAATGGCCTTAATTAATTAATTCATGAAAGTTAATACATAGTTACATAAATAGCCTGCACGCATAGGCCTACGCTAGGCTAAATCCAGCCAAAGCCCTAGTTTCAAAGACAGGTGACAGGTAGAGGCCCTACCTGTCATCTAGGCCCCAAGTAGGCGTGCATTATAGTGGCGGTAATATATGTCTGCATTATTATCTTTAAATCATGAATTCTAATGTTTTACAAACTAGAAATATTAAACAGTAAACCGTGCATAATAGCAGACATATGAGTGCATCATTAATATAACTAAATTTACTAATTAAAAACACGTAGGTACACTTCTAGCCTTCTTGGGGCCTTGACGAGAACAGTGCCTGCCACCTGATTTTCAGCGGTCCAAAACTCTTTCAAAAAGGAAGGTACAAACAAGCTGTAACTTTCTTTGAGTAGCCTCTGGCTTCCTTCGTGACTAAAATACTTAAAAACTACACTCATCTCGAAATTTTTAAACAAATTTAAACATTTCCCCTAAGCGTGCTCCCGTAACAATAGCATGGGATCCATCGTATTCTCAAGAATGTTTACTCACTTCTCGCGCGCCATCTCTGGAGCGCGCGGGAAACTAAAATAAGCTCCTCCCATCGCAAGTCGTCAATTGACCCCCTGACCTGTCCCAACTTTCGTGGGATGGCTAATAGGCTATGTCTATGGGGATGTCAGGTAGCTAGGCCTAGGCCTGCACACTTCCTGTGTGCTCCGAACAGCTGCGCCCTCGCTCGTACGCCATATTACCATATTTAATAACGTCAAATCGATGCAACTTCAAAACGATAATTTAATATGAAAGAAGATACTATTTGTATTGAAAATCACTGGAGCTTACAGATAAATCATGAAATAACAATTATGTATTGCGCACATGATCAATATCGCAAAGGAATACAGAAAAAAGTGAGTACGAAACGCAATCAGCGATACCGTACAATTACCCAAGATTCCTATTGGTCAATCGTTATGTCGCGCACAAGCACAACGCAAAAATATAAAATATAACCAAATCTTGCGCTCCGTTATGCTGCGCCACGCGCTCTTGTGTCAGTTGGAGACAGTGTTGGAAAGTAACGCGCTGAAAGTAGCGCGCTACCGGTAGCATGGTACTTTTGTTCAGTAGCGGGATGGTAGCGCGCTACTTTAAAAAACGTGGTAGCGTAGCGAGTAGCATGCTACATTTTTTAAGTAGCGTGAGCGGAAATTTCTGCTACTTTATTTTCCTTCCTTGGTTCATTTTTTTTTCAATATGTAACTAACCGCCACTAACACTTATGACACACACCCACCCCAACTTGACATGGTCGTAAATATCTTCGAGGGTCAGTGGTTGATTTAATGAGTAGCCTATTGAGTACTCCGGACGGCCGGCTACGGTCGGGCAGATGGTCTCGGACCGCTTCCTGCCCCAAACTTTCTCTCGCACAAAAGTTTACAAGACCCACCCCTCAAAATCGAAATGTCACACTTTCTTTGGTCACTTTTACCCCTGATTTTTATTATATGATCGGTGATTCAAAAAAATGCTAGGCCTATGACCATTCGTTGCTTGGAGCTCGAGTTCGTAGAAAAAAGTGAGTGCGAAAGTGAGAATCTGAAGCTTCCATGGCCTGCTTACGAGCATTTTGAACATAAACTTTATTTATTTATTTATTTTCGGTCGTTTGACTCTTTACAAAACATACATGATAGTGTGATACTCCCAGAAACTTGAAACCACGATGTTTACTTTGTTTGTAGTTTTGCGTGATATGTCATACTTGCTGTTTTAGAAAAGTAGCGCAAAAAGTAGCGTGAACGGTAGCGCGCTACTTTTTAAGTGGAGGTAGCGGTAGCGTTAGCATGCTACTTTGAACAAGTAGCGTTTACAACACTGGTTGGAGACGAGGCCATGTAAATAACATTGGTTCATATTTCTTGCGCTGCGCTTACGTTCCGTTACGCTTGCGCTAGGCTATGCCAATTGTGCGTAGGTCTTAAGACTTGAAAATACACTGGCCCAAGCCAGGAATCGAACCTAGGCCTAGGCCTAGGACCTTTTGCATTGTAAGCAGGAATAAACCAAACATGTCACTGCTGACCGAATGTAGGCCTAGGCCTATGTAAAACTAGCACAGAGTCCCTAAATATTATTATTTATTGTTATATTACACAGTAGGCCTGAGCCTAGGCTAGCGACCAAGCCTAGGCCGATCATTCCGCAAGCAACTAGGCCTAGGCCCTAGTCCTATCCTAAGTGCTAGCTAACTAGGCCTAGGCCCTAGCCCTAGGCCTATTCCATAGGCCTCCGCTAATTGAGCCGCCTAGCCTAGGCTAGGGCCTAGGCCTAGGGCCTAGCGGGGCCTGCAAATCGGAGGATGGAGCCTAGGCCTAGGCCTATGTGGCGTTACGAAGAGGGCTACATTCCAACATTACCTACCTTATTTCAATTCTATCAGTCTGAAGAATACATGAAAATAAACTAAAACTTGATTTAATCGTGTAGTTTATATGTTGATACGATAGGCCTACTTGACATTACAGGCTTGCTCTAGGCGGCTTCTTGAATACAAGGAGTTTAGAGCCCCAAAGAACTGTGTATCAGCGTCTGGTATTCTTTGCAATTTGCATTCTTTGGAATGGCGAGTTCTTCTTTCTTCCGATGTGCAGCAGTAAAATCGAAAATGGTATATGAAAGGAACGGTTGCAAAACGCTGTGATTGGTTGCGCGTTTCTTCAGTGACCAATGAGAGGACGAAAACAAAGAAATTCAAACTTTACGTACGACTACTCACTTGTTGTCTCGTGTCCGTCATATTTGGATTTTGGTGTCTGTTTTGCTCTCGCATTGTGTGGCTAGTCGGGCTTATGTTGGGCCTATTTCTGGTTTAGTTTTATGGAATAAATATGTATATTACCAATGTAGGAAATCCGGAAGAATTGCATTCGATAGTAGTGAAACAACTTCGAGATTTTGGTATCAAACACCGCCATAAAAAGATCGGAAATGTCATCAAACACTCGGGGGTGAGTTTCAGTAGGTCTAGGCCTAGGCCTAGGCCTGCTAGGCTAGCCTAGGGCCTACTTGATGTTTTCAAATTTTGTGTTGGTTTGAACTAGGCCTAGGCCTAGGCCTAGCTTTATTTTTTCCTTTCGAATAGGCCTAGCTTGGCATAACTTATGAATACCCTACAGGCTAACCAAATGCATAGGCCTAGGCCTACACCCAACCCAATAAGCCTAGTAGGCCTATTAGCTCTGAGTTTAGGCCCTAGCATCTTTTCTCCTAGGCCTAGGCCTAGGTATTTCCGCCCCTCGATTATATTAGACCCTAGGCCTGTTGCTGGTAGCCTATCACTAGGGCCTAGGCCTAGGCCTACATGCCAGGCTCCTACAGTATTTATATGTTTTTTATGTGTTGCCTTGGATGTGTGTTAGGTAGCCTAGCCTAGGCCTAGCAAGTATCAAGGGGTGGCCCCTAGTAGGGGGTGGAATGGTTTTATAGCCTAGGGGCCTAACCTTTACCCATGACCCATAGGCTTATAATGGTGGGTCTCCCACTCATGAAAATGAATGACCTGTGATAAGCCTAGGGCCTAGGTAGCATATTATTATCTTTAGTAGAGTCTTGTGTAGGTTAACATTTAAAGACCGTTGACCCCTTCATGGTAAACGACCTCTCCTTACAGAGGTAGGCTGCACCTACCAGTCTACAGGGTGCTGGAGATTCTGGGTTCAAATCCCAGTCCGAGCATAGGCCTAGCTGTAAGACAATTTTACTAGGCCTATTTCGTCACACAATGACTACGTATATCAGGCAGTCCAAACCGATTTGATCAAAACAGTTTGAAAGGAATCGGTTTGATATCTTCCCGTATACCAAGCAAACTCGAATTGGTTTCTACCAAACATAAGACTATCAACAGACTAACCTAACCTTACCACGACGAAACGCGGGATCGGAAGCAAGGCCTTGTGTGATCAAAATAATTTAAATCAAGTAGGCTGTGCCTAGAGGTAGGCTGCACCTACCAGTCTACAGGGTGCTGGAGATTCTGGGTTCAAATCCCAGTCCGAGCATAGGCCTAGCTGTAAGACAATTTTACTTGGCCTATTTCGTCACACAATGACTACGTATATCAGGCAGTCCAAACCGATTTGATCAAAACAGTTTGAAAGGAATCGGTTTGATATCTTCCCGTATACCAAGCAAACTCGAATTGGTTTCTACCAAACATAAGACTATCAACAGACTAACCTAACCTTACCACGACGAAACGCGGGATCGGAAGCAAGGCCTTGTGTGATCAAAATAATTTAAATCAAGTAGGCTGTGCCTGCGCGCGCATCGTGGAATCGCTTTGATGTCTATAGCAGGCTAATGTCAAACGGTTTCATAACTCCAAATCGCCTTGTGAACCGATTGGAAGTCAAATCGTTTTGGGTCTAAACCGACGTGTATATCACGCTTCCCAAACCAGTTCGGCCCAAACCGTTTCCGTTAAATCGGTTGGAACGTGTCTGATATACGTAGTCAATATCCATAAAGTTAAAAGTAGGCAAGTGGCATAACCAGGGTCATAAAATGACCCGGGTAAGTGAGGATCCGAACGGCTTAAGGGGTTTGGGACGGAGCCCTAGCCACTAGAGGCGAAAATATGAGTAACTACCCAAGCTGGGTTTTGCATGTTTGGTTTCGAGCGCCATCTTCGTTTTATGGCTGTGGACATTAGGACCTACTGTAGATCACCGAGTAATCCCGAACACTTACGAAATTTGGCTAAAAAAATGTAAGGGAATTGGTATCTTGATTGAATTATAGCCTAGGCCCCTAGGCCAATTCCAACAATGGCAATGTGCCACCACTACCAGACTCTTCCATTGTTACCAAGTGCACCTGGACTAGATTGAGAACCACGCAGGCCTTAAAGGCCCAGTAAGGGTTTCAAACAACATTATTTTAAAATAAAGATTGCTTCTTAAAATTAGTAACGCAGAAAACTGTAGTGAAAACGACCCGCTCGTTCTCCAGATATTTGCGCGCGACTGTAGCAGCACGTGGCCTATTGGCGCGTCACGAAGGGTCTACTCCGCCCGCATACCGCTACGCCAGGTAGAGAAACAAGCCACTGCTACTGTCAGTTGTATAGTGTCAACTTGTCATTCCACTCGTGACTCGTGGACTTATTTGTCAGTTCGTTCGTTTGTTTGATTGCTCGTAAGTTTAATTGTGTGTGCGTGTGTTTTTGTTTCCATTATGGTCAACAAATGTTGCGTTTTTCGGTGTAACAATTCCCGCAAGAGCAATCCGCAGGGCGCGAGATATGGGGGGGGCTCGGGGGGCCATAGCCCCCCGAGCAAACAGTTGGGCCCATTCGGCGTTGATCTCCAAGGGGGCTAGGCCAAAGCCCCCTCAGTTATCTTGAACGATTATTTATTTAGTATCCATCAGTTTACCAAACTACCAACCAAAACGACCGTTAAAATAAATAACCGCATAATATTTGGAGTAATTTACCAAAACACTAATTAATTATTATTTTGTCCGTCTAGCTAGTTAATGTCCGTAAAAAGATAGCCCCCCAGCGATTATTTTGTATCTCGTGCCCTGGCAATCCGAACATATCTATGCACAGTTTCCCTCATAAGACACGATTTCCTGTTCTCCATAAACAGTGGTTAAATAAACTAAAACGGAAGAACTTTGTTCCCTCTAAACATTCACGCGTGTGTTCCATTAATTTCGATGATGACGATTTTGAAATATCTTCGCGTCTAAAAGCTGAATTAATGGGTTCTAAGATTATTAAAATACTAAAACCAAATGCAGTTCCATCCATAAAGTAAACATTACTTTAAATAAACATTAATTTATAAGAATCAATAAATCTTTAAAACAGTGCCAATCAAACTGATTCACACGATTTGAATTTGATTTGCATAGTGCAGTTTGTATTTATTCACTGGAAGTATTCTTCTACCACGCCGGCTACTGTTTTGAAGCCAGCATACACGCCATCAGCATCTGGATACTCCCCACGAATTATACTAACAACACAAGAAGGTAAGACGAATCGCCTAAATTGTCCGATTTTTTGCCATGAATTCATCCAAAAAACAAATTGCCTGTATGCGATATGCCTCCAGAGTGTGTTGCTTTCATTTTCAAGTTCTTTCTTCTTATCATTACATTTCGTTTGAAACAGTAAATTATGACGGGCAGTTCTCAAAGTATGTATATTAAGCACAACCGAATCAAATGCCTCGTGGTATATTATACAATCTGAATCTTGCCTTACATTGTTTATTACAACTGATTCAGAGCAGCATAGCTATGAATGAATGTACGCCGAGCGCGAGCTAGCTAGGCTACCACCCCTTCGCCCGGCTGACCGCAGACCTTGGGTGACGTCACGCGCTTCTATAGCATGGGGCAGGTAGAGCGCGGAGAACTCGTGAGCCTGTGGACCGATTTCGATGATTCTTTTTCTGTTGTTGTGCTAACGTTCCTTTGGTGACACGTAGAAAAGTTTTATCAAACCCTTACTGGGCCTTTAACTTGACCTCCTCAATATAAAAATAAGTGCATATCATATATTGTAGTTGTAGTTCTAGTTCGTAACATTTAGGTTTATAGTAGTTAGTTAATGTAAGCCTATGGGCAAAGCAGTGTGACATTAAAGTTAAAATTCCTTTGATAAACATTTTCAGGCCTCAAAAGGTGGAACGCTGTTCAACAAACCTCTCAATCATCTACCAACAGAAGCTGCAGCATTTAAAGGGGAAGCTGCAATTGAAATCCCTACGTTTATATTTGATGCATGTTCTTGCCTGCGTCAAAATGTTGAAACCGAGGGGATTTTCCGCAAAGGCGGCTCGGCAGCCCGCCAAAAGGAAATTAAGGTAAGCCATTGTAGTGTCGTTGATTTTGCAGTACAGGGTTAAATCGCATTTTTATATTCACCTTTGAACTTACGTCTGGCTAAACGTTTCACGTCGTTTCGTTGGCACTGGGCTAAAAAGTTTAGCTCTGGGCTAAAGTTGAAAATGGGTAGTAGGCCTACAACAGGCGGGTAGCACTTAGCGGTGGTCCAAATGTTAGCCTCAGCCTAACTTTCCTGGCCGCCCAACGATGCTCTGAATAAATTTTAGCGCTAGCTGAATGGCTTATGTTGTTGACATCTTCATAAAATGTGGGGTCGCTGGCTATCACTGACAGTGATTCCAATGACAAATGGTCAATATGTTCCTTAAATATATAAAATTACCAGTGACAAAGTAAGAAGTAAATGCACCTACCCTCTTAATGTTTTTCTATACAATCCCACTACTGTAATTGCTTGCCATTTTCATTGAGTGGGCTAATTTGACAAAATCACGTTTTGTCGCAGTTTCAATCAACCAATATGTATTATGTATGTGACATTCACTTGTTTTCTTTTGAATCCCATTGCCTGTGTTGACTCCAATGCGATGAGGCAATTTTGGCAGCCCAGCTTGGAAAGCTGACAACACACCCCACAAGATTACTATGTACAATAAAGTAGTGCAATAATTTATGAGCTATGAGGAAAAGGAAGTAGGGTTACTACCCGTCCCGGAATGACCGGGACAGTCCCGTTTTTTAAAGGAATGTCCCGTATCCCGACTTCACTCTGCCGGGACGACAAAAATCCCGGCTTTGAGGAAAATTTTGTAAAACTTAATAAAAAATTTATAAAAATTAACAAACTACAAATATATTAAAATGCATAAAAATTATAAGAACGACAAACTCAACAAAACGTGCAGGAACGAAAGAAACGACGAATTTGGGGGGAAATATTTTTGAGGTAGAGCAGCCGCACTCATCGTGTGAACCCAGGGTAGTTTGAACAAGGGAAGAAAAGGATAGTTTGAAGGGAACAAGGCTGTAAAACGATTTACAGGGATTTTTTTTAACAATGAGCCTCCTGCAATGAGACCTCAAGAACATCCTGTTGTCATTCTTCTGCGCTCTAACGGAAGTGTGCGCACTGCATTGTCTAGAATCAGCGGGTAGGCAACGTGGATCCCGTCGGGGGTTGGATCGGGTGGGGCTATTATCGAAACATGTTATAAATACAACCAATAAAACCTCCACTCATTCCCCCATTTATCCTTTATATACTATTATGTAACTAGCGGGGTTTAACAGGCCAACTGGATTGGGGTGGGTGACGGGACAGGGTGATTGACCACTGACCACTGCCCCCCCCCCAACCCCCACCCCCCACTGTTTTAGTCTGACGTTTCCTCACTTCAGTCATAGTTTCAATGCAAACGCACTCGCAAGTCAAAGTGGCAAAGTGTACAGTGTTGTGTTGTTATTCGCGTGTTCGTGCAGGATGAATTCTGAGTCTGACACCGAAACAAGGGATTTGCCAACAACCCTGCCAAGAAAGAATAAAAGGTTCTGTAGTTTTAAGAAAGAGTGGCTAGAAATAGAAAATTTTAAAACATGGCTTTTAAAGGAAGATGATTTTACTGAGAAATGTATCGTTTGTAGCTGCTTGTTTACCGTCAAATTCGAAGGCCAACTTTCCATTCAAATTTAAAAGTCATAAAAAATCGCACAACTCTAAATACATTTGGAAAAACGAAGCACTGAGGCTCCTACTCTCACGGCCAGCACTTCCGCGTAGGCTCTCTAGAAAGTGGTAGGTTAGAATATATTTGTGATTTTGTGTGCAAACAATTTCTGAACAAAATCAAAGTGTAACGTTGACGTAAATTAATACTGAAGTGTACCCTATTCTTCTACAGATATTGTTGTCGTCCTCTAAGTGCAGTCAAGAAAAAGCTGTCCAAGCTGTCTGCCTAATCCTGTCTAGTGCCAGGTTACGCAATTGTAGGCATCACTTCAAAGTCGTTGATATAATGTTATGAACACATTTTGTTTCATTACTATGTATTAGTCTTTTTTGTAATTATTTTCATGTTTTTTGCAATAACATATCTCTTACATTACATATTTACATTTCGTAATTAATTTTTACATTAATTTCACTGTTTTTAATTTTACATTACGTTTTTGAAGGGCCTTCTATAAAATGCAATACACATTAAAAAAATAATCTAATTTAACCTTTAACTTAGCTGTATATTTTACCGTTATTTAGAATGCAAATTCGCCTTAAAACTCGTTTTAGACCTCTAAAATTAAGTCTTCGTCCATGCGCCTCATTTTGGGGGCATATTGTCCCGGATTACCATAAGATAAAGGTGGCAACCCTAAAAGGAAGCCTGTCTCTACTGGAAAACCAGAAAATGCATGATGGCCCAGTAAGCCAAAAATGCGGGCATAGGAAAAGAAGAAGAAGATAATTTATAACACAAGTGTATGGAGGAACTAATAACACTGAATTCATTGACTGCCATTTCCTAACTTAGTTTCCCTCCCAATCTCTCGTAGGTTGCAATCATTGTAAGGTCTGCAATTACATAGGACAGATCTCTGAAATTGTAGATCCCACCTATTTTTAAATTTGCTAAATGCTTTAATTTAAATATACAATTTGTGTTTAGGCTTCATTGGACCAAGGTAAAAGACTGGGACATCAACACCACGAAATAGATGTTGCCAACATTTTGAAGCATTTCCTCCGGGAATTACCAGAACCTCTCATACCATATGCTTACCATGAAACTCTATTGAGGTAGGTCTCCCGTTAGAGTTAGAGCTGTTTGACCTTCACCTCTGGGATTTTTGTTATCCTGCAATTATCAAAATAAGGGTGAAGGAGAATTATAATGTTCCCCTTTGACCAGTAAAACTTTAAATAATAGTGTTTGAATAGTGTCAAAATTCTGGATTACATAGTTTGAAAAAGTTATTGGATTTTAACAGCTTACCTTAAAATACCTACATGGTAAGCCTCAATAAGCCTCAATAAAGAAACACTTGTTACAAACAAACGACAAAAACGTGTTTGGTCAACACGACCTTTCTAAATGCGTTCTCTCTCTTTCTCTCTCTCAGTGCCCTCTCACACTTAGTACGGAGAATGTGTTGACCCGAAATGCGTCTCTTTGTCGTATGTCGGTACAATCCGTTTTTTGCGCCTTAATGTCTCTGTTTTACGGTAAGATGTTGGGATTTCTATATCCTTTTCAAGTCATACTGAGTTACAATAGGTTTAAGTTCCAGAACCAGTAATAATGCCGAGACTCTTGAATATCGATGACTAGACTTGTTCTCATGTGTCACGGTCTCGATTATCTAGGTTGTGTTGTACTAAATAGATTGACTAGTTTGCTTGTGTTGCAGATGTTTGTTACTCAAAGAGAAGAAAGTTGATGGATTGCTGCTTGTGTGTCTCCTGCTGCCAGCGACAAATTTAAACACACTGGCATATTTAATGGGGGTAATGTATACACAATATACATATTAACTTATTAAGCCAACTTAAAACTCATATACTGTAGTCATAGGACCTCCATATTTTTAAACTGATCCATTATAGTACGCTCTGTCCAGTCCTTTCAATAGCTGTAGACCTACCATTGTATTTGGAACTAAGAACATAAATCAACGTGAGGGGAAGAAGATGAAGACATAAACCTGAGAGTTAAGGTTAGGGTAGCATTTCTAATCGCACTCAGTGATCAAGACCACTGGTTGATGAAATCGTTGGAGCGCTCATCTTTGTTTGTACTGTGACCTACCTTATAGTATGCTACTATTGTCCTTCTACCTTCTCCAACCTTCTTTACTAGAACATTTTGAATATGTTTATTTATAATATTCTTTATGCTAATTAATGTTGGAAACGGGGTCAAGATATATATATAGTATTCTTAGTTCCCGTTTTCAGCCAATTTGGCCCTTAGGCTGTGGTAGGCCTATATAATTTATACTAATTACCAGTAATCACTTTTCAGTTCTTATCGGAAATTGCGTCTCATTCGAAGATGAACAAAATGGACGTGACCAATCTGTCGATTGTGATCTCTCCCTCGGTGATGCCGATCGGTGAAAAGATGACGGTGAACAGTGGCGCTCGCCTCAATAATCACGTTCAAATCGTCGAGGTACGTATGTGGTTCAGGTTCATTAGTGCACCGACTGTGATGGTGGTTAAGTACAAGGGCAAATATCTTTGCTATAGCTAGCTCTTTTTAATAGCTAACAGGGAATAGGGGGAGATCTAACAGGCTAGGCTAGGCACAAGAGCCTAGGCCTAGACCTAGATTAGCCTATTGCATTTGTAACTAAATCTAAATCTGAAGTCACCTTGTAATTCTTTTGGCCTTTGGGTCAGTAGCAGGCCACTTTGAAGCAGAGTTCATTCTACACTCATGAAGTGTTAGCTGTGTCCTAGCCTGCATTGGCATAGGCCTAGGCTAGACAAGACATTTTTAAGGCCAAAAGAATTACAAGGTGAGTTTAGATTTAGTTACAATATGCTAATCTAGGTATAGGCCTAGGCTCTTGTGCCTAGCCTAGCCTACCATAGGAATTACACTAGGCCAGGCCTTGTTGTTTTGTAGGCCTCGGCCCATTAAGTATCTTGGGTTAGCTGTGTCAGCCTGCATTGGCCTAGGCCTAGCTGGTGTATGGCTAGACTTAGACATTTTATTTTTGAATAAACTCCGCGTAGATCAGAAGATGCCTAGACTGAAGATGTCTAGCACAACTTGTTGTGCTTCCACAATTGACTTTCATAGTTGCCGCACACATTTCGGTGCATTTATCGATCACACAAAAAAAACACTATACAAAAAACAGATAGCCTTCAAAAAGACAGGCCAGCCATTGAAGAAGATATCTAGAGGAAATGATGTTCCAACAACGTCTCGTAGCCATACCGGATGTTTGGGCGGGGCTTACGTATGCAGCTTCAACTTAAAGTCGATCGATGATAACTGCACATGTAATATAAATCATTCAAATTGTATGTACTGCGAGTTGAGATTAAGCTTGTGAATATTGTAGAAAAAAATATGCACCTACCGCTATTAGTTTTTTATTTATTGAGTGTTGAAATGCGTTGGAATTCCCTATGTTATACATTGTAACTGAACAAAAACCTACACTTTTAATCGTATAACTTTGCGTAGCACCTTCAAAAAGTAATATATTGTAACACATTTTTGTCCTAAATGTAGATAACTTCATGACTAACATGAATACGTTTGAAAAAGATGATCGAACGCAATCCGTTTTCGAGATATTTGCGCTGGTGTGTCAATTTTACCTCAAATCTACTCAAATTAGAAACTATAAATATACTTTATTAATAAAAAAAAAAATATAATTTCAAGAAGTTCAGTATTAAATGCTACTCACATGTAATAATTCTTGAAATTCATAATTTAGAATAAAAAAAAGTATTTTTTCATGTCCATTTAGTTTGAATAGTTTAGTTGTTGTATTGAATGGGTAGTTCACTTCATCGATCGACTTTAAGCTCCGCCCCCAACGCTCACTACAGTGTAGTATAAACAGCGTTTTGACGATCTCCAGCGATATATCGCGCAATAATCGAAACTCGAAAAAAACTCGATAGTCGAGTAGTAATATGTGAATTTCGAGTCGAGTACTAAAAACTCGACTCGACTCGAAAACTCGAGTACTCGCACACCCCTAGTTTTTATTGGTTGTGACTCACTTTTCCTCTTCATCCCAAATTATTTAAATTAAGCCAGCTGCAGCTAAAGTCTGCGCCACTCGCCACACGGCAGGTATAATCTCTGGTGGCGAAATCTTATAGTAGTATAGTTAGAAGGCAACAGATTCGCTGGACGTCGTTTGTCACTTTGTTTACATAAGAATGGCCATGTTTTCTCCAAAAAAAACATACGTTTAATAATCGATATTGTTGCATGCTTCATTGCAATTCTTTTGCTGTGGTATCCAACGTATGTTCAATAGTGTGGGGCCTTGAATCAGGTCTGACGTTTGTAAACACAAACCAAATCTTATGGTCATGTTCTAATCGTTATGTTAAACCACACGCAATTAAAAGACCTTCGCTTAACACTGCCCCTCTTTCGTTGTGATTCCTTTTGAACACACTCACTTATCTCACTTTTGAACACTACAGTAGACGTAGTCCCTCGTTAATTCAAACTCGGTTAATTCAAAATTATGTATAATTCAAACTATTTATGGAGGCCCAGCAGAAGATTTAGGTATGGTGCATAGTGTTAATGTTCTTTTAATTCAAAATTTTGTAATTCAAATTGGAGTTTTTAGGGTCCCTTGAAATTTGAATTAAAGGGGGATTACTGTATCACTTTAAACCGACCAACAGCCTACAGTACCTGCACCAAGACAGTTGTCATCCCACTTACACTAAAAGTGCTCTGCCCTATTCTCTGGCCGTGCGTGGCCAAAGAATTTGCTCAGACCCAAAGGACTTGGCTGCGTACTGCGATAAAATCACTACGGCGTTCGTCAACCGAGGTTACCAACGTGACCAAGTCCGGCAGAGAATGAGTAGGACCAGACCGGCACAAGTGAACGAGCCCCAAGTCAACAACAACATAATCCCTCTCATCACACAGTAATACCCAGGCCTAAGTGCTCTCAATGGCGTCATCAAGAGGGCCGTAGAAATACTTAAAGCCTCTCCCAAGACGAAGAACCTAGCGGCGTTAATACCCAGAGTCACTTTCAAGCGTCCCCCCAATCTGGGCAACGTGCTTGTCAACAGAGACCCCTCAAGCCTCAACCAACACCGAGAGGGAGGTTATCCAGCCGGCAGGATCCTATCCTTGCCGGAGACCTAGATGCAAGACTTGTAGAATGAATCCTCCTGCCACCAACTACACTGCTCGGGCCACGGGCGTCATATACCCCATTCGAGGGCACAATACATGCGAAACAGAGAATGTGGTATACCAACTGGACTGCAAGCACTGCCCGGCCGAGTATGTGGGCTTGACTACTAACCACCTGAGTCAGAGGATGACAGGACACAGGCAGTCCATCACACTGCAAGATGAAGAAAAACCTGTGGCGAGACATGCTATGTCACACAATCTTGGACTTGAGAGCTGCTTTAACACCAAAGTCATCAAGGCCCTGCCTAGAAGCTGTCTCGCCAGTGACCTCAGACGGTGGGAACAAGCCCATATCGCGGTAACCCTGTCCCGAGACCCTCCCAATCTCAACATCAGGTAGCCCCGCCTCCCACCGCCTTCCTTACCCCACCCCCAACAGCACTGGTGTTCAACCATTGTATATTATACTGTAAATAGTTTTAGTTTAAGCATTCTCCTTCTGGTGACCAAGACCGAAGCGTCGAAACGTCCAGAAGTTTTTGTGTTGTGTTTTTTGTTTTGTTTTGTGTCATCTACGCTACGCAGCCTGCCAAATGGTTTCAGGTAAGCTGTTGGCTCCTATCCTTCTTTCCCTCTCACACATATATATATTTAAGGCTGAATAAGGCCGGTAACAAGCATGCGAAGTATAAGAGTGTTTGAAAAGACTCGAAATGAGAGTTCCTAGGCGATAAAATCCACATTTTAATTCGGGTTTTTTCTTGATTCGGGCTATATTGGGTCACAATTAGCAAGACCTACTGTAGTTATTATTTGGAAATATTAATGCAATCCAATTTCAGTATTCTATGTCGTCCTATATGACTATATTGCTTTATCAAATTATCATATCTCTATTGCTTGATCTTTGCAGCTACTGATTCGGAATGCTGATCAGATTGGGGTGGTGTCTGAATCATTATGTGAAAAGGTTACTGCAGGAAACTCGATCCGTCAATCAAATGAAGATCTAGAGAAGAATGAAGATAATGTGTCAAAACAGAGCATACGGAAAAAACGGCGGAGTGGCTCTCTAACAAGTAAGCCAGCAAGTCACCTGTTCACCAATTATAATGTAAATGGGTAGGTAGCCTACGTTGGGAAACTGGGTCTGGATTTACAAGATGCCTAACTCTTAATTTGTCTGATTAATCAAATCTTAGTGATATAAGTCACGCATATGTTGTTCTACAATGTCATAAAGAGAAAATATAGTAAAATGATATCAACTACGTATTTAACTAATAATATTTTATTTGTGAATACAATGTAGTAAGACCTTTATCTTGCTAAAATTTGCTTAACTTCGGACTACTTAGAGATAGGCAATTTTGTGAATTCAGGGCAGTAGCCAGCCCAATGTCATACCTATAGTTCTATCCTAGGCAAATTAAATGGTTGTCTACTTGCTAGGTGGAAATTGTACTCACAAGTAGGTACTGTAGTGTAAAATATCTGGGTCTGGGCTAAAGCCCCGTTCGCTGCAGAGATCATCGCCGCATGATAGACAAAATTGTGTGAAGAATAATGAGTAATGAGTAATGACATAATAGAAAAGCAATGCAATTTTGCATTGATACCGCTGCATGACTGAGGTTCAATCCCCTGTCCACGGAAATGTAGGCCTACGATCTAGCGCGGGTTGAGGGACTATTAATCAGCAGCCGCAACTTTCTTTTATAGCCACCGACATGCTGCTTTCTGGCATCAGTGACTTCTTGAAGTAGTTGAAATAGATAAACAACAGAACAGCTTGATGAAATTGAAAAGCACAAGCAAAGCAACCCTCGAGAACTACATTCACCAGCTCACCATTGGCGAATTAAAAATTGTGAATGGCGATTTACAATCTCACACCATTGGCACAACTTCTAATAGCTATATATAAGATCGACCTATAGAGGTGGCTCAGCGGTAAGACGCGAGACTCTAATTTGGGAGGTCGCCGGTTCGATTCCGGCCACCGGCAGTTCTGACTGAAGGTTTTTTCCGAGGTTTTTGCCTCAGTCGAAAAGGCGAATGCTGGGACTGAGTCATACTATTAGCCCTCGGACATTCCTTCCCAAATATCCAAACACCCTAATATACCTAGTTAGTAGGGATGTCAACGGGTACTCGTTACCCGCCCAGGCCCACCTTACCCCATAGGCACACGAGGCCCGGGCCTAGGGCGGCACTTTCCAGGGGCGGCAAATTTATTGGAAATTTGTATGTTATCAACCAATGGATTGACATTCAAGAAGTCAAAATCGTTTATATTGTACTTGTTTCGAACACAAAATGTCATAGCCAATATCTCAATTTCTCACCTGAGCGTTCACTAAAACTGACTTGTATATTTCTATGCCCTTTTTATGGTTGACGAGTCTAATTCTGATAAGAGAGTTGGGTGACAATGGGGAAGGGGTAGTGTTTAGAAATGGCAGGTGGAATAATAAGCCGAATGGAGTTTTTGCTTCCTAAAATCTGGTTATTCATTTTGAAAATTATTGTAGTGTCCTTTGTAGCAGCATGTGGAGACTTATTAGCCAAAACATGCTTTCATCTTGAGATGTTTTTTTAATTAATTGCAAAAGCGTTCAGTCCAACAAATTATTTCTGAGTCGGTGTGCTTCTCGGAACCACATCAAACCACAATGCACTATCCCGCAAGTAAATCTGTAAACAAAATGCTATCGCATGTTATAGTTTTCTTCTGGCGTTTTGAAATCAGTCAAGATTTCAACTTCGTAAGGAAAGGTTCGTTTTTCTGCTACTAGGTAGGCGTGTGCTATAAAATGTAAGTTTTTCTGTAACTCTTTATCACGTGCGAAGTGAAGTACAATAAACTATACTAACAATTTTTTCACGTTCGTTATTGTAACAATCGAACCTAATGCCTAGGAGCCCAGTATAAGAAACGCGCTAAAAGGAAACGAGAGACTATAGTCTTCTTATCAATGTTCAGAGTTGCGTAAGTTACTTTTAAAAAGGAACTTTTAAAAAGTTAAGTTACTTGCCTTTAAAAGTAACTTTTAAACGTTAAAAGTTCCTTGTTGGAAAAAGTAACTAAAAGTTACTTTGAAAATTAAAAGTTACTTTAAAAGTTACTTTAAAAGTTACTTTTAGGAAATTTTGATGGGTAGTGGCAGTTTAAAAAAATTACAAAATACTACTACTTCTTACCTGAAAAGATTTATTGAAACATCGTCAGACGTACGGTCTCGTATAATGGCGTACAAAGCATTTACTAACCTACTTTACTTAGTAAAATATGAATCTTAATATTGAATATTGATATATACCTTGCTGGTGAACCGTGAAACCCTATGAATGATGTCATGATTAGTATGTCGGAAATCATTAGAACAGCAGCCTGAGTTCTGTAAAGACTAACAGTGAATAGGAAGTCAAAATTGGACATGTCAACAAAAGAGCCGAAGGTATGGATGGACCTCCTAAGCACGTTAAAGTTTTCACCGCCATCGAACATTCAGCATGCTACGTTTATTACAATAATACATCCACTAATCCATTTCCCAAATACTACTACGAACTATAACGTCTGCCGGCCACCTTCGATAATAGTGTGAGGTCCTAATGTCAAATTATATTTAAGAAGCAGCGTGAATTTAGAACTACAGGTAGCTCAAAGATGGAAATTATTGTCATTTAGTCTAGAACAGAATTTTTAGTCTCAAGAGTAGGTTCTACTATTGAGACTAAAAATACATACCTGGACCAAATGACAATAATTTCCATCTTTGAGCGAAATGTAGTTCTAAATTCACTTTGCTTCTTAAATGTAATTTGACTATAGCAAAGCAGTGTTGCTCACACAAAGAAATAACATCCACTTATGTTTATTGGTTGTCACTCAGTTCCCATTCAACCTATTTAGCCGGCTGCTGCTGGAATGGTTTCCAAAGGATACAGTTATGTATGAATTCTAGGAATGGGGGGGAGGGTCGAAGATTTTTGACCTGAAACAGCCGCAATACGAGTGTTTTGCTGTTGGTACATTAAAAAAACCATAGGCTGTTTCAAAAGTAACTTTTCATTTTTTTTTAAAGTTCCTTATCAATAGTAACTTTCAACGTTAAAAGTTACTGTCGAGGAAAAAGTAACTAGTTAGCCTAAAAGTTACCGAAAAAGTAATGCGTTACAAGTAACGCGTTACTTTCAAAAAGTTACTACTCAACTCTGTCAATGTTGTCCATTGAATGGGAGCTAACAAAAACAATCTGCTTCGACACAGTCATTGAACGATTTGCCAGAAACAAATCCAGGATGAAACCTTTGTGAGATTGCAGGGGGACTGGTGAGTGACAAATATATTTAGCATAAATAAATAAAAATGTGTTCTTATTGCCCATCATCGTATACAACTTTGTAATGGTGTTGTTGTTATTGTTGCCGTTGAGTGTTGGGGGGGGGGGGGGGCGGCATTTGTTGTCGGGCCTATGTGCAAAAAACATGTTAAGACGGCCCTGTACCCGCCCGGTTCACACGGGTACGGTTCCAACTTTTCAATACCCGTTTATTTATTTTATTTATTTATTTAATGTCTATCCTATTCAGTTATAAAAACTGATTTACAAAGGAGGACCTTAAATAAAACTAAGCTATGCCAACAATGAATAGTTATGAAATCATAAATAACAATAACAATAAAAACAAAACAAACCCGGTAGCCTACTACCCGTTCCCTTCTTCTGTTCAAAACGAAATTAAATCACCATTGCGATATTTCCCTACTGGCGTCTTTGTGCGAGCGTACGAGCTGCTCTTTTCAATTTGCCGGCATTTAACTTGACCCCCCCCCCCTCGACAGCGCCGCTGACGAATGAGACGTAAAGCCCAATTAGCATCATCTTCTGTAGGCCTATGGACGAATGCTGCGGAACAGTTGCGAGTCCGAGGGAGCGCACCCGCCGCCCGTCGTAGCTTTACCCCGATCATGTTCTCGTGTTCGAGCTCGGACTATGACGTCATCGCGTGACGCGGCCGACCACCGCCTACCGTAGCAGAGACGCAAGCTTTGAAGCTTTGTTGTATACTTCCGCGATCGTTTTACATCGAAGACCATGCAACCTGATACCGTTTAACAATATAATGTCTCTTTCCACAACTTTGCGAATCATTTGACACCCATGACGATAAAACGCGTATTTAGTATTATTTACTACCCGGGTAGTCCGGGTACGGCGCGAGGGTACCCGGGTACAAATATTTCCGGGTATTGACATCCCTACTAGTTAGTCACCTGAAGAGGGACACAATCAGGTAAAGCTGGTGTGCACCCTATAACAGGGATTCCTACGAAAAATTATTAAATTATTATACAGTATAAGATTGGGTGGGTGCTAATTTTTTCTAGTTTTTTTTCATTTTAATTTCACGCCAAACGAGCTGTCTTCGATATCTTCAACAGCTGAGAACACCTGATGGGACCTGCCATCTCACGTATCATAATTAATAATAAATAACCATATTATGTTATGACTAAATTCGACTTATCGTGATCTAAAAAACTTTAAAGTCAGAACCTACTAAAAGATACATATGAAATAATGTATCTTCTACATGGCATTAAAAAGCGACTGCATTCTGGTAGCAGAAACAGAACTAAAATAAGGGTTGTAGGAGGGTGCCAAAAGGCTGCCGGGCAGTGTAATTGCGTGAGAGAGATAGGATGCCAACACCTTACCTGAAAAGGGTGATGTTAACCCACGATAGAAAAACATACATGCCTGTATACATAAATTACAAAACTAAAATTATAAAAATTATATATCAAAATTGTAAAATAATGTTATCGGTCAATGTGAACTTCCTCAGTAACGTTACTTTATGTTTTATTTTGTTATGTAGGCCTATGTCTTACTATCGTGGCTTACCATCACCCTACTTACGTAAGCTGTTGGCATTCTATGCAATTACAGAACTAAAAGGAAAGTGATGTTTAGCTGTATCTTGATGCACCGGTGCAGACAATCGTACGCTGGCTCATCACGTCCGACCTCATCTGGTTTCAGCTTGGGGGGAAGGATAGGAAGGAATCAACAGCTTACCTTGTAGTAGTTGCGGCCTTCGGAGTTGATAGAAACACAAAAAAGATATAAACAAAACGTCGAGACAGTTTCGGCCTAACATGGCCTTGATCACCCGACAAAGGTGTAGGAAAGACTTTCCTCCACCTTCGTCGGGTGATCAAGGCCATGTTAGGCCGAAACTGTCTCGACGTTTTGTTTATATCTTTTTTGTGTTTCTATCGACTCCGAAGGCCGCAACTACTACACAAGGTAAGCTGTTGGTTCCTTCCTATCCTTCCCCCCAAGCTGAAACCTAGCCGTTAGGCAAACTTACACATTCTCATCTGGTTTCAGGAATGCTCAACGGCTTTAAGAAGATGGTCGGCAGGACGGTGGAGTCGGACGACAGCGGAGACGCTTGCACGCCCGCCGCAAACGCATCCACGCCGTGCATCAAGGCCGCGGCCAAGCGGAGGGGCCTCCACACCGGCGCGTTCTCCGCAAAGAAAAAGTAAGACGCGCGCTCTCTTGACGGCCCCGTCTGCCTTGTTTAGAACTACGAAATTAGGTGTCGTTTCCCTCCCCGAAAACCCTTTAAATTCGTGCCAAAAAAGGTAGTGTAGGCCTACACGGTTTCAACAAAACGTCCGGGAACAACCTCTTGACCACACTTTCTTAACTTAAACTTTATTTCTTTTTCAAACTTTCCAAGTCGGTCTTCTTCTCTTACCTTATACCCACATTGACACATTTATGTCATCATGCGTCTCGCCAACCAATAGAGACAAGCCTCCTGCTCCTTCCTGTCCAGCCCTCCTGTCATTCCTTTGTGTACACCAGACACTTAAAAATAGTTCATTATCTTTTTGTTTTATTAAAATTGTAACCATTTAAATTTATTTAGTTTTGACACAGAAGAACATTATGTAGTCTATTTCTAATCTGCATGGCATCCCTTTTCCATTTGTTTTGGTTAAAGGCCTAGGCCTTTCTTGGCCATATTCTGTCAAACCTAGACCTACAAAACGTAAATTTAACACAACATAATGTTGATGTTGATAAATACAGCATTGTACTGCGCTTTTACTGCAACGAGTGACCATGTTTTTACGAAAAAGAGTTTACATTGATCGGAAAGGATTAACTTTATGGACCTCAATTGAAGAACTGTCTCATGCAGTCTTGCTGTTCATGGCTTTGATCTAGGGACAAACTGCAAAATCAAGTAATGAAATTCAGCAGTCACACTGGAGAAACCCACTTGTCACCAGTATTTGTGAACTTATTAATGGCGCGAAACTTTGAGAAGTAGGCGTGGACACATGACTCTACGGTGTCATGTGTTTTTAAGCTCCTGGGCCCCACATCCTCTTATTTTTTTTTTGGGGGGGGGGGGGGAGGAGATCCTTACATAAATTCTCAACGACACTTGCCTAAAAATAGTAGTGGCGAGTAGCTTATTTGTGCAACTAGTAGATTGTGAAGTGACATTTTTAGCCCTGCTTCAGAGTGTTATCGCACTAGGCCTATAGGCTGTGTCAGATAAGCTTGCAGTTGCCGAGAGATAGCAGCACTAGACAGCCAACCTTGGAACCTTACAATAAATCAATACATAGTCAGTCAGGTCTATTTGTTAAGAGTTACATGAAATTTCCTCTTACAAACTCTAATTTTCAAACGAAAAGTATTTAGCTTTTAATGAAAGCATATAGAAAAAAATGGAATTTGCAAGTTCTATTTTTTTTTTCTTCCTGTGCAGAGTTGGCCTCTTCAACCATTCTTCTTTCTTGCTATCCAATACAAGACTGCCTCCTTCTCTGTCCTGCTTATTTTGTCGGGCAGGGAGTCAATGTCCTTGAGGGCTGAAGAGGTGCGCTCTGTATTGATCTTCCAATTTGCATAGCTTACAGGTGGCCGGTTCGTTGGTAATGTTGAAGCGACGCAGGTGGAGTTACTAAAAATGATTTGGTTGTATGTCTTGGTTGTATGTGGTTGGTAGTCCCTATGGGCCTTATGGATATTTACAAATTATCCTCTTGACCACTGCCAACTTGATAATGTTTGATAGTCAAAACTGTTTTTCTATTTTGATAACGGTTACATTTTCTACTAGGGATGTCATAGGGTAGTAAAATTCGGATCCGGTTCCAGACCTCCCAGGAACCGGGTTACCCGGATCCCGAGAGCCTAAATTATGTCATTCTACTCTGGTACCCCCCCCCCCCCCCCCCCCGGGCGTCTGACAGCTGCCGGCCGCTGTGAGTTGGGCTCTGTTCGCCGCCGGTGGAATGCCGGGCGCGGGATGTAGATGAAGGCTACGGGGGGGTAGGGCACAGATTGCTTCACAGAACTCGCCCGCAGCAATCACTTAACATAAAAATATATATTTTTGTTATCATTTATTATCATATAAATTCTGAACAAGGATTATGAAGGAAGTGAGAGTGGGTATTGCAAATTGAAGTGTCACAAATAAAAAATGTTAATACTTAACAACCATTCACTGGTGCAAGTTAGTGTTTAATTAATTGTCTTAAATAGACACAATAGATAGGCCAAATTTATGTTAGGCTATAGTAGTATTAAATTATTTCTTCAACCTCTTGCCATCTAGCAGTGTCACACCTATAAAAGAAAACAGACAATAATTACCTCCATAATTAGGTTTAAGTTAGCAGACAATGCTGTGGTCAGATAGTTGGCATACCGTACTCACTTCATTTCTTTTGATACTTTAAGTTTTGGTTAACGAAAAGTAACGAGGTGGACGTCTCGGGAAGAAGCCTAGATCTATGCTTCCTCATGACAAGGCCTGCAGCAGAGAAAAACCTCTCACTGGCAACAGATGTTCCAGGCACACTCAGGAACTTCTGGGCTAGAATAGCCAGGCGTGGAAAATTAGCCATGTTTTCCTTCCACCAATCAAGTGGGTCTCTAGCGATGGGAACAGTCGTTGCTTCTCTGTACCTGGCAAAAAAAAAATTGTTCAGAGTAGGAAGGCAGGTCAACAAAGAGGCCAGGCCCATGTTACTTTACTTAAGCTTTTTATTATTTATCAACAACAATAAAATATATACGTGGGTTAAATTATTACTTACAATTTATATTCCTGTGCTCCTGTTTGAATTGTTGGTGCAGTAGCAACGATTTCGCCGAAAAAATCTTCTTCAGCAGATGGCTCTTTGGTTCCCCCTCCCTCCTGGTCATTAGCTGTCAAATGTTAGCTCTGTGCAAAGATTTACGACCTTCTTTGCCACACTATCCCTCGCAGGCTCTAGCAAACATTCCAGCGACTTGAACCGCAGATCAAGCGCAGATGCTATGGCTGCAAACTCGCAGAAGTTTGAAACAAATCGCCTCTCTAGTTGCGCGCGAAGATCTTGCTTGAACGCCTTTATCACTGCGGTGTCGCCTTCAGCACGAACGATAAACGTGTTGACTCTGTGAAAGACAGGATAAAGCATGGATACTGACACGTAATCTTCACCGCAAAGTAATGTATTTGCAGTCTTTAATTTACGCAGTAAAGGAAGCAGATCTTCTATGAGCTCCCATTGGTTGGATGCCAAGTCAAGCTGCCTAGCATCAGCTGGCTTAGTAATTTTCGTGTTGTTTAACACAGCGAATATGGGAAGCCTTAGTTTCAGAAGCCTATCGAACATGTCGCAAATCGAGTTCCAACGCGTGCAACAATATTGGATAGGCTTCAGTGGCGTGTCGTAGGGTGCATTTATAAGCTGTTGCCGCTTTAGCTCGTTGCATGCCCTCGGGCTGTGGTTGAAATGCCCAACGAGGCGGCTGGCAGCATTAACAGCTCGGGCTATTGAGTGGTTTGACACTTGGGCCTTCACGCCCATGGCATCCGCAATGCACAGCTGTAGAGTGTGTGCACTGCACCCGATGTCGATCCCCTCTCCTAGATGCTCGGCTGTTTTGGCAATGTTTGCAGCATTGTCGTGAACAATGGCGGAGATTTTGCCCTCTAAATTCCAATTCATAATAACATGCCACATCGTTTCTTCCAGGTACTCTGCGGTATGTCGTTCTTCTAACAAGACCGTATCAAGTACCATGGAATGCATTTTAAATATGTCCGTTACAATAGTGGCAGTAATCACTAGATAAGCCTCGTTACTAACAGACGACCAACCATCTGTAGTGAGGCTCACAGTCGAATTTAAATTTAAAAGTTCTTGCAATATCTTCTTAATATCACTCTTTTGCGTATCAATTAATTTACTAACGGTTTGTGAACATATGGGTTTCCAATTCGGTTCAGAGTACTTCATTAACTCTCTAAAACCTTCGTATTCGACAAGTTGTAGCGGCAAATGATGCTGTACAATCATTGCCGCAACCTTTTTATTAACTTCGGTTTGGCGTACAACATTACAAGGCCTTCCTGCCGAAATGCCAAAGGACGTAAGCGTCGCCTGCTTCTTAGCGGGCGTCGGAAGGCCTGGATCATCGGGGTCTTCGCTGCACACTTCCACCGGCAAAATCGAGTGAACCGCTTTCAGATGTTTCACTAATGACCCCGTAGAACTTTTGTACTTCAGCACAGTACCACACTTCTTACACTTCACATCACTATCACTACTAGCGTCACACTTACTAAAATAATCCCACACGAAAGACTTTTTCCGCTTATTATCAGCCCAAGACATTCGAAAACAGAGAAGAGCTTACACGAGATACAGATAACTTGGCAACTGAAGCCAGACTGATGCCTTGTGTTTAGCGTCACTGACGCCGTCTTTTCCCCTCCCCAAAGATACCAGGAAGCGATAAGCATTCATCTTCAATTGTTGAGAGGCTGCCCGTTATGAGCTCGCCACGCCCACAAGCAGGAATTCACTGTAGCTTCTCGGAAAGTGGTCGCAGGAATATCGTCGCATTTTTTTTTTTTTTTTTTTTTTTTACAATATTACTTACCCGATGAGGATCCGGTTCCTAAAAACGGATCCTGGTAATTTCTGGAACCGGGTAACCCGGGTACCCTATGACATCCCTATTTTCTACTATTGTTTCTAAAAATTTTAAGAACAATAAATTCCCCAAACAAGTTGTAGGAAACTTCATAGAGAACTTTATAGCCGACCTGACTATGCCGATATTTTGTGGCGTCTACGGTCACAACTCACACGAGCCACAACGCCCGAAAAGACCACTGCAAGCAATCCGAAACGGCCCGTATTCTCGTAGAGACGTAGTCTTGCTCTCACGTAGTGCATGCGTGCGTGTGTGTGTTGCAGACGGGAGGTGCTCAAGGCTCTACCCCAGAGGCTTGCCCTAGCCAGCACCCCTCAAACCCCCCTGTGTTCTGACAACTGTGAGCTCTACCACCACACTCCCGGCGTTTGTGGCCACCCCGAGTAAGTAGAATGTGTACGCACCTTGGTTACTTTAGTCTGCATGCGGGTTTCGTATCGCCGGTTGCACTTGTAGCTAGCTCTTGGCTTGGTGACTGCATTGGTGGAGGGTTACATTTTAACACATACGCCTCAAGATTTAACGGGAAAGTATTCATTGCTTTAGATTAGTGGTTTCCAACCAGGGGGGCACGCTGTGGGAAACCACGAAAAGATGACGTTAAAATTTGCCAAATTACTGTGTATTGACATCTGAGACTTATAACATTACTTTTCTCGAATAGTTGGCAAAACTGCAATGGTGTGAAATGATGTACTCCTAATTTTGGAAGGATATTGTTTGCTATTTCTGAGTACTTTCTTTTTAATTCTGTAATATAATCTTTAATAACCACTCAATTGGGTTGTACACAAAATACTTAAAACTAGTGAAATTGGGGGCTCTGAAAACCTTATAATATCCTTTTGTAAGAAAATACAGTTCACTTTTACAAAAAACAAATACAATTTGCCCCAACTAAAGGGGTTATTTAGAAATTGTTTCGACATTAACGTCGAGAAAACTCAGAAAATCAATGTAAACTTCCAATGTGAATATTTCTTTGTAAAATCATACCTCAACATGCAATTAAACCTTGTAGGTATACATAGCTTACTGAAATTTGAAAATAATTTGTATCTACGTAATTTCCAGCCCCCGCAAAACAAAGACTCCCGCGACAAAATCGCACCACCGAAGGTTCTTCTCCCCCAAACCCGATAGGGGCGACGAAGAGGTTCAGGAAGAGACCCAAAAGAAGCCGTCCCGACTCAGTTTCAGGGGTCGACGTCGGACGAAGAAACAAGTAAGCACTGCCGTCTCACGTTCAAAGTTTTACCGCACCGCACACCCCAAGTAGGTAGGTCGTCAATTCGCGCGTTTTTCTTTACAGAAACACGAAGAGGCGTCATCGTTTGTCTCGGATGTGAGCGGATGCTCGGACAATCCCGGCCTGTCCGAGCATCACAAGTGGGGCGCCGGAATCTGGGGCAGGAGGAAACCGCACGCGAAGACTTCGCCATCGATGGAGGACGTGTCCTCGGAAGTCAAGGAGGACTCGCCGTGTCTGCCGTTCATCGAGGAGGCCGACGTGAATCTGTCGGACGACGACCGAAGGAGGGAGACGTTCGTGAGGATACCGAAGAGCGAGTACGAGGCGATCAAGAACCGGGTGTCGGCCATCGAGAACCGGATATCTCGCGAGTTCGACAACGTGGCCGAGGAGGGAAACGCCGACCTCGTCCAGACCGCCTACGAGAGGACGCTCGAGTCGTCGACCTCGCTCGACCGCTCGACCACCGACCGACTGGCCAGACGGCTGAGTCGCGACCTGAAGATACGTCGCAGCGCCGGGGAGCGGGTGGTTCGTTCGCCCAGCGCTCGCAGGATCGGGTCACTGCGTAGACGCTCTAGGGAGCTGACGCGGTCACTCTCGTGGCAGCCGCCGTCCAGGGGGGGGCTGAGGCGCGGCAGACCCAACACGGTGCAGACTGGACTGCCGCACGACTCGCGGGCCCGTCTGTTTCTCCGTCCCGACGAGGAGGACGCATCTGTGTGCGCATCCCTAGAGCCGCTCGCGTTCCTGCCCTTCTACCACCGGTCCTCGGACCAAGGCCCCCTCACCAGGAGCCGCGTCCGGCATGCGTCCTCCTTCCACGGTCTCGACCACTCGATCCGTTTCCAGGACGTGAAGCGGGCCAACAGTCAGGGTTACCTCGATCCCGCCCCGGACCCTACAAAGAGGGACGCGGGCGAAGGGGAGACCTGGCAGAACGCGGAGAGCTTCTTCCACAGCGAACGCTATCTACAGGAGAAGCTGGCGCAAACCAAGAGGGCGTCGATAGTGAAGCTCCTCAATGAGAATGCCGGCATCGTGTCTGAGAGGTTGAAACTGTTCGACCTGAGGGGCGAGAACCGCACATCCAAGCCGAAGGCCTCCCGGGTCGTCGCACACTCGAGACGGACGCCCTCCGGGAACCCCCACCACAAGCAGCTGGTCCGCCAGGCGGGGACCCACTCCGCGAGGGCCGGCCCCAAGAAGATCGGTTCGCCGCGGAGGCATCTCGGCGGGAGCAAGGAGAATGCCCGCGTCTCCCTCTCCCCCCGCCACCCCGCCCCGCCCCCGACCTCCGTGTCCCCCCTCAAGGACCGTAACCGCAGCACCCCGCGCGACATGCCCTACATCAAGCGCCCCCTCATGACCGCGTCGCCACGGCAACGACGCCACCCCCCCTCCTCCGCCACGCTGTCGACGGGGAGGCGAGCCAACACGCCGATGAGGGCGATCGCTCCGTTCGCCACGCCGGTACGATCGCCTGGGCGACAGTCGCCGCGGCTGCTGCTCTTGAAGGCCAAGAACATCTCCAAGATGTATTGACCTAGATATAAATATGTACTTGGTCGTTTTGTTGCGGTACGGCGTAACCTCGGTTATACTTCGGTGAATGTAACAAAGGGGAAAACATATTGTATGAAAACATTTTGGCAAATAAATAAGACACATTTGTAAGGAGATGAACACAAAATGTGTAAGTGGGAAACGTATAACTGAGGTTCCACTGTACTCTCCGTGTTGAGCTAGTGCTAACTTTGCAGAAAACTTTGTATTGCTCTACATCCCGTGACTACTCGAATGTTCACAAATTTTCGCTGACTTAATAACGTCTGTCCCGGCAGTTCAGTTCCAGATTTGTTTTGAAACCCCTTTTTAATGTTTTCATAGAGGTTAGAAACATTGATCCTGATAGTGGAGAAAAGTTTTTTAAATGTAGGCCTATGTATAATTTTCTTGCCTATAACATTTTGCAAAATGAAAATCGAACTAATCGTAATCGAATGAGTGCCATTTGTAACATTCTGCTAACTTGTGTAGTGGACCGACACTAAATCGAGGGTGAAACAAGAACCTCTTATTAATTCTCAGTGGCCACTGGCAACTTGGTAGGCAGATGATAAATTTAAGTCACAAATTTAAACATACAGTATCAGCACTTCTATTTGTTATTTATTGATTGGTTTGGCAATTATATGACCTAAATCCTAATAGAGAAAATGTTATTGGCTTATTACATTGTTGCACTGTTACATATCATCTTGTTCTTGGGTATAAAACATATAATAAATAAATTTATATTTATAGCCTACCCACTCAGTCACAAGAACTAATTTTCACTGATAGACATTTATACAATTTATTATGTGCTAGTATATTGCTGTGATGGCTCCAAAGTCTCCATTAACAATTAACAGTACACCTGTATCATATTCATAGGTTGCACGTACGTCACATTTTTGCGCGTGGCGGCCACATTTGTGATCAAACCTTGACGTTGCCATGGAGAAACAATTGAAGGCCGTTGTGGTAGAACACATCAATTCTTAGTTCTTTAAAATCCAGCTTGTTTTTTTTTTAAATGAAATTGGTATGTGCAGTAATTTTTTATTTTTGTATTACTTATGTGGGTCATTCCATGGAAGTTCAACCAATGTAGGTTGCCGACTTATTTCTGATATTTTTCCAAGTTGGATCATTGATAACTACTTACTTGCAGATAGTAACACAATTTTTTTTATTTTTTTCGGATGAACGGTTTAGAAGTTACGGGCCTTGAAAGTTCAGTCCGCGTTGCGAAAATGGCAAATTTAAGGGTTTGCGTTTAATAGTGCCATTCCTAAAGGGGTGAAGCTTTTGGTTTGATTTTTCCTTTCTAGGACCATAATTGAATAGTTCTACTAGAATATGTTTTCAGAAATTTGATACTTAACATGCAAGTAGTCCAAACTGAAGGTCAAAGTCATCATATTAATTTGTCGTTTTTGCAGATTTTGGGGTGTAATAACTCTGAGGGGGTTGAAGATAACCATCCAATTCTTTTTGCATAATATACTCTTTAGCCTTGTGTAATAGGAAAAAAATAAAAAAATTTGTTTTTCTGTACCCTTCATACCCAAAAATATTCCCAAAATGTAGCGAAAGTCAAATTTTGACATATTCAAGGTCAAGTTATAGAAAAGGGGTAACTTCAAAAAAATTGAAAATTTGGTGTTTTGTTTAACTATCAGCAAAGGACAAAACTGTCAAATATTTATGTGTTACTCAATCTGGTTTAGGAGTTACAGCCCCTCTAAAAAGGCAGTAATTCGCCCACTTTACCAGTAGGCATACAGTGTGATTCTCAAATATAAAACACTATTTAGGCCAATATTTTACCAAATAACCTTTAAAAATAAATAAACATGTCTTTACCATGTCCCGAAAATCCAGTTTACGGGGGTGGAAAAAGGGGGTGATTTATTGTGAGGACACCAATATCTCAAAAACCGAAGATGTTACAGACATGAAAATTTGTGGTTAGATTGTTCTTAAAAAATATTGGAATAGTACATGTTTTACCATTTTCCTAACATTCTGTTAAGAAGGATGAAAAGGGGTGGTGCTCATACTAAAATTCATCCCCACGTTTTCATTCCTTCTCAACTGGATTTCAGGAAATGGTAAAACTAGTGTCTTTAATTCTTAACTGAATTATCCAACTATATTTAATTATCTAATCTAAACTAAATTCTGAGTTTCTCGTCTAAAACATTTTCAGTTTTTGAAATAAAATATTCACTCCCTCCTTTTGAACCCCGTTTTCACTTGTCTTAAATTGATTTCAGAAAAATTGTAAAACGTGTTTATTTAATCTTAAAGAAGAATCTAAATACCAATTTTCACATCTGCAACATCATCCGTTTTCGAAATATACTTATGTTCAAAAAATTATTCACCCCCTCTTGTAACCCCCGCCCCCCTAACTGGATTTTCAAAAAATTGTAAATCAATTGTTTACATATTTTTAAATGAGTATGTAAATAGTAATACCAAATTTCACGACTAACATGTTCCGTTTTTTAGTTTTAAAAAATCACCCCGTGTTTTCACCCCCTTAACTGGATTTGCAAAAAATATTCAAATACTTGATTCTTTATGTTTCAAGAAATATTTATACAAATTTTCAAGCCTGTAGCATTTACGGTTACCGTTAACGATTTTGGAGGTATAGGAATCTGTAAAAAAATATCCACCCCCACTTTTCACCCCCATTAACGGGATTTTCAGAAAATGGTATCACACGTGTACTACTTTGTTTTTTAAGGTTAATCTAAATATCAATTTTTTACGGCTTAACAGTGTCGGTTTGTTAGATACCCGTACAGGTATCCTCTATTTAAAAAACTACCCCCTTTTTGACCACCATTTACTAGATTTTTGAAAAATGGTAAAATACGTGTTTGTTTATGCAGAAGAATCTGTGTACCAATTTTCACATCTCGAATATCTTCGGTTTTAGAGATAAAAAAATTCACCCCCTACACTGCACCACCCCTTTACATCCTTCTTAACAGGGTTTTAGGAAAGTTGTAAAACATGTACTATTCCTTTATTTTTGAAGGATAATCTAAATACCAACTTTCACATCTGTACATCTTCGGTTTTTTAGATATTGGTGTCCTCAAAAAAAATCACCCCCTTTTTCCACCCCCGTAAACTGGATTTTCGGGACATGGTAAGACATGTTTATTTATTTTTAAAGGTTATTTGGTAAAATATTGGCCTAAATAGTGTTTTATATTTGAGAATCACACTGTATGCCTACTGGTAAAGTGGGCAAATTACTGCCTTTTTAGAGGGGCTGTAACTCCTAAACCAGATTGAGTAACACATAAATATTTGGCAGTTTTGTTCTTTGTTGATAGTTAAACAAAACACAAAATTTTCAATTTTTTTGAAGTAACCCCTTTTCTATAGCTTGACCTTGAAAATGTCAAAATTTGACTTTCGCTACATTTTGGGAATATTTTTGGGTATGTAGGGTACAGAAAAACAACATTTTTTATTTTTTTCCTATTACACAAGGCTAAAGAGTATATTATGCAAAAAGAATTGGATGGTTATCTTCAACCCCCTCAGAGTTATTACACCCCAAAATCTGCAAAAACGACAAATTAATATGATGACTTTGACCTTCAGTTTGGACTACTTGCATGTTAAGTATCAAATTTCTGAAACCATATTCTAGTAAAACTATTCAATTATGGTCGTAGAAAGGAAAAATCAAACCAAAAGCTTCACCCCTTTAGGAATGGCACTATTAAACGCAAACCCTTAAATTTGCCATTTTCGCGACGCGGACTGAACTTTCAAGGCCCGTAACTTCTAAACCGTTCATCCGAAAAAAATAAAAAAAATTGTGTTGTTATCTACAAGTAAGTAGTTATCAATGAGCTTAATTTGAAAAATATCCCAAACACGTCAGCAACAAATTAATTCCAAATTGGTTGATTTTTCATGGAATGACCCATGTTTAATTTGTAAATTCTAAATTAGGCTTATTTATTGAATTTGAATAGTATCTGCCAATGATCTAGGATTGGTCCTCCACAGTTGTGTCACAATCATGGCCGCTGTGACGTCACGTGGGAACTATGAATTCAGTAGATGGATTAAAGTCTTAAAAACTTCCAAAGTTAAGAAAACCCTAGCCTGAACTGGGATTTGAACCCTGGACCTTCTGCATTGGAAGCAGCAGGAATATAAACCCACTCACTACACCAATGAGCCACACACTACTAAACCTTAAGCCACACTGTAGAAACGTAGAGCATTACAGTAAAATTTACTTCCACTAAGTTAGCACTAGCTCAGCGCTGAATATTGGAAAATGAGTGATGACCATGTGTGTGGTGTCCAACTGCTGGAATCTCTTTCATGTTTTTACAGGATTATAGCTATTTTATATTTATAAACTATATATATATCCATGGATCAATCTTATCAACTTTCTTTGCTATTGCTATTTTTTTTGCGAGTTTAGTTCAGGTTGGTGTTTACCATAAACTAGACCTAAGAACTGCTCAACTTTCTTTACTGTCGTTATTGTTTCGTTTTTTCTTTTTTTGAGAGTATAGTTTAGGTTGGTGTGAAACCCTGAAACTAACTGAGGCACGTCTGGGTTCAAAACCAAAATTTGTGGTTTTCAGACTAAGTTCACCTAATGGTGTGTTTCTCTTTCTATAATACTGTATTCATTTCGTAAATTAGTTTTGTTATCTAAGAAATAAGAATACTTCTATGTAACTATTATATTGCTGTTAGGTGTGCTTGGCCAGCTATAAATTGTTGTACAACCAATTGTTCTCAGATTGCATTGTGATGCCTTAATTTAAATTTTTATTATAGCCTACCTTATGGTGTTTACGGTACATACGATTTAAGATTTAAGGCAATCATAGCAACGTTAGTTTTTACTGGTATATCTAAAATTCTTAGCCCAGCCAATGAGAAGCTACGTTTTATAAATCCTGCCAATGGTAGCGATCGGAAGTAAAACGGTTAGAAAAATTAAATCTTAAATCAATGGAAAGTGTGTGAACCAACCATAATTGGATACCAGAATGAATGTAAGTTAGCTTTGTAACATATTCTTGATTTTCACGTGACATCATGGATATTGTTAGTGGCCATCATACTGTTCACTAAGTCATTGTAGACAAACAAATGAACATATTGCATACCGAGAATTAACTTGTTGAGGATAGAACATTCCTTTATAGAACCATTCTCCTAGTCATAGCCAATAGCGTGGCATTTATTGGATTGGATAGTTCTCTGTCATAGCAGACAGTATAGCAAGCGTGTGTACGGGATTCCTCCTTTGATACTGGAAGCGTAGCTGTTTCAACAAGTTAATTTCATTAGGTTACAAATGTTGCTGTAGATGGTTTATGAGTATGACTGAAGATCAAGACTAACTGATTAACACAGTGGCTTGCTCAAGATGGCTCGGAAGAGATTAGCTCGTGAAGTAGGATGGGCACCGACGATCTCTGTGTATATGGGATACGCTCTCTTCAGTCCGTTCGTTGTAGGCGCTACAGCATAAGTTTGACACTGCCTTCTGCATTACGATTTGTTATTATGGACCTCTTATTGTGTACATTTGTATAGCCGCCGCACTATAGTATAAGTCAAGGGTAGGACAGAAAGCTTAGTTATGCAAACATTTATTGTATACTTACTTAAAATGTTATTTTCTAGTCCAATCCAATCTGTGAATTCACATTTGTAGAGATGATTACGGTAGCCATCAGCAGCCATATTGGATAACAAGATATGTGCAGAAGAGCTGAGAGTAAGGAAGGTTTCCATCATCCTAGGACTAACTTTACTTTTGCCGACGGCTGAACGTAGGCTTGCAGAAAGGTAAATGTGTTTATTTCAAAGAGGAAGTACAAGAAAACCGACTGATGATGCGTGCCTGGGACAAAGACAAAGACAATATGCAAATGCACCTCGCTTGACCTACCGCTTATGTTGCTTCTTATTGTTGCATCTTATTGTATCATCTCAACAGCATTAGAGCAAATAAAACGCTCACAGTTAAACATTTTACTTAAAAAAGCTGAGATAATTTTTAGTCTCGCACTCTTTTCTCAAGCATTGCTCATGTTTAGAGGTGTGCGAGTAGCACTTTTACAAGTCGAGTCGAGTCTAGTAGTCTTCTAGATACTCGAGTATCGAGTCGAGCTCGAGTTTTTTTTTACTTTTGCATTTTTAGTTAAAAAAAAGGAAATCAATCACACAATAACGTACAGAAATAGATAATCAGTCTATATACTAGGGATGACATCGGGTACCCGGCTCCAAAGTAATACCCGGAGCCGTTTTTCGGGTCCGGGTAATTTTTTAGTCCGTTTCTAGGCCCTATCTACGCGCCAGTATTGCTGCGGTTGATTTCGATGGAGCCAGCAGGCACGGCGGGCACCGACCCATCCCCCACTATCCATAACAAGTGCCTCGACAGGGAACAGAACAGACGCAAACAGGCTTGCATTTGTTACTGTTTGTTCATTGTTTAACATTCTGGTGAACATTCTGGCTAACACTTGTTCTATTACTGTTTATTTTACTTGAAATAGGCCTAGCATGTTTTAATACGTGCTTTAGTTGTGTATTGCTAAATGTTTTGTTTTACTCGACGTTATTACTGCAGGCATATTGCGAGAGGCTAACCGAGCGGGTGGCGTGCATATCATTCGTCCCTCGTCTTCCGCCCCGCGCACTTCACAAGGCCTAGCGAGGACCTTCAAATCAAGCCTACACATCGAAAAATACGTTTCAGGATCCGGGTACCCGGGTAATATGAGAGCTGGAACCGGTTCCGAATTTTATTACCCGATGTCATCCCTACTATATACAGTACATAGTAGCTAGATTGATGCATATTATATCTTGCGGAATATAGCGATTAGTGCAACTGAACCTTCAAAACTGATGTTAATTAGACACGAATTTAATAATGTGCTGTGCTGTCTGTGCAGTGCAGTGAAATAAAAGTTCCAAGCACTACTTGTGATGTTCAAGAGGTCAAGGCCTAGACTTTGGCGGTTAAAAGATGAATATAGGCTCATGACTAGGTACTTGTATAGGCCTACACTGGCCCGACATTAGGCCTATTATTGCGATTATTATTATTATTACGTCTTTATTTATTGACGCTAGACCTAGGTTAGGATACATCACAAATTCAGGTAGGATTAATTTAAAACCCGATGGATATCGGCGTGAGCGATGTCATTTTCATAATTTATAGGTTAGGCCTTTTAACTCGAAATTTTCGAGCCTAAACTACTACTCGACTCGACTTCGAGCTTGAAAAACTACTCGAAAAAGCTCGAGAAATCGAGTACTCGCACATCCCTACTCATGTTAGACTGAGGCAATGGGCTACCTGGCCTGTTGCATGGGGTTGGATAACAACTGACAATTATGAATTATTAAACAAAATTTTTTATTATTTTATGACAATTATGCTTGAAGCTTCAGCCAGTCGTTATACTCAAGGACAACTCAATACATATATGAACCATAGTACCAATCACGAAGACGCTTTCTCTTGTTGAGCAGTCCTACTTTTGGAGAGAAAATTAATTTTTCTAACAGTCTCATAGAATGAGCATCGAGTTTAGTTTTCTATACGTACATAGGAATGAACGTGGCTAAGACAATTAGGTAGAAATCATGGCTTTTCTTTGAGCTAGGATTGACTTAGTTGACTGTGAGAGATGTTCCAGCTTATGGTGAATTCACGACCTTGCGTTGCGCTACGCAACTTTGAACTTCAAAGTCCTAGCAACCAATCATGAGCATCATCAGTGCACGACTGTGCGATGCTGCAACATTGATTCTAGTTCCACTTTCCAACGCAATAACGCAAAGCAAAGCCTTCTTGATCCTCGCGGCATGTATGATCCGGGATACTCGGTTTAAGGCACAGCTTCCTCGAACGTCGATTCAATCCGCGCAAGGTCCACTTGGTTGGAGATCAAGCAGACCTTGAATCCGCGCTTTGACCCGTCGAGAAGGCTGTAGTTTAAAGCAAGGTCGTGAACAGATGATGAAGTCAACGCAACGCAACAAAGTCCAACGCTCAGCTCAGCGCAACGCAAGGTCGTGAATTCACCATTATTGTATGCTATTATTTCTTGCCTGCCCACGAGTTGCACAAATATCTCCTCGTTCTTTTATGGTTAGAAATAGGAATTAATTGTAAAACGTAACTAAGTTGTTAGTGAAGATACAAGGATGTCCTTGGATCGCACTTGCACAAGCCTGCATTGTTTGTCCACAATTCCAGAAGTTGTGTTCATGGCAGCACCACAATTGTATATTTTTAGAACCCAGGCTTGTGCTATTAACATTGTTGATTTCAAGTCTGTTTTATTTAACCACAAACTATCCCAGATTTAAAAGTAGAAAATATTAGGGAAAAATGAAAATGCACATTTGTCATGCAAACATACTAAAAAAAAAATGTATTTGCTTAGGATAGCAGTTTTTGTGCTTAGCATTTATGGAACACCTGTGTTATGTTTGGAAATTATTTGTATAGCCTGTGAGCAATGTTGTGACAACGTGTAGATAACTCTGGGTGGGAAGTAGCATATTGTGGAATAATACATACAGTAGCCTATGTATGTTTAATGAACATGCACGTAGGCTACTGTATGTGTTAAGTACTGTTCAAGTACTATATACATTGTTTATAGTAGGCCTACATAAAAGTTAATCCTTGCACTATTCATATACTTGATCATTTTGATGTGTTTATAATGTTATGTTATGTGAATGTCGACCCGGTAAAAGTGGAACCTTATACTTTGTAGCACCACAGTGGTTCAGAGACAATATTTATCTTAATATTTACATTTGTTAAGTCTCAACAGATTACGATTAGCCACTTTGTTTTGCTGTTTGGAGGCGAGTTGGCAAATATCAATGAGGGCTGTGGGGTCATCTGCCATGTGCCTGTATTCAGGTACTTTAATGCATATCTCAACCAAAGTTTGCTCGTGTTACACAAACATGCTCTAGATGCAGTAGTTTGCTCGTGTTTTCCATTATCCGGAAATAACTTGGCAAGCTGTTTCCATATATATGCAACCCATACCATCTTGTTTCCAACTCGCCTCTGGCTATGTATAGTAGTAGCTGACATTGTGTTGACAGTGTATCACAAAAAGGTTTTATAGTCATTTAAGTGAATAAGTTTTAATTGGCTTTGAGCATGCAAATGTTGGGTTGTCTATGTCTAGTCACACTAAAATATTTGTGTGGTTTCTTAGTTTGTATCCTAGAAAAGCAGGCACGTTCACTGGCAATGATTTTAAGTCGATCATGTTATGTTAATTAATTACATTAAATAGTTACAATGGATTGGGCGAATGTCCAACCGTTTTCAAAATCAGTCAAAGTAGCCATTGACTTATAGTCGGAGGCAGGTATTGTTCATATTAATGAGATAAAAGCGAATTGTTGTCAAAACAAGTTCTTCCCTTCAACGACCATATTTGAAGTGATTCTGATTGCAGATTTGTGGTGTTTATTTTTGCGATTTCTTATTGTTTTCCATAACATTTCACTAGTGTACTACAATATCTAGCTGTTTTTAAAACATGTTCGAAATGTCATACCATCGATTTTCCAAATTTTTTTACTTATAGAACAGTGAGTCAGCTTGTCTCGGTGATTCGGAGATGTTGCCATACCAGAGAGTTGAATAATCAACTATGTAGTTGTACGAATACAATTGATTTATTTGTCTTGTAATTTCTTTGTCTTTCATTTCCATGTGTTCATATTATCACGAATGTACTGCAGCTATTTGCCGCTGTAAAGAGCGAAAGCTCATTTTGGGTATTAAAAATACTACTACTACTACTACTACTACTACTACTACTACTACTACTACTACTACTACTACTACTACTACTACTACTACTACTACTACTAGTTTAATAATGGGAGGCAATGGCTAATGACTGCATTTTAATGATATTTTCTGGTTGACACTTGTTCTTCACAGGATCCCGATAGTGAAATTGGCAAGCAAATCCAACGAATGTCTAAACCCCCGTGTAAAATGAACCATAATTAGTAATCCCCTAATCAGCAATTGACTGCTTTTGACTAATCAAAAATGATAATTACATTTTGTGTTCAGCACAAGTACCTGCCTCTGGTTATTGTTTTCCTATCTTGGTGATCAGCTGAGTTTTTCAATATTCATAAACATAAGTCTAAGCTCAAATGTGATTCATTTTGTTAGCATTAACAAGCTAAAATTCTATATTACAAATGTTGTATTACACAAATGGTAATTACATACAAGACAGTTTCTTGTGTCCGATATTGCAATACCTAAACGGAGGCTTGAATCATGTTTTCCCAGAAAAGAGCTTTATTAAAATTTACATTCTATAACATACTATAACAGATCACAATATTTAATTGATTTTTGTGTTAGAAGCCGATTGGCTAGGTTACTTACTTCATTTTTGTTACATTTTACTTGTATTTGGAGAAAGGAGGCCAACAGCTCACCTGAAACGTTGAAGGTTGAAGGTGGCCGGGTGAGGAGTTGACCACATCACATGATGTATTGTAAATATGACAAAAACCGTTTCAACTCCACTATTGGAGAGTTACCCAAGCATCGTTCCACTAAGTAAATTAGTTAAAATAGTGAAAAGATGCGCTGCGCGAGTAACTCTCCAATTGTCGAGTGACCAGGCTGTGTAGGTGGAAACATTTAAACATTTCATGTGATGTGTTCCACTTCTCACACGACCACCTTCCGTGTTTACGTGAGTTGTTGGTCTCCTTTCTCCTTTTTCCTAACACATCTAGGATCACAATATTTGTATTTTGTAATCTTACTGATTAGATAGTTTGATTTATGTTAAAATAATTGTTTTGTACTTAAAGGGTATCCGTATAAGTGCTTCTTCAGGGCATTTGCATTAGTAGTGAAACTAGATTCACTGCTATTTATGTCACTCGTATTACATCACAGTTTTGTCAACATTTTATATATTTAATAAAGATTTTGGCTAAACCAATTTAACTATACTTTTACAGAATTATACTTACTCTTTGCCTATACTATTCCTAAACCATAAACACTGTTCACCGGACCACTTCTCAAATAGGAATAGAATGCAGTCAAATGAGATTCTTTCTGAAAGTTAAGTAATTAATGTATTATATATATTTATATATATATATATATATATATACGTTTATATATACGTCGTTTATACATATATATAAATGTATATATGTCAACCAATGATGAGGCTCAAATCCAAGAGGCCGTTTGCTATACATAAACATTCCACAGTTAATCATTAATTGTTACGAACCACCACTAATGAGACACATTCTAATGGTGATGGACATAGTGTAAATATGAATGATAGATTAATTTAGTCATGGTTTTCAGTTTTCTACAATACTGGATGCACATCATGCACATTTTTAACTTTGAAATTGAAACCTTGAGCTGTGAACGTACCAAAATATTTTTTTCTAAATTTTTCAATTGCCGGTAACTTTAATAATATTGCTATTTTACCCTGCTAAATACTGGACATTACTTTCCCCAAAATATGTGCAGCTGATATACTGTAAACAAATAATATTGAGAAAAAATCATTTTTGTACTTCCACAGCTCAAGGTTTTAATCACATCATTGCATTTGCACTCATCTCAGTCGGACTAAAACTCGCTCCCGATAAATTTTCAAACTCGTGCACCAGTTGGTAGAAAAATTCAGAATACAACAAACACGACAAAAAAGTACTTTCGTCAAAAACCGTGACCAATCACAGTGTCTCTTTCCGCCCGGGATGTAACAGATTAGTTAGTTTCGCACGAGAATTACTTGAGTGTGACTGAGTTTAGTGAGAGTGGAAGGCACCCTAACAATTGTAATAGTATACTATACTTTTTAATATCACAACATGCCTGCGGTAACTCATTTTCTCCACTAATCAATAATCATAACCCCATCATCGTCCATCTCTACGTCATCTTCTACTTCTTCCTCTTCTTCTTCGTCTTCATCGTCGTCTACCGATGTGTTGTCGGATTGCAGAAGTGAGCCCCAAGAATCTCTCAATGTGTTAGAACTGGTTTCCTCCTGACTTCCTTCACTGCAGGACTTTTCTGCAAAGAAATAATGTAAGTCAGTACCAGAGGGTGGAACAATCGTTCACAAGCCCTAGGGTTTGGATTCACGCGAGTGCGTGGCAAGTTGTGGGTCTTACTAGAACACAAATATTTAGGATTGATTTTTTTTATGTGCACACATTGATCAATTACTGTGTAGCCCAGAAAATGCAAAAATTGAATCGCTACCACACACGAAATTTGCATAAATTGGCAAATAAAACCAATACTCAGATTGTTCATGCTTTTTTTTGACAAGTACACAACATTTCAAAACTGCAATTAAATTATTCATTATTATTTGGTTTTTATTTTATTTTTTGTATGCCTATATACAATTATGATGATTTATTACTAAGTGTTTGAATCTTGGGTCTGATAACTCTTGATGTAGTCACCACTCCCCCCCTCCCCCCCAACGTCTCAAGAAGAATGTCACTTGATAAGTGGGCATTTTAATTATTATTGTAAGCAATGGAATGAAACCTGCTACAGCAAACATTTTTATAGTTCATAAAAAACTTATTGATTTGATCAACACATATAGTATGATGATTGCTTAGTTATAGCATTGGGTTTGAAATATAATGGTTATAGTGAATACTACTGTATCTGCTGAAAAAAATCATATTATGAATGTTCATTGGAAAACAAAATGTATGTATGGAGAGATTTAAAATACATCTTTTCAATATGATAATGTCTTGTTATTTAAACATGCTTTTATGTACTATTTACTATTTTGTTTTCATAGCATATGCCAAGATTTGTGTCGTTTGTATTTAAATTTAATACCTTGAATCAGAATTTATAAAGTAAACTAACATCTATTTCAAAGAAAATGCTCATATGGACCCACATCTGTATATCGCTAGTAGTAGTGCCAATTACATGCTACTACTTGCATGTGATTAAGACAGGAGGACCAGTAAACTGATTAATTATTATTAAATTAATGTATGTGAAATGTGAACTATGTTTTATATCTATGCATAGTTTGTTGTTACCCAAGTTTTAGAATTAGAACATAAGATTACCGGTACCGGTATATCTTATGAAATGACTTGTACAATATCATCTAGAATGAATACAACTTTACGTGACAAAAAAAAAATTGGGAGAGGATTTGGTCAGTGTGTGCAGTTAATCATTAATGTAGGGAACAGAAGGGATTTTGGGTATAGCAATAATTTGTATGGTTCCTTAATAGCTCAATTAAATTCTTAATTTGATTGCTGTTGATTATCTTTAACAGAGTGTGAAGTTTGGGCTTTTTACTGGTACATTTGTTGTGTTAGCAGGTACGTGTACTAGCTGACACCGGCTGAAAAAAGACCTTGTATAGTGGATACATATATGTATATCTATATTGGTGAAGCTAGTTGTTTGTCCATCATGTTCATCCACACATAAGGCTTTGCTGACTTGCCTGTTGACATAACAAGATCCTTGAGTTCGCTGCTCTGAGGCTGGCCGGGCCGTGTGAACGAGGCACATCTCCAACACATGGGCCTGATGGCCCAGTCCCAAACACTCCCGCCCCCTGGCATGGGCAGTAGCTGGATACGGGTGGCCCCTCCGTGCGCCTCTTCTCGGGTTCGCTGCCACATCGGGTGCTCAGGGAACATGCCAAATAACTAGATGAGGGGAAATGAAAGATATCTCAACCAAAGCAATATTTAAATTAAATAAAATAAACACTGTGAGGGTACATGAATTTCGCATTGAGGTATAAAAAGAAATTCTCAAATTGAAATTTTGTGTAAGCTATTTTTGGAATAGGCCTATGTATGTTCATGTTATATATTACAAACTCAAATCAAATTGCACAATAAAATGGAATTTTGCAATTTCAGCTTATAACATGAATGTTAGCATTATTGTTTGTGAACATTATGTCCGCATAAAATGCAAAATGTACGATATTTAAAGAAAACTAAAAAAAAAAAAAAACTAATACAATATTTGCATAAGTTTTATGTTGCTAACGAAAAATTCAAATTATGTGCGTGAATTGAAGATAGCGTCTATCAATTTAATTGATAGATACTAGTAGAATAAAGTCTAGACGTATATACGTAATTTAACCATTTACATTGGCTGTCGTATTTCTTCACACAGCTTTCCGTAGAAAGAGAATTTTTATTTTCATGCTCAAGTATGGACTCCTTAGCCATTAACTTGATTGACACTGTATTGAAATTGAAATAAAACGCAATCGAATTTTTAATCAAATTTAAAGAAACAATATTTAAATGTCTTTCCTGGTTTGCTATGCATGGGTTATCGCTATACTGTAGTTGTTGAGAACCAAGGCCATCATGAGCATAGTTTCAAAGCGCAACTATTCAACCACATTATTTTCGAGATATTCAATAAAAACTGGTGCAAAAAAGTTTGTGCATGTTGCATAAACACTGAGAAAAAAAACACAAATTTAAGACTAGTTGATTTTTTCTTATTTTGGATGTAATGTTCGTTTATATAGACATTTTGCATTTTGACCCGAAATTATATACATGTTTAGTGTTGTTTCAAAATGTAATTCCCCGTCTGGGCCTGAGTTATAGAATTGATCTAGAGTACCTATAGCCTGTGGTTAGATGCGAATAGAAATCCGACATCGTAAATGACCGGGTGTTGAGTACGTCTTAAAGCAACAAATAATAATACTAATTTTCAAAATGTAGGTAGCCTTTGCTGTTTTTTACATCATGTGATTTTCATTTTTAATTTGTTTGTTTAATTTGTCATCATTGTTCAATGCACATGCTTATGTTACATGCATTATGCAATTTAGTATATTTGTATTTATTTTTATTTTATAAGCCTTCGTATTTTACACTCAAATGCATGTTAAGACATGCGAGTCTTGAAAGTAGTCAAGTTCTATAAAACTAAATGAAATGTATGGTGCAGTAGGGCCTATGCACCAAACATATTACAGACAAGACAATGATATGCAAATGAATAATGATACATTTGAACCATTATGCATAGTCAGATATTCAGATAGGGTATAAAAACAATTCTTGTTACAGCATATATGCTGTAACAAGAATTGTATTACTTTACTCTTTAATATATCTCTTTTAGCACTGTTCATTGTTATTTTTATGTCCTCTGGTAATTTATTACAAATTTGTATACCAATATGTATAGGGTCATTGTCCAACATCTTTATTTATAGTATATTATGTATATAATATTAATATTATATATAATGTGAGGAAAGGATCCAACAGCTTACCTTCATGTAAGATGACGGATTTGCGAGTTTGAAGTACATATAAAAAATAATACAAATATATCGAGACGTTTCGACCGAGCTCTTGTTCGCTCGAGAGAAGAATAGCTACCATTAGTCATTAGCCATTAGTAGCCATTCTTCTCTTGAGTGAACAAGACCTCGGTCGAAACCTCTCGTTATATTTGTATTATGTTTTATGTGTACTTCAAACTCGCAAATCAGTCATCTTACACGAAGGTAAGCTGTGGGATTCTCTCCTCACATTTTATACCGTTCCAGCCGATTGGCACCTACTTTTATAACTTATTATGCAATTAAGTCAATACGAAAACAGACAAAACACTAATTTAGAAAATAAATACAAATTTACAAGCTTAATTTTGATTCAAAATGCTTTGTACTAGCTCTATCAACACACATATTCCTTTTATGGATAGCCTATGGTTCTACATAGATAATATGAGAATTTGGACTTCTGTGTACTCTAAAGGGAAACATAATATGTATGTTCTCAGCCTTCTGTGATACTTGCTCTGGGTCATAGTAACTAAAGCGACAGTGTCAAAGTACCCCCCACTTGTTGGCTCGATCCCCCCACTGATATAAATACATCATCTGGAAATAATGGACAGTAGAAAGTTTTCATTATGTAATTCAAGCCATTGTTAATTTTAACTAAGAGAAGAACATATGTCAGGGTTGCCACTTTCAAGGATTTTATCCTTTTCTCAGGATTTTTAGAGTGTCTCAAGGATAACAGGATTTTGGGCAAAATCTTAGGATTTTCTAAGGTCTTTAAAAAATACATTACATTAATACATTTTTAAAAATTCAGCTAAAAAAGCAATTGTACAGTACAAGAACATAAGGTACTAGTAAAAATAAACATAAGTGACTGCATAACATTTCCCGCAAGTGGTAGTTATGGTGAGTAAAAGTAAAACGTTAAAATATATTCGAAGAAAATTCCGATTCTTAAGCGTTTCTGCACGTAATGTTGACTAGATTCTCGAAAATCAGGCTGGCATAAAATATTTTGGCATGAAACCTGAAAATTTGTAACATTCCTTCGCAGTTATAATATGCTAATGCTGAATATAACTGTTTTCAAGGATTTCTCAGGATTTTTTTAGTTTCTTTCAAGGATAAAAAAATTGACTTGGTGGCAACCCTGACATATGTCATTAAAACTGTACCCTTTCACACCATTCTGTGGGAACGCTAGCTTGATAATCAAGGAGTTTGAAAAGTTGCCACTTTGTTTTGTTGAAGCGGATTTGACCCTTTGGGTTATTCTTCCCTGTTGCCAATCTATAAAAGTAGTCCTTTGCATATAATAATCCCTCTTCTGCCATGTCGTGAGCCAAGAACCTAAAACAAAAATTATCAGCATAAATTGGTATGTGATTTGAAAAAAATTTAGCTCAACCTGCAAAATGTTTTGTTTCATCCATTTTACTTATTCTACTTACAGAAAAACACATTCATCATTTAAAAAAAAAAATTGTTTGCATATTTCTGGTAGAACATAATTTGTTTGCAAGAATTCTAAGTTATTTAAGCGGAAGTTGGCTGTACTTTTGAGCAGTGACGTAACTAGGAATTATTCCGGGGGGGGGGGGGGGGGGTTATTAGGGAAAAGTGAGATGAGGGGACTGAAAGGGGTCTGGGGCGAAGCCCCAGCCGCCGGAGGCCATTTCGCCGAAGGCGAAATTTTTTGTTACTTCTATAATTATTTCATGCCTTTTGGACTCAAAGAATACTACTCGATCCACTACTCATTTGATTGTATTATATTGAAGTTACAGTGTTACAGTAGAATAGTTCTAAATCAGAATTGCATAGAAATTGTGTTTTTAATGTTTTATGGTTGTTCAATATAATCTCAACATAAAGTGAAACATTGTGGTCACAAGTCACATACGTTATTTAAATTTTAATTCACAGACTGTGATATTGTAATTTTAGATTCATGCATTTTTATTTATAGGTACCCTCACTTTTACTGGTTCGAGCGAAAGGTGTATTAGTTGTAGATGAACACCAAAATAATATAATTGAATTATTGAAAGAAATTATATATCTTATCTAAGTGAAGTGCATGGTATGATAAATATAATGAAAATGTTGTTTGTTGCGATTGTTATACACTGAAGTGGTTTAAGGATCTTACAATATAGTATTAAGTAAATGAAGTATTAAGTAAAATCATTCTCGATGTAGTTTAGGGGGTTTTAAACCCCCTAAACCCCCCCCCCCCCCTTAGTTACGCCACTGCTTTGGAGTTTGGAACGTGAGGTTTTGTTTAGGCCTACTTTTCAATTAAAATAGTGAGACTTTAAAATATAAGTGGACCAAGTTTGCATTCTTCTTTGTCAAGGAGTGACTCTGATAAAACATTGCTTAATCTGTTATTTAAGTGCAAGAATTTAATTATTAAATACAGTATTAGAAGAATATGACAACAAATAGAAGTTAAATGTTTCATATAAATTTGTCAAATTTTTGAGGCCGAGCCTTAACCCATAATAATAAATAATTTATCCCATTGGCATTGTGTAAGGTCTGTTTTTTTGTTTCTAGTTTTTTCTACCATAACTATAATGTAGGTATATATTTTTATTTTATAAATTCACAATATCTCCAACTCAACTCTCTGCATTTTAAATATGTAGGTAGGAAAATGATGTACAAACTATTTCAACTGACACATAATATATAATTGTATTGAAAATTATTGTGATGATTGGACAAAATAGATGTGATCCTAATCTAAACAATGATAGGTGATACACAACTTCATGAAAAATAAAAAGTGGCATACTATTGGCAAGCAAATAATAATTTGTAAATAAGTGTTGTTATATATACAACTCTATTATTACTAAACTATTGTTTTATTTATATATTATCACTATTATTACTAAAAAGAGTGGCTTGGCTAACAAATAATAATTTGTAAAATAGTGTTGTTATACAACACTATTGTTACTGGTCTGGTACACTATAGGACATACTCACAATGCCACGAAAAACAGGTAAGGACAGTAACTTGCAGGCTCCACACCCACCCTAATTAAATATCTAAATGTCATTGCCAGTAGATATTTGTCAGCATAGATGTAACATTGATCGCACTCGAGCACTTCTTTCACGATTTCATCATTAGCTGGAAAATATAAAGAACAAATTTTTAGCGAAACAACATAATGAGTAGAAATAAAAAAATGCTAATACAAATTACATTGTAGGCTGCCCTTATTGTCACAATCATAGTCTTATAATATTCTATTAATTATTATTATATTATGAATCGAAGAAATTATGGAGAAGCAAGAAGATGAAGAGAAATTTGAAGGAGGGATGAATGAGAAGAAGGGATGGAGGACAGATGTAGGAATAGGTACTCCTTTCATTCCTGGGTAGAGCTCTGGTGGAGTGTAATGATCTCATGGAGGAACATGTGAGGTAAGAGAAAGTACAAAGGTTTATAGGTGGGGGGGGGGGCTGAAACCCCTGGATGAAGGGAGAGGTGGAAGGAGAAGAAAGAAGAAGAAGAGGAGTGAGAGGATGGTTGATAGAGGAAGAAAATCCTTGCCACCGGTCAAAAGAGGCCCAGCAAGAAGACTATATAGCACAACAACAAGAAACTGAGCGTGGCAAGCAGATTGAAAGTCAACCACCAAACACAACCCAACATAGTTGAAAATAACTAATGACCTATGTGTCATGGTATTAGCCCATGGTAGCTGAAAGTTTTTCAACTGATTATTAATTTCCATAATTGGAATTTGAGATAGAGCCACATTATTATATAGAAATTGTCTTCATAATGGTGCCATAGTCATGAACTCGTCACAGCTGTGAATGCAGTGTTTTGGAAATTTGTATCATGTTATGGTCTTTTGGTTTGGTAGTTAACCCAGAATCCTGTTCCAAGGTGTTTATTGGGATACTTGTCGACCAACCGGCTTTCACTTGCTTGACTAACACATCATCAAACAAGGTTAATAATTAATATTAATATGCCATTTTGGGTTCGACGCCTCATGTTGGTATTTGAGATGGTGGCAGTGGTGGTTGGGAAAAAACAGTTTTGTTTATTGTCCTCCTTTGTAAATAATCTGTATAGCTGAATAGAATAGATATTAGATAAAAAACAAAACAATGTGGGCCTAGACCTAGGGCCTAGGCCTAGGCCCGAGCCTAGAGCTAACTAGGCCTACTGTAAGTGTAGGCCTAGGCCTAGGCCTAGTATTGACTGTATGGTCTTCTATGCCTAGCCTACAGAGGCAATTTCCTGTGGCACAATTATATATTTAAAAGTGTATAAAATAAAAGCTAGCTAAGCCTTATAAAACTAATACTTACATAAAAAGTCTAAGTATGCTTTTAAGTACATTCGAATGTCTCGTGGATACGTAACAGTAGCTTTTAATTTTATAACCATGTCTTTCTTTCCTAAAATCTTGAAAGGCACTTTAAAAGAGCATATTTCTATGTTCTTATCATTTATCAACTTATTAAAAGAAGTTGCCATGTTATAAAGGGTGATAGTACTAAAACTTCAAAAATCTACAATAATATTCGTGTTTTCACTACTAAATATAATCTTCACTTTGCTCACTGAAAATTATGATCTGTTTGAGAGCCACTGTTCTCGAAATGTGTTTGAAAATTTGGAACCTTTTTTTAAAATCGCGCTTCCTGGCAATTCCACTGCCATCTTCGTTGTGTCATTAGGCGGGAACCTGTAGCAGCATGTGGGATCCAAAACCAATCATTGAAGCTTGGTGATGCGACTAGCGGAGAAATGTTGAAGGTCAGATATCAACAACGTTGAATTTGAAAGTTACGTTGGCTTGGCTTTAGTAAATGTTTTTTAGCTTATAGTTGTTTTCATGGAGAGCTAAGCCTTGGCATTTGGTCTCATCGGCATTTGAAGTCCCTCGGGTTTCATTTGTAAGTATGAACAGGCCTACTCTAATTTTACGGCATTAACCAAATCAATCAAATTTTACCACTCAGCTGAACCATTGGACTTGAATTGGGTGGACTTTTGGTTTATTCAAAGACCAACGCCAGACGCGGAACTTTGGGTTTGTAGAAACCCAAAGCCCAAAGCCTAGAGAGAGCTTTGGATGGAGCCTACTCCTAGGCCAGCCCAAGGCCTAGGGCGTAGCTCCTGTGAATCTGTAAATCTGTTGGGCATGTAGGCCTAGGCCCTAGGGCCTAGGCCCCTCTAGGCCTCCGCCTACCTACCAGTTAACTCTAGGCCTAGGCCTACTCGAGCGTAGACTGTAAATTTAAATCTAGGCCAAGGCCTCGCCCTTAGGTAGCTTTGATTTTATAGAGTGTCCCTAGGCCTGTTAGCCAAACAAAGCCGAAGTGAAGGGCCTAGGGCTAGGCCTAGGCCCTAGTAGAAGACGATCTGAATCTAAGTAGCCCTAGGCCAGAGTAGGCCTAGGCCTATATCTTACTATCTTTGCCCTTGGTCCTAGCATAGGCAAAAGGAAAGCAGCCTGAGCAGAAGAAAAATTAAATTAACTTAAAATGAAATCTGTAACCGCCTGGTAAAGCGAATAACGGTTAGGCCTACAACAAAAAGTCTGAATATGTTAGTGAGTGTCCATACTTTGTCTTGTTGTTGTTGTTTGGTTCTTTGGTTTAGCAGTTTTCTGCTAGTTACATAACACGTTTAGTCTTTGCTGTTTCACGCGTTTTTTCTGTCCTCTGCTTTATATAGGGCCTAGCCACTGCCTATTCTAACAACACCCTATTCTTGCACAATTTCATTCTTATCGCTATGTCCCGGGAAGGAGAAGGAGAAATACAACCAAGATTTATTTTTTATAGGTCTTGAGGTTTTCCCAGAGTACCTCTAGTTGGCCAGATTTAGTGCTAGGCTGGGCCTACCCAGCACTGAACCTACCCTAACCAATTGGTAGACCTACTCCCATTTCTAATTAACAACTTGATATTTATCACACGCTGCCATTTTGTGTCTGGTTTAAATGTATATTAGTTTTTATACATGAATTTTGTTACCAGTGTGACATTCATCATGTGCTTCTTCTTTTTAGTGCATGGCCATGAATCATCTAACAGAGAACCAGTGGCAACAGAAGTGGAAGACTTGTGAAACCGACGGAAATTTATCGTCAATTAAGGTAAATCATTGAGGTCAAGGTGCACACATTTAACATTGAGGCACACTGCCACTAGGACGAGGTAGGGTTAGGCCTACACTTTCAGTGAAAGAATGATCCAAATGTGAAGAAGCCTCCCTGTCACTTCAAAAAAGTCTAATCAGAAATGTGATGCATGGCAAAGTGCTAAAAATCCAGTGGGTGCCAAGCCACTGTAACATCCTGGGCAACGAAAAAGCCGACGCACTAGCCAAATTGGGCTCGAAGAAGTCGGCACCCGGCACGGCGAACATTTCCTTCCACTCTGCCAAAAACCTTGCTAATACCCTGTTCACATTACAGTTCTTAACTGTAGTTAACACGTTAACTCCAGTTACCAATGCTATGTGAACGGAACGCAGTTAACTTAACTGCAGTTAACGGCCTAACTACGTTCCTACAACTCAGTTAAGCTTTTAACTGAGTTATCTTCAAGGTCATTGCCAGGCTAGGCCTAGACACAGCCCTACTCTCACTATTCTACCGTACATGATTCATGCAACTGCTTTAAATGGTGAAATACCCATGTATTATAATGTCTTGTTGCATATACACACAATAGGTTACATTGAAACAGTGAAAAATCACAGGAAAATCAATTTTACGAAACTAAAAGATGATTAAACAGCTGAAAGGTAAACAATGTCGGCCATGACAGAATAAAAGACACTGCCTTGTGAACTCGAAATATTTTTCGTTTATAAGGCTTGTTGCGATGTCACTGAACTCAGTTACTGTGATGCCAATGTGAACAGAAGTCGAATCAAATCAACGTTAAGAAAATGTCACGTGATATATAATTACTGCAGTTACTTTAACTAAGGTTAAGAAGCATAGTGTGAACGAGGTATTAGGAGGGCCTCAAGACATCACATGATAGACTTCAAGAGTCCAAGACGAACCACAAACTGTGGCAAGTTGAGGTGTTCAAAGGGCCGGACAAATCATGGTCAAGAAAAGTGGCAACAGCGCAGTTTCGGCTGGCCACAGGACACGATGTCCTGCAGCACCACTTGAGTCGATTTCAAATAACAAAGGAACCAGCAACTTGCAAATGATGTACATTAGGTTTTCAGGACAGAGCACATCTCCTCAGCTGTGCCGCACTTAAATCTGACATTGACGCCCTGCCAAATAACCTGAGCGGGCCAGAGAAGGAAGCACATATTTATTGGATGGCTAGGAAGAAAAATGATTGAAAAATCAAACTTTCGGCATAAGATAAAAAAAAAAAATGATCCAAATTTAAGTACAAGACCGATGTCGGATATACTTCAATGGCTTTGCCATAAATAATTCAAAGTCTTTCGGCAACCGTAATGTAGGCTACATAATATGTAGCCTGTACATTACGGTTGCCGAACGACTCATTTACATTTACCTTGTTTTTGGCAACCTGTGGCAGGTGAGGCATGGATGAAGTTGGTGGATAGTGGTCCTGTCTAGTACCTACAAATTTAGTTCAATTCAATTTTAATTCCATTTTATTCTCAAACATAGGACATGAGTAGCTATGCCTACATATACATCTAATACAAAATGTACATAAGTAAACTGCGAGATGAGATGAAAATGAAAAGATCCATTTGTTATAGTAACATGTTTAAGCACAGTGTAAAATATTATTTGTCAGAGAGCATAAATGTTTTGTATTCTGTTCTAGAATATGTATTAAAAAAAAATTATTTTTTCTGACAACTGTACATAATTGAGGATTATTGTTAGTAATATTTGTGGGTCATCTTTCATCACACAACTCATATGCCTTGTCTACACTTACACTTTAAAACAATCAAAAAGCAACTTGAAGTCCCACTCATTTTAAATCATCCCACGACCCCATTTTAAAGTGAGGTACTGTGTTTATCACAATCGATTTACGGTATCTCGATTCTGAAATTGCGGGACGACTAGTATTTTAAGGTTGTGTCCACAGTTCGTGACATTACTTTAGCACAACAGTAGCCACTCTGTAATTGTAAACATGCCTCAAAGTTGTGTAGGCCTAGAAGATAAGAAGAAAAGGCGAAATTTCTGTTAAATCACGGGCAGTGATAATGTTAAGTGTAGACGCAAGGTAACTTAAAATTAGTCATTTAAAATGGGAGTGACTTCAAGTAAACTTAAGTGTAGACATGGCATAAATGTGTAGCCTACCAGTACATGAAGGTCAATTTTAATTTATTCAAAAAATTTTAGATATAGATAGATTTTAAGAAGTGTCCTTCATTGGTCTGCCTTTGTAAATGTATATTCACCCTAGTATATAGCAATTAGCAACTTAGTAATTTTAAAAGTTTGTAATTATTGCCTTATATTGGCAAATTCCAAAATGTAGGATGCTTACATGTTTTGAGTGTATTGTAGGGGACATAACTTTTTGTTCAATGTTAAATCTGTAAATCTGTGGGTTGGTTTCAAGCAGCCACCATTATTTCCCCTTTTCTGCCTTTACACATGCCTATCCATTTATTTATGTATTATTTGTTCAATGACATATAAGCAGTAAGCACATAAGGAATCATTAAAAAGAAATCGATATCAATGCAATAACATGCAGTCCACATATCTGTTGCGCTTGCATGTAACTGACTTAGCGAGTGTTTTTCAGCAATCACTGGTCATTGAACTGGAGGAAGGTTCCCCACTGGCCTTGAAGTCGCTAGTCCACTTGGTGCATCTGGCAAAAAGCCGACATGGAGACACGTCCTTCGACTGGGACTCGGTGCACACAATCAGTGTTATATGCTGTCAGAACATCAACTATCGGCAGCCGGAATTTGATAAACTCAAGTTTTTGAACACAATGTACCATCTTATTCGCTGTTACATAGAAAATGTAAGTAGCCTACCAGCAGGCAGCGTGCCTCTTTTTCAAGACTGAGCCTGGACCTTGTACTTCTGGGTAATTCCACGTCAAATCAAACAAACACTTTTTTATGACTTTGTCCGATTTTCCTGAAATTTGGCACATGGTTTGATACTATCTTGAGTAGTTCATGTATCTTTTTTTAGATTTTTACGATAAGTAGTTTTTGAGATAGGCCTATGTGGTCCCCAATATTTGACCCCTGGCGCCCCCGTTTGCGCGTCGCGTCAAGCTTTTCTTAATAGCTTCTCTCCTAACTATGGTACAGACCTCTATGAGAGCTCATTTGAAAGCTCTTGATAAGCTCTATCCAGAAAATATCATAAACATACACTTTTATTAGCATCAAGTGGAGTCATATAGGCCTATACTTACATCTGTTACAGGCAATGTTGGGTAGGAACGGATTTCTTTAGTTCCGTTCCTAGGAACTAGTTCCTTTTTAAGGAACTAAGGTTCACGGTATAGTTCCTTTATTCCACCCAGGAACTGTGGAACGCCATAGTTCCAATTTTCTAGGAACTGTAACTTATTTTCATAAGTTCCTTTTATTTTTAATTGACTGTACAAGCATGAAGGACGAAAGCGCCAAAACAGTTAACTTACAAGATGACAGAAACGAGAAATCTAAAACAACTTTTTTTGTAATATTTCATTCTTGTCTACCCATCCCAACCCTCCACCTGCTACGCCACCCCCGCGTGGGGTCTCCAATTAGTCACACACCGGCGCAAGTTGAAGACCCGAAACCGGTGACTAATCCCAAATCGCTCGTGCGGAATAAGCGTGTCATGTCACTTATAACTGACCAACCGTCCGACCCCTCCTACACAGGTGTGATTTTCAATACAATATCCTCATTTTGATTCCTACAAATCTCAACCATATTTTAGGCGTTATTTGTGAACCCTTGGCATTGAATGTAATTTAAAAAATTAAATTAAATTAATTATAATAGTTATTAATAATTAATATAAATTGTAATGCATTAAGAATTGAGAATATAAAATAACCTTTTACTTTTAGTCAATGTTCTTGGTGTAGGCCTAATACATAAACCCGGATAATAACCATTGAGTCGATGGTTATTATCTCGCTCGGCAATATCCAAAGAAAAATGGTTGTTTGAGGAAAGGAACTATTTGGGAACTTAGTTCCATTTTGAAAGGAACTAAGGAACGCCCCAGTTCCTTTTTTTTTTAGAGGAACTTGGAACTGGAAAGAGTTCCTTTTTCCTTACGTGGAACTGGAACTGGAACTAGGTCCATTTTTTAAGGAACTTACCCAACACTGGTTACAGGTCAAAGGTCAATAACTAAAATACTCCATCTTGGATTGTTTTGTAACTTTGTAATATTAATCTACTTATAAGTGTGATCACTTATAAAAAATTTCAGGCTGTTATTATCAGGAGAATTTAAGATATTAATTATTTTGTACACCAGTATGAATCGTAAGGCGTTTCTGTAACCGCAAAGCTCACTCAACATCCTGAAAGTGAATGTCAACACATATTTTTATGCATTTTATTAATTTATTAAAAATACCCATCATTGGAGGGCCTATATTAGGGTATAGCTGATTTGATTACCTCACTTCTTTGTTCTTGCTTCAAGCTTTCTTGTCGCTGCATCGCTGTCTTCCTTTTTCAACTTTTATGTTTTCCCTGCACGTGCTGCTATTTATTTGTTAAAGCCTTTCAAAGAACATCTTTTATAGATACAACTAATTCATCATCCTGTGCTCTAGATAAGTGAAGGAAGGTGATGGTCCATCCATGCGGATATAGGAATCTGATTTGGAGTTCGTTTGACGTGATGATGATCTTCAAAACAAACCCGAGCCACCATTGTCCTTCATACTGTACTGTAGCAAACTCTGTGGTCTCTTCATCTCTTGTTAGGTGTAACTACCACTTCTTTGCTTGAATCCAAAGTTGAGAACTGTTTCACCCTCAAAGTATTGCTTGATGTTGGGATAAATACACAGAAACTGCAAGTCCCAACAATAGGTTCCGCTAAAGTAAGTTGAATCGATAATTTAAAGTTTGTCTATTGATTTTAATTCTTCAGTTGATTAATGAATGTCGAATGATGATTCATACAAACTTGAAAAGTGAAAACACTAGTTAAAAGGTTATTTTCGACCCAAATAGGCTAAACAAGTCTTGGGCAGTCATTATTTCAACCTTATTTGGTCGTTGGAGATTTGCTCTTGCTGCTAGCCTCTTTACAGACCCACCAACAGCCATAGAATGTGGCAAAGAAATGCCATTCGGCTGGAATGCCAAAATCAAGTTCATGATGACACAGGAATGCATTTTTTTAAATTTTTATATTGAGATGCTGCACCATCAAAAGAATAAATTGAATATGTAACATAAATTGAAATAAATTGACAAACCAATAGGGAAACTTTAAATGATTGATTCAACTTATTTTAACCTAGTGTTGGGACTACATGTGTAGCAGTTTCCACGTGCATTTACCCAACTCCAAGAAATACTTTGAGTGTGAAACAGTTCTCAACTTTGGATTCAAGCAAAGAAGTGGTAGTAACACCTAACAAGAGATGAAGAGACCACAGAGTTTGCTACAGTAGGCCTACAGTATGAAGGACAATGGTGGCTCGGGTTTGTTTTGAGGATCATCATCACTTCAAACGAACTCCAAATCAGATTCCTGTATCTGCATGGATGGACCATCACCTTCCTTCACTTATCTAGCACAGGATGATGAATTAGTTGTATCTATAAAAGATGTTCTTTGAAAGGCTTTAACAAATAAATAGCAGCACGTGCAGGGAAAACATAAAAGTTGAAAAAGGAAGAAGCGATGCAGCGACAAGAAAGCTTGAAGCAAGAACGAAGAAGTGAGGTAATCAAATCAGCTTTACCCTAATATAGGCCCTCCAATGATGGGTATTTTTAATAAATTAATAAAATGCATAAAAATATGTGTTGACATTCACTTTCAGGATGTTGAGTGAGCTTTGCGGTTACAGAAACGCCTTACGATTCATACTGGTGTACAAAATAATTAATATCTTAAATACTTAAATACGCCTTACGATTCATACTGACCGTACAAAATAATTAATATCTTAAATACTTAAATACGCCTTACGATTCATACTGACGGTACAAAATAATTAATATCTTAAATACTCCTGAAAATAACAGCCTGAAATTTTCTACAAGTGATCACACTTAAATATATAGGCTAGATTAATATTACAAAGTTACAAAACAATCCAAGATGGAGTATTTTAGTTATTGACCTTTGACCTGTAACAGATGTAAGTATATATGACTCCTCTCGATGCTAATAAAAGTGTATGTTTATGATATTTTCTGGATAGAGCTTATCAAGAGCTTTCAAATGAGCTCTCAGAGGACTGTACCATAGTTAGGAGAGAAGCTATTAAGAAAAGCTTGACGCGACGCGCAAACGGGGGCGCCAGGGGTCAAATATTGGTGACCTTCTATCTTTTGAACTACGAGTATGTGACCCAAAAATATAAAACAAATGTCAGTTAATACTTTCAATAGTCTTAACATGTAGACAAAATTTCAAAATAAATCGGAGATGGTGAAGAAAAAAAATAATCTTATTTTGGTTGATATTCATGACACAAAAATGACAAAAAAAATAATCTTATTTTGGTTGATATAACACTCTTCTAGGAATTTTCACATGAATTTCTGTTTTTGTGTGTGTGGCCTGGATCATGATTCATAGGCCCTAATTAGTGTATACAATCAGTAGGCCTTGAAATCAATTTGGTTCAACTTTCAATAAATTCATCAAATTACTCAAATACTCTTGTACATATTAACAGGATCCAAACATCATTCAACAAAATGTCAGCTATTATTTCAGATGTGGACATCGGCTGTGTTTCTGAACATAGATTGAAGGGTATGGTAAACAATGAGCTGTTAAAACCGGCATGCACACTTTGAGTGCTGAGGGTACTGTTGTTGTTACATTATTGTCATGTTTCTACCATTATGTAATGTGTGTGACTGTGTAACAGTTACCTGCGTGCATCTACTTGTGTATGTGTGTGTGGGCGTGCCTGCCTGTGTGTGAGAGAGAGAGAGAGAGAGAGAGAGAGAGAGAGAGACGGAAGAGACGGAAGAGACGGAAGAGTTATGTATGTCTTCAAATTTATTGATCTTGGTAACTACTAGTGTCCGAAAATGGTTCCAATGCTCTTTGTTGTCTTTCTATTTATATTATGTTTTATTTGTGTATAATTAATGTATTTATAATCACTAATCATGTATTAACTGTGAGTCTTTGACTTACTGACAGGCGTTTTTTATTTTTATTTTATTTTATTTTATTTTTTGTATTACATTGCACTTGTGGAGCAGTAGCCCCGTTGCTAATAAAGAATACTACTACTACTTCTACTACTACTATCAAATTGTAATCCTAATGAGGTGCATTCTAAGGGATCGACAAAACTATCGATTTCATTGATTGCTATTTGCTATCACCATCAGAATATTTTAATTATTGATATTTATTTTGATAAACATTCTGAATTGATCGTATAGGCAGGCATCGATTGATTTAAGTAAAAAGAAAAAACACGTTTTGTTCGTTGCAGGGAACAGTTACATATTTATTTAATAACTTGAGTAGGCCTACACATAAACATGTGATGGAGTATCTGCAATGCTGTAAGGATGCACAGTGCATATATAGGCAAACCCTTTAGGCCTACCATTGATTAGTTCTAAATAAACTATGTCAATAATGTACTAAATTGCATATGGGTAGGAAATATTTCTAGCTTTTAATGATTTGTATTTTGTCATTGTTCCAGAATCTCATCAAGGAGTCTTTACATCTACGCAGTTTCATCATATTAACAAAGAACAACTCTCAAGATGTTGACCACTCTTTATCTCCGAGTTACGTCCTCCTTTGTCAGTTATTTCACAGCGTTGCCACCAAAATGGAGGAGAAATACATTTCCGATCCTTGTCCAGCATTTTACATTGCATATTTAGACGTAATGAAGGACTGCATAGAAATTCTCACGTGCAACGGAGCCCAAAACATGAAAGCGATTCTGAGCTTCGCTAGTAAGGCGTCCAACTACAAACTGAACGACAACACCGACTGTCTGTACAAGCTGTTCCAGTTCCAGTACGACGTGCTGTGTCTGCCGAGGACGCTGACGGCCGGCTACGTCAGCAATGCCGTCAACGACAACGAAGTGTTTCCGCTCTACGTGAACCTGCTCCAGATGGCGCTGGAGACATGTCACAAGATGAGGGCGACGGGGAAGACAAAGGACGTGATAGCTCGCGTCGGCTGTCTGGGCCCGCTGCTGCGATCCGACGCCGTCTTCGGGGAGTGTCTGTCGTTCCTGCAGCGGATCCTGTCGGTCTTGCTCCTCCTCACGAGCTGCGATGCCGCGGAGAACCTGCGCAGACTGGACGCCGCGCTGAACCACCTGAATGCGGCAGGGAAGGGGGCGGGGGTGGAGGCCGCGTGCCACTGCGTCGCTCGCGTGCTCATATCGCGTAGGTCTGACTGGTGGGCGCTGCCGCGCGACGCCTGGCTCCGTTGCGTCGATGCCGAGGCGCTGACTCGGCTCCACTTGTTGGTGTTGGAGGTCGCGGAGGTGGTGGACTCGAGCCAGTACCGGAACTGCTGGCGCGGCGACGAGAAGTGTCCGGTAGCAACTGACCCTCGCGTGGTCGGGCTGGCCCACTTCGTGGCGCTCACCATCAACGTGGCAGTCAACAACGGCACGGACGGGGTTGACGCGCTGCTGCCACAGGCCGAGGTCGCGCTCGGTCGCGCAACAGAGCTCACGGCCCGCTTCAGGTCCAGTGGCTGCGTGCAGTGGGATGTTTACTGGAAGTCTGTGGGTGAGTCTCTATTCCGCTAGGGATGGGAAACAACGGCTATTTTCCTAAACATTTAAACCCATAAACTAATTGGGTTAATAGGTTAACCGCCCCCCTCCCAAAAAAATAAAATCTGTTATGATCCCTTGTAGGCCTACTACTTCCTCACAGCTGCAAAGAAGAAGATAGCCTACTTGAAAACACTTGATTTCAAGGAATTATTAATCACCAATTATCATTTAATTAGTGATATATAAAGTGTGGAAAACGTTCATTTTAATACAAAATTTTGTCATGAGTATTTGTTGTACTGAAAATTAACTTGCAACAAATTCACAAGTTTTCACATTCACAGCTTACCTTCGTGTAGCTGTATGATGACAAGTTCGAGAGTTGAAATTGAACATAGAATAATATAATACAAAATTAATGAGACATTTTGACACAAGGTCTTGATCACTCAAGAAGAAGATACTGCAACTACTCTTGTCATGTGACTAACTAAAATAACTTTAATGAACAAGACTAAGAAATAATATATAGGCTACAGTAGGCCTACAAGGTGCTGTTGGGGGTGTGGTAGTGGCAGGGAGATGAGAGGGGGAATGAGCTGTCACTAACTGAAGTAAACACAACACACACACACACACACACACACACACACACACACACACACCAGGGGCGACGCTAAGGGGAGGCGAGGGGGGGCAGTCGCCCCCCCGAGCATCGCCTTCGCCCCCCCAGTCGCCTCCCCAACCAGTATTTACTACTAGACTATCGCTATGGATTCAAAACCGCGTTCAATTGTCAGATACATATTTTATTTATTTACATTTTAAGTTTATACTGTATACTGTAAAGACATACTCTAATAGGAACTAATTATTTTATTAAAATCCCAATTCTAGAAATCTAACCGACCACGTTCTGATGACATAACGATGAACGCAACGAACATATCATGACACTCCTTCGGTTTATTCGGTGACTATTAACTATTAAACTTTGCGAGACTTCAATCATTGTTATCCTGCATCAAGCGCAGGTTGCGAGCGCACCTTCCGTGTCTTACGTTTGCAACAATCGCCTTCGAGATATTTTCACAATATTATCCATTGAAAAATCAATCGTCAATGTCATCAATTTGCAACAAGTTGTCCTGCGGTTTGATGCTGAGTACCAGAACGAGCATAGATAACACATTTTCTTCCAGCTTAGTACAACAATCCGAAATCCAAGGGAACTCGATGTCGGGGGGGGGGTATTTTACACGTCCAGATTGCGATAGCGTTTGCGCCCCCAACTGGCTTACTCGCCCCTGAACCGCCTCCCCTAATGCAACATCCTAGCGTCGCCACTGACACACACACACACACACACACACACACACACACACGCACGCACAAAGGCAAGCTGTTGGATCCTCCTAACCTTACATTCTATATTATTTTAGCTGGTTGGGATCTACTATCATAACTTAAATATATGTAGTATAGAATTTAGAATTAAGTCATGTCATAAGCTAGCCTATGGACATGGTATATATACATTTTTATTTTCCATAATATTGAACATGTTGAATACTGAAGCCCCATAATTATTCAGCCTACTTCTTTAAGTAAATTTACTTGCTTGATTGCCCATAAAGTGTGTTAAATTCCCACCACTGTATACAGTGAATACATCATTGAATTGACTCATTGTTGATTCCAGCAAGCACCAGTTTCAATTTGGCAGTGGCTTGTAGTTCCGCCAAATTGTGGACTCATTCGAAAAATTTATCGATGCAATTGTGTCAGACACTGCTACAAGATCAAGAGCTGGATAGTAGATGTTCGTCATTGGTGGACATTTGGCAATGTTTCCGTATCCTGTCGACGAGTTACGCCGGTCTGGGGAAGTACAGGAACTCCCTGATCATCCACGCCTTGGCACTCGCGGCATTGCCAGACAAACAGGACACCATCCTGAAATCGTGGTGTGCCCTCAAAATAGATTTTGATTCTAGCAGCAAGCTACAGGTTGGTTTTAATTGTTTATGTTTCACCAGTAGTTATGATTACAGATGATGTTTTATTATTGCATTATTAGAGACATCCCTCATGAAAACAGAAAGGTGCACAGAGATATTTGTTCATATTTCATGTGATTTGGCTTCGTTTTAAGCTGTTTTTTTATAATGCTATTGCCCAGTTGCGTGCGGTGGGGTCAGGACTCAGGACTCTGGGCCCAGATTCACAAAAGTGCCTAGTGCTAAGACGTCCTAGTTTAGGCAAATCTTAGTGAAATTAATCACGCATATATCGCTCTGCAATGTCCCAAAGATACAATATAGTTATATAACACCAATTTAACTAATAATATTGTATTTGTGAATGTGCAGTAATACCCAAGGATGATTTATCTTGATTTATCTATCTAGGATTTGCCTAACTTAGGACAACTTAGAGTTAGGCATCTTTGTGAATCCAGGCCCTGGAGTTGGGGAAGCAATACGAAATTCATTAATAGGATTGTCCCTATCAGCCGGAGGCGAAACATTTTTCCAATGAAGATCTGTCTCGAGTGGTCGAAAAATAAATGTAGAATACATACTAAAATTTGAATACCTAAGTAATTTATAACATCATGTACAGTGGAGCCTCGATTATAAGTTTTCCAAGGGCCAAATCGAAAAAACGTATAAGTACAAAAACGTATACCGGTAACTACAATTACATTTGTTTTCGTTTGTAATGAGTGGAGATGGCGGCTCTCGGCAGTTTCCTCTTTCTGTAGTACAAAAATTCCCTTGTGTTCTAGTGCACGTACGTGCAGGGGGGGGGGGGGTGAAAAATGGTGCTTAGGCCTAAATATTTATTTTACATGTTATACGTCATGAAAATCGTTGTTTTTATTTCGAAAATTCCGGCCGAAAGTGATATCTAAATCATTTTATTCCAAATATCGTTGCTCGCCGTACCGTTTTCAGCATCGATCGCTTTATTTTTCCAGTCCCAGATCAATATTTACCTCGATTAATCGTTTTTCGGTTATAAATGTCAACGCGGAAACAAGTTTCAGCGACCGCTACGTAAGTGTTTTTTAGACGCGACTGTACGGCCGCGCGTCACCGGGAGACTGCTTTCACGGGCTGGCGGCAGCTGTCGGCTCAGCGCCCGCGAGGGATGTATGCCACAGCGCCCGCTCTCGGCCCGCAGGTCTATTACATGAGCAAGGTCGGGGGCACGGATAGGGATGTGCGAGTACTCGATTTCTCGAGCTTTTTCGAGTACTTTTTTAAGCTCGAAGTCGAGTCGAGTAGTAGTTAAGGCTCTAAAAAATTCGAGTTTAAAGGCCTAACCTACAAATTATGAAAATGACATCGCTCACGCCGATTTCCATCCAGTTTTAAATTAGTCCTACCTGACTTTGTAATGTCTCCTACCCTAGGTCTAGCGTCAATAAATAAATACGTAGTAATAATAATAATCGCAATAATAGGCCTAATGTCGGGTTACTGTAGGCCTATACAAGTACCTAGTATAATGAGCCTATTTTCATCTTTTTGTCGCCAAAGTCTAGGCCTAGGCCTTGGCCTCTTGAGCATCACAAGTAGTGCTTGGAACTTTTATTTCACTGCACTGTGCACAGACAGCACAGCACATTATTAAATTCGTGTTTAATTAACGTCAGACTTGAATGTTCAGTTGCACTTATCGCCATATTCCGCAAGATATAATATGCATCAATGTATATTACATGTAGGCCTATATGTATAGTATATACATTTTTTAATTATTATATGTATATCTACTATGTATATACGCTGATTATCTATTTCTGTACGTTATTATGTGATTGATTTCCATTTTTTTAACTAAAAATGCAAAAGTAAAAAAAAGCTCGAGCTTGACTCGATACTCGAGTATCTAGAAGACTACTCGACTCGACTCGACTTGTAAAAGTGCTACTCGCACACCTCTAGGCACGGATAATTATTTTAAATCAACAAATTGATGAAACGTTCAGATCAATACGTGAAATGTTACTATAAAATCAGAGGATAATAATAAAACAACAAATCGACAAAACAAGCCATTATGAACAGGTGGTATCAATTTAAAAACACCAACACACTTGGAACAATGACAAACGTTCTGTGAAACGTAGTTGTGGTGGGAGGGGTGAGGGGCTGGCTCTATACGATGCCTCGGGGCTTGGGCTACCTGCCAAAAGCCGGACGTGAGCTTAGGGTAGCGAATGGGAGGAGGGGAGGGGGGCGAGGCGGGGTAACCGCTTGACAATAACAACATTCCATTCTCCCGCGTTCACAGCTGCATATCCTGAACGAGATAAAGCTTGCGCTTCTAGGAAGTGATTTCGGATGACAAATAAAACCAATTAGCGTATAATCGCTACTAAGATGTCTAGGGGGAACAATTTCTGTCGCGTATAACCGAAAATAACGTATAACCAATTAACGTATAATTAAATTATTTTAACATTGATTATTATGGGAAATGGCCGGGACCACATAGAAATCACGTATAAATACAAAAAACGTATAAGTACGAAACGTATAATCGATACTCCACTGTAACTGGTTTCTGCCACCTGGTATTAAGGCGCGTTCAGACAGAATTGTAATAATACCGCTATTCGGCCCCCTAGCCTGAAGTGAATACACAACGAATACCCTCTCGATTGATCGTACAATTATCTAACTTGGACGAGGCTAGGGTTAAGAAGCGTATTATCGGTGGTAACGAAGCCTAACGGTAACAGGGGAATGTCACAGGATGATTCGAGTACATTGACAAGGCAAACCACAATTAACACTTTCTGTGTATTGACCAAATTATGTTACATACACAGTTGACAAGTTATAGGGATGTCAAACGATTAAATTATTATAATCGATAATCGAATTCACTTTCACCTCCATAATCGATTATTAATCGATTTTAATCGTTTTGTTAAATGTCGGTATAGTTGCAAGTTTCTTCCAAACTTCGGTCTGGTTTCGGTTAGTTTGAATTGCCCGCGCAAGCCACGAGTTCGCAATTCGACTTCTTTTCGACTATCGATATATTTTACGTCACGGAGTATTTTTGTTATGTTCTGTCCAAGATTTCGACGATAATTTCTGTCCTAGTTAGGCCTGAAGGGCTATAGTTATTCACTTTCCGTTTTTTTTGTACCAATAAGTAATTAAGTATGCTGAATATGCGTCGTAATGTTATTATTTTCATGTGCAGCGTAATTAAAATTTACGTGATGTGAACTAAAAATCGTAGCGACTTTTCTAACCTTACTTCTCTTGTTATTTGTGAACAAACATAACTCGTATTTTTATAGATCGTAGGCGTCGAATGCTGGGTCTAGGGTAGGTGACTAGACACAGCTATTCAAAATATGACTGGAAATTCTGCTCAAATTATGACGCAAAGTTATGCTGTTGCTGTTTTTAGGCCTAGGCCTAGGCCTACTATAGAGTGTAAATGAAACTGAGCAATAGCGATGCTAGCGCTAGCGCTCGCGCTCGAATAGGCGGCAGATCTTGAGAACTAAATTTAAAAAAGCGCGAAAATTTAAAATCGATTTTTTTTTAAAATAATCGATTAATCGTTTTCGATTAATAATCGATTAATCGAATCGATTTAATCGTAATCGTTGACATCCCTATTAATTATTATGCGTCATTGGCATGTAAAGTGCTAAGAGCGTTTGTTATGCGCGTATACATTTATATATATATTTGTGGAGTAATATTCCTTGTACCATAAATTGGGGTTCAACTAGATTCACTGTTATCATATAATATAATTATAATATCAAGTTTTATACACCACATCATACAAGTGTGTGTATTTTAATAATAACACTGAACTTATTAAAAGCACTGAATTTAGGTAATCACTGAATTTACAGTTCCATCTGTCAGGCAAGTGAATTTATGACAGAGGTAGCTTTGTAGCCCAGAGTAGGCTAGAAGTTATTTAGCATGCATCAGCATAAGTAGTAAAAGATTTTGACTTACGGTTTCCAGGCGGGGCTTCCAGGTCTTCCTTGTGTGCTCGGATCCTACTCTATTTTTTGGTTGGAAACACCCTTGTTTTATAGTCGAATTTGACCGTGAATTAATTACTCGGAAGTGAACTTTCTCTCATGTGACATCTTCGTCATGATTTTGAATGTGTTTAATTGGTTCATCTTATGACGTTATTAATTTTAATTGGTTTGCATCTTATGACGTTATTAGTTTAAACAATCGCTGTTGGCTTCTAAATTTAGAAGTTAAAACATTGGCTATCATTTGCTAGAGACGCGGTGACCTAGACATTAGAGGCGGAGACTTCGCGGAAATTTCCTTTCTCTCTGCTCTTTCCATGTAATTTTGATAGTTCTATGAATCGCGTCTAGGAATTCTGCGAACTTGAGTGATGAATAAAACATCATCTGTTATACGTAGAGACGTTTGTTTTTCGGAATCCGCGATAAAACGAAATTCATTATTTGTGGTGTAAGAACTTTTTTTTTGACAGATGTCGGCATGTTGGCCATGAAGGATAAGGAATCAAATCGCGAAATAACACCATATTATTTTTATATCGCGAATTGAGTGTTGAAATAGCGAAATAACACCATTTTCAGCATTTTTAACTATTTACAGTAAAAATTGCATATTTTACGTAATAATTACCACTTTTGACCCTAAGTCGGTAAAACAGTTAAGTCTCAAACTGTTTACCAACCACATTTTGGCCGATGGAAAAGTGGTTTGCAGCGTTGCTGGAAGATAGCGTTGCTCAAAATAAAGCGGTGTGAAGCGAGTGAAAATTTCCGTTGCTTTGAAACTTCCTGATTTCTCCATTTCCATTATAAAAATAACACCGAAATAACACCACATTTTGGTTAAGAATAAAACGATTTTTTTTGAAAAATAAAACCATTTTCAAACACCTCTAGTTATACGTCATTACTTTGGTCACATGTATACGTCATGACAATGTCATATGAACACTCGTATGTTCTATAAGAATCTAGAAGAATGCGTGGCGTGAATGTGAAGCCTAGCATATCAAATTAGCTTTATCGCTATACTACGTAGCTTTATTGCTATACTACATAATGACTATGGACTAAGACTAACAACCAGTGACTAAGCCTTAGGGAAAAAAAACTCCGCCCCCCATATCTTGCAAAGAAATACATGACGACTTGGAAAGATGGCAGTCTTCGAGTGCTTTGACAAGTGAGTAGCGCATTCTCCCCGTAAAAATTAGTACTATGGCGTGGGCGTGTAAAACAAAAACGGTTCCATGTTCCTGAAGTTGACAGCTGTTATTATATTTGCTGAAAATGGATGAAGATATGAATGATATCGCCAAAGTCACTCATTATCGGAATTCATTTTCAAATAGTAACTGATATGGACTGATAACCTACAGGCTGCAGCAGACGATGTGAAACTTTGATTTAAAATTAGGTTTGTTTGATTTCCTTTCACTTTGTACTTTTTGACATTTACCTCATGCAATAACATGGAGTGAGTGCAAAAACTACAAAAGGCGTAGCCAAATCAAACGAACCTATTGTTTACATCGATACCGGAAGCCGTGACCGGAAGCCGTGACCGGAAGCTGTCAAAACAAACTCTGCGTAAAAGTGAAAACCTAAGCAACATTAAAACTTAACTTGTCTCGGATGGTACAATTTTCATTGGCTGAACTACTGTGACGTTTGACGCAGCAATTGGTTGTTACTAACGCTGGGTCATTCCATATCAAATCAACACAGCAATTTCCCTCACCGACTCAGATGTTGTTCAAATTTTGCACACTTATAAACAATGTGCCCATTAAGAAAAAAACATTTTTTTTAATTTTTTTACTCAAAGGGTTCAGAAGATATGGGGTGCCAAAGTTTGGCCTTTTTTGCACCCCGCGCGTACATCGACTACCCTTAAATTCAATAACGTGTCGTCTAATATAGCTACAGAGGTGTTATATAGCTCATTTGAAAGGGAATTTTAAGCCCTATAGATTAAGATCATAAAAAGACACAAGCTATTGCTACAAGAGTGTACAATGATTCCTACATATAGATCTTTCTAACAACCCCTAACAAAAAACCCCCATCTCAGATTTCATCCAAAATTTCTAAAAATTATGTTCAAAGATCTATTATTGACCACACAAAAATCCAAGTTTGGCATTCTTGAATTATGGTTACAAATGATTTTTAAAGTTAAAAATATTTTGAAATACTGTTAGAAAGGCAATATTGTGGGTGGGTGTGCTGTTATAAAATTGATAATTACACTTATTATTATTATTGGCCTATTATAAATTGGCTCAAGGGAATCAAATTACTTAAAAGGACTAGACTGTTAAATAAAACAAATAAATTGCTAATTTATTGGCTACCATAACTATAATTTACTAAAATTGATTTATTCTACGTAATTGTATCATTGACTTTTAAATAACCGATGCTGTCTTGTATAATCTAATGAATTTTATTATAATCTAATATTGTTTAGAAGAGTCTACTAGTGCTGTGTATAGAGACCATATAAAACTAATAAATTATTATAAAGATTTAAATGTCCCCCCCCCCCCCCCCCCACACTATCCGGTTCAATATCTTACTCACCAGGTGCTGGAAGGTGAAAGGGAAAAATTGTACTAATTTTTGCTGATCTCAAATTGATATCAACTTGCTTTGTCATTCAGTGCTTTCATTGTGTTGCACACACATATCAACAGTGTGTGCAAATCCACCATCTTAAGAAGCATCAGCGGCAGAAGCATGAGTTGTTATATTCAGTTGTGCAGTGTGGAGCTACATAGGCCTACATAAATAGTTGCACTTCTTTCTAGTACTAGGTATATAAAGTGCTAGTATTTAAAAATTGATTAACTTGTGCATAATAGAAGATATAAGCCTATGATTTAAATATGTAATTTACTCGGAGAGTGTAGTGTAAGGCTGCCAGTTTTATTTTCAACATGTGCTCAATAGGATTATTAAAAAAAAAGAATGTTCTTCTGTTCAAAGTGTACCACTGCTGATCAATGATCAGGTATTCTTATTCTTGTGCTCAAGATGTACCTATGTAGGGGGGGGGGGGGGGGGGGTGTAATGAGTTGTTAACTGCATCCACCTCGTAACTAGGAGGTGCAACAAAAGGCTCATCAAGTTGAATAATTTTTGTTGGTGAAATAGCATAAGCAAGTAATTCTTGTAACTTAGTTGGAAGAAACTTTCGGCAACCAGTGCAAAGTTTCTTACCAGAGATGAGGTTAACGATATCATGGTACTGCTTCCTGTTTTCAAACTAATTATAGTCAGCCCTTTCCCTTTTGATTTGCCTACATGGATGCTAAGTGGGTCACAGCATGTCTTTTCATTAAGAGAAAAACAAACAATAAATTTGTTTTCATGTAACTTGCATATTCCTGTTAAATTAGTACATTTTGAGTGCAAGGATAACAATACCTGATCATTGCTGTTAAACTCTAAAATGTCTTTCATTAGCAGTGGTACACTTTGAACAGATGAACATTCTTCTTTTAAAAATAATCCTATTGAGCACATGTTGAAAATAAAACCGGCAGCGCTACACTACACTCTTTGAGTAAATTACATATTAAAATCCATTGGCTTATATCTTCTATAATGCACAAGTTGATCAATTTTTAAATACTAGCACTTTATATACCTAGTACTAGAAAGTAGGTGCCACTATTTACGTATGTAGCTCCACACTGCACAACTGAATATAACTTATGATGCTTCTTAAGATGGTGGATTTGCCACACACTGTTGATATGTGTGTGTGACACAATGAAAGCACTGAATGACAAAGCAATTTGAGATCAGCAAAAATTAGTACAATTTTTTCCCTTTCACCTTCTTCCAGCACCTGGTGAGTAAGATATTGAACCAGATAGTGGGGGGGGGGGGGGGGGGGGTGGGGGGGGGGGGGGGGGGGGGGGGGGGGGGGGAGCATTTAAATCTTAATAATATTTATTATTTTTATATGGACTCTCCATACACAGCACTAGTAGACTCTTCTAAATAATATTAGATTATAATAAAATTCATTAGATTATACAAGACTGCATCGGCTACTACGTAGTATAAATCAATTTTAGTGTAAACTATAGTTATGGTAGCCAATAAATTAGCAATTTATTTGTTTTATTTAACAGTCTAGTCCTTTTAAGTAATTTGATTCCCTTGAGCCAATTAATAATAGGCCAATAATAATAAAAAGTGTAATATATCAATTTTATAACAGCACACCCACCCACAATTATTGCCTTTAACAGTATTTCAAAATATTTTAACTTTAAAAATAATTTGTAACCATAATTCAAGAATGCCAAACTTGGATTTTTTGTGTGGTCAATAATGTATCTTTGAACATCATTTTCAGAAATTTTGGATGGAATCTGAGATGGGGGTTTTTTGTTAGGGGTGGTTAGAAAGATCCATATGTAGGAATCATTGTACACTCTTGTAGCAATAGCTTGTGTCTTTTTATGATCTTAATCTATAGGGCTTAAAATTCCCTTTCAAATGAGCTATATAACACCTCTGTAGCTATATTAGACGACACGTTATTGAATTTAAGGGTAGTCGATGTACGCGCGGGGTGCGAAAAAGGCCTAAACTTTGGCACCCCATATCTTCTGAAACCCTTTGAGTAAAAAAATAAAAAATAAATGTTTTTTTCTTAAATGGGCACATTGTTTATAAGTGTGCAAAATTTGAACAAAATCTGAAGGGGTCATGTCAAAAAATGGTACAAAACTGTGTTTGATTTCATATGGGAATGACCCGCTTAATAATCGTCCATAACAATAATGAACTTTCTTAATCACTCGGTCTTAAACACTAATCAGTAATCACTAGTAAAGTGTGTGAATGCTTCAATGTAAATCGTATAGTACTGCAACTTTCTTAAACCTTAATTGTTAGTCTTAGTCATTTTGTGTGAACCTGCCTTTAGGTATTGGGTATTGGGTACATGTTGGATATATTTTAAAATTAAATCATAGATTCCAGTATGTGACTAAAGCATCAATAAGGTTGCTTCGGAACAACTCATCATCATCATTATCCATCGCCGTTTCCTGCTTCTGGCAGGGTCAGCTTGGGTTTCACAACAAAATTTTTTCACCTCTTCCTATCTCCCCACAATCGTACTTCCTCTACTTGCTCCCAGTTCTCTCCTCTCTTCTGTAAGTCTTCAGCAATCTTTTCCTTCCATCTCTTCGTTGGTCTTCCCCGTCTTCTTCTTCCTTCGATCTTTTTTTCATATATTCTCCTGGGCATCCTCTCTTCTGTCATCCGTTTCATGTGTCCAAACCATCTCAGCCTTGTCCTTCCCATTCTGTCCCCTAGCTTCTCCACACCAAGCATTTCTCTAATGTTTGTATTTCTAATCCTGTCTCTTCTTGTCCTTCTCACCGTGCTCCTCAGGAATCTGATCTTCGCCACCTGTATTAGACTTTCTTCTCTATCCCCCATATTCCAGGTTTCTGCCGCATGTGAGAATTGGTATTGGTACAACTATGTTATTTTAATTATTATTAATAATTTCCTTTCATATTGAACAATTGTATCTTGTACAGACCTACATTTATTGTTCTCTTGTAAATCAGTTTTATACCTGAACAGTGAACATTGAACATAGTGAAATTAAATAATAATCTAATGCCCGGTCAAGGGGTGATGTGTCAACAGTAACTCGACCTATGGATTGTTTAGTGCTTGCTAGCCAGACTCAGCACATCCTCCTCATCACTATCTTCTAAATCGGTAATTTCCAATAGTATTTCTTTATGAAATTAAGTGGATAAATAAACTAGTTTATTCTTTATGTTTAGTCATGCACACTGCACAACATCTATACTGAGGATGCAACGAAACTAGAAAAAATCTACCCAGCGTTCCAGTTGAAGAAACTGGATTTGGTGGGCTTGTTGGCCATGGAGATCCAAATGTACCTGAAGTACGGGCTACAGTCTGCGGCAGTTTCCGCTGCGATAACCCACCTAGCCGTCAACCTGAATCGGGGGCAACACCTTGCCACCACATTGCCGACCCTACTCCAGACCATAGGTATGACCCGACCTTGTTAAGCTGGAGATAGTGCTCCGAGCGTGACGTCTAAGTGGTTTCTTTCAATTATGTCTTAAGTTCTATTTATTGTCCTCTTTTGTAAATCAGTTTTATAACTGAATAGGATAGACCAAATAAATATGAAGTTGAAAGTTAAAGCTAGGGCTGCCGTTTGATAATCGATACCTACGGTTGGTTTACTAAACTACCGAAAAACAAATCAGTCTTTGTCCAATCCACAATCGAACAGCTTGTTCAAAAATTTGAAATTTACGGCTTGTTAGGAGACTGCTCTTCTTGCGGTGGTGATCCCCCCCCCCCCCTCCCCCGCAATAGCAGCAGGTAGTAGTCCTGCCTGTGGCTGTCAATCAGTGTGAGTTATTCTTTTGGCAAGACTTCTCATGTGTGTACTGTGTACACTACCGTGAAATATCAATATGTTGTTTTTCTGGAGATCAGCTAAAAAAAAAACTAACAATGTATTTAAGTACTAACAAAAATACATTGTGGCCTTGTGGGTATATTGTTTCAATTTGCATTAATATGAGTAGGGGAAAACAGTCCACCAAAGGTCTGTGTAGGTATCTTTGCTGCTCTCATCGACACTATCAGGATGGTGGGGTTAGCAAGAAGGTTGGCTAGTCCGTCATGAGTAGTGTTGCGAGCGCTCGGCTTTCGACAGCCAAGGCTAAGAAAAGTCCCGACAAGAGGGTCTCTAATTTTCTTTGCTCTGCCTCCCCAGTTTTCATACATAAGCTGTGTATTTGACCGATTGTTTTGATGAACATTTATAAAACAAATTGCTTTGAAATTAGAGTAGGCCTACATTTTAGTACAGTACAACCTTGTTATTATGTCGTCTGATACAATGTCGTTAGCATTATCACGTCGTTTTGATAGTCCCCAGGAAACCCCATAAGACACAATGTTAATTTTTTCTTGATGGTCTGATATATATAACGTTGAATGCGATAGTACCTAAATTAACGTCCCTACATTAGTAAAATAGTAAAAGAAATAGTAAAAGGTTTGATATACAGTCGTTTCAGATAAAATTCTTGTTTTTACTATGGAATTTGACTGTCAGTTTACTCCCCCCCCCCCCCCCCCCCCCCCCCCCGACCTTTTGCTGCCAGCTGGGGCCAGCGCTTTGTTGCCCTTTATCTGTGCCTAATACATCATCTCGACAAAGACCCAAAATGGAAATAAACCAGTTTATCACTCGTGAGATAAGCATAAACTTAAAAGCACTGGATGGTCATGTTACCTCCTCCTTGATAAGAGCGGTGACAGCAGACTGTACAATAGGGCTGGCCAAATTAAAAGTGTGTATGCTATACCTAAGATAGTGAGCCATACAAACATCTATCCCCCCCCTCCTATCATGTGTAATTTCATTTTGTGTTATCATCTCTTTAATGTTACTAGGCCTATAGGATACTGCAGGTCATAACTTGCCACAAATCTAATCTGTCACTATTTCAGTCTTTTCGTTATTATTGATGTTGCCCCAAAGAGTACATTTACTTCAAAATAAGCCATAAATCAGTTTCTAAAAGTTAATTTGATACAACCCCGCTTGATATAACATCGAAAATCAATAGTCCCTTCAGCGACGTTATATCAAGGTTGTACTGTATTGCAAACTCGAACCGAGATTCAAAATAATTTCTCTTTGAGTTTGAAACTTTGAATGTTCACTCATCCATAATATTTTTACATGTCATGTTTAGAAATTCTAAAGAAATTTAGTTTTTAGAATATTCTATTACGGTATGTAAAAATGTCGAGAATATTCTCCATAAAAAGATGCTATAGGCACCGAGATTGGCCACTGATGGCGCTAGTGAAAACGAATGAAGCGCTCAAAGTGGCAAAGTCGCGCAACAACCTGCTGAAGCAGCGTCGTTCTTCCTACGTCGATAAAGGCAAATTGTGAAAATTGTTTAATTAAATACGGGTTTTAAAATTTTTGTGCAGATTATGAATCCCATCAGTAAATCTTAAAAAGGCAAGCCACCATTTTAATCAGGACACATTTTAGACGTAAAAACAACAAATAGCACACAACAAACACAAACAAAACAAGACAATAAAAGCCAAAGCAAAAACACAAAACAAAACAACAAAACAAAATAAATATACATCAACAATAAAAAACAAAACAAACACCAAACAAAAAACAAGATATATCACAATAATATCCAGCCCTATTTTCAACCCCGGAATGAAATCTTCAGCAGTTTGTTGCTAAATTTGGCCACATATAGCGCTGTATGTACTAACACACGGTGCCTATATTGGGTCGCATGTTTTTCGTCTCCAGCTACGAGGCACTCGGGCCGGCAACACGCAGAGAAGGCGGTGGATCTCTGCTCACGCACCATCCAGTTGTTGACGCCCAACAGCGTGGACATGCTGTGTGCACTGGTCCAGATGTGGTACTGGAAGTTTGTCTGCCAGTGGACGGTCGTCAAGAACAGGCTGGTGGTGAGTGGGGAGTGCAAACGCTCAATTGTTTTTTAACTTCAATATTTGCAACGGGCTTGTCTTTTAGAAGACCTGTACAGTGGAACCCAACTACAAATATTATCTTATGTCTACATTTGGACTATTCACTGTGCTTTATAAAATAAAATAATATAAAATTAAGATAGCAATATTTCGAAAACAAACTTTGTTCTTCTTCTACGGGCACGTCGTCAAATATTGCCTCCCTTGACAACTTACATTAACTTGGCTAGCATTTTCTCCTTTGTAAAGATCAATTTGCCAAAGCAACAAACTAGAGGTCGGTTCGGGTAATAATTTTCAGAACCAGGTAAGCCTAGGCCTACCTGTTTTTATTATGGGTATTCCAACAACTAAATAAAGAAGACAAAAAACTAAGGTGGAGTTTTAAGTATTCCCGCCGGTATTTTAATATCGAAAACGACCGCCATCATATGGAAATGGTGCATACTTATCAGCATTGTTATCACTTATCAGCATTGCTAGCGAGCTCTAGCTGATTAAGGGGCATCATTTCGTAATGCGTAATGCAGTTGCTCGAAAGCGACCCAGAATGCATTTCGGCGCTGGCCGACAATCTATTCTAGTTGTGATTTACGTTTTGCTACTTGTGAAATTATTTAGTTTTAACACGTAGGCCTATGTTGCTAATGTATGCTTTCAAATTATGAGCTGAAATATATGATCAGATTAACGGATTATTAGGGATGTCATAGGGTAGGAAAATTCGGATCCGGTTCCAGACCTTCCAAGAACCGGGTTACCCAAATCCTAAAAGTCTAAATTATGTCATCTTATCTTGGTTACACCCCCGAAACCACGCGGTTGAAGGTCGTTCTCTGTCCGTGTCAGCTGCCGGCCGCTGTGTGGGTTGGGCTCTGTGCGGCCGCTGCGCGCGGGAAGGGCGAGGGGGGCAGGGGAGGGAGGGGAGTGTATATGGCATCACAGAACTCGCCCGCAGTAATGACAGCGCGTACTAACCAGCGACCAGCTGGCCACGCCCACAAGCAGGAATTCACTGTAACTTCAAGAAAAGTAGCCGCAAAAATATCGTCGCGTATTTTTTTTTTTTTTTTACAAATAATACTACCCGATAAGGATCCGGTTCCTAAAAATGGATTCGGGTAATTTCTGGATCCGGGTACCCTATGACATCCCTACGCATTATACATATCGTTGTTAGCGCCAGGTGCTTCAAATGCGATTGAAAGAATTAGGTTAAGTTAAGCCTTGCCCATCCTGAAGATTTGACCGTTTGATGCTGGCTTCAAAAGATCTTGCGGATAGTAGGGTTCACAACATATTGCTAATAAAAAGTGATAACATCGATTAACCGAAAACCGGTTTCGAACCGGTTTTGATTTTTAGATTCGGTTCTACTTTTTTTGCGCGGCGTATGCTTCACCCTCGCTAAGAGCCACGCCTCTGACAGGCGGTCGGTCGGGCTGTAGATTGGCTAACGACGTGTGTCCCGTAGCAACAAGGAACCACCTGTTGACTATTCAGATTTCGTCGTCCTTCCTGGGATTTCCTTGTTTGTGTGGACTAATTAGCAGCTGTATTATACAGTAGAACCGCCTTTGAACGTTTCGCTTTTCTACGTTTTTTTACGTTAATACGTTCTAAAAATCAATCTGTCAGGGAAATTTGATCCAATAGTACGTTTTCTGTGTTCTCATAATCGTTTTTTCCGGCCAGCCAGTGGGCCGAATTCCAAGTTGTTATTGTTCAGGCGCAACCACGTTAGTCATTCATTCATCCCAGTTCTGCGAAGCGCCCCCCACCCCCTTCCCTTGCTCAACACCGCCAGTGAGTGACTTGACCTTGAAGGCTGGTCTACGTAGATTTTTAAGAACTTACAACTTGCGATTTACAAAGTTGAAATATACAAAACACATGAATGCGTTCACATAAGAATTAAAGACTTGTCACTTGTTACTTGTGACCAACAGAGTTGACCAACTTTCAACTCAAGTAACAAATCCTTAATTCACAAGTGAAAAAACGGAGTCAAATGAGGTTCTTTAGTTCAGTAGACCACCAGGGTCAAGACAAGTACTACTAAACAAATTCATAACATACAAATAAATGGATAAAGATGGCCGCGGATTCGCAAAGTGTCTCATCTTCGTCCGAAGTCTTTAATTCTAAAGTTTTGTGTGTAGGCCACCAACCTACATAACAAATTGTTAATCACAAATTCTTAGTTCTTAAACATCTACGTAGACTAGCCTTGACCAGGGGCATCTCGTTCCGGGTGGGAGGGGGGGGTCTCTGAAAGGGTTGTTTTGTTTTATCTACGATCTCGGCTGCCTCACTGAGGTTTTTACCTGCTTACCATAAATAACAAACCCTCCTCCAGTGGTCCTCTTTACAAAAGGCTTTTCTCAAACTACAGAGTTATAATTAAACATTATATATAATTAAACATTGTAATTAAACATTTTTATTAAACATTGCCATCGCACTTCGGCTACTCTTACTTATTTTCCTAAGTATTGAAAGCAATATTTTTACCCACTAAGTTTTTTACAACCTATCTCGTAAAAATGTCGGGTTACGTCATCACAGCCTAGCCTAGCTGCGTGACCTTGGTCGCCGGGCCTCGTTTAGGACACCCTTCTCAGATAAGCATGGTGTCGGGGGGGGGATGTTATGTCAACAAGAGCAACTTGGTAGGCAGAGGCTAAATCATACACCACAATAAGAGCTTTTACAAGATTTTAGATAATTCCTTTGTCATATCCGAGGGTTATGTGCTAGAAATGTATGAAAAGACAAATTTGAAGTATTTTAATAGTGAGTTTTTCCCGTAACCACGTTTTTGTCTCCAGTCCCTCGAAAACGTACTAAGGAGGTTTCACTGTATTTCAGTAGGAGAGCCCCCTCCCGCACAACCCCCTTTTCAATATTACTCGAGTTGGCAGACAGCCAAAGTCGCAAAGTCGTCCCCTTTCACCATCCCGATCCTTTGTCCTCATATGCCGACAAAGCAGGCCGAACGGACTGGCTTTTTGCTTACCTCCCTCTCTGATACAACCTTACGTAAATTTGTTTATTTTTGGAGAACGTTTTTTTTTTTTTTACCGGTTTTAAACCGGTTTCGAATTCGGTTACCCGGTTAGTGATTTTACTAACCGATGTCATCACTACTAATAAATAATATTAATATCTTGTGGTTTTAAACCTGTTAATATATTGTGGAGTAGGATTGCTACATGGATTTTCACATCAGGTTCATCTTCACGGAGGAAACAGAATAACTATCACCTTCGTCGTTATGCACAGACTCATTATCATCACTGATATAAGATTTACCAGATTTTATTGTGGTTAGCAGCCCCGCAATGTTCTCATAATCTAAACCAACAGTTTGTTTCACAGCCATGCTACTTGCTACTAACTGATTTTGTCAGCAACCTTTATGAACACGTGAAATTAAGATTTTTTGTCTCGGCAGAAAGCGGTACAGTACTAAACGGTCTTCTGCATGGCTTCTGTTTACATCCGATTGTTATACGTGTCCCGAGAACCTTACAGATGCTTTTGTCATAGACAAGTTGTGATTTGTGACCAACAGCGAGCCCCAAGAAGTAAGAACCTAGCAAATATCGGTCACGAGTTCCTGTAAGATTGTCTCGGGACACGTATAGTACTACTACACTAATGCATTTTTGTATTTCAAAAAAGTTGACACACAAAGATACTACACTCGACCGAAATAGGCAAACTTATGAGATATGGGCATAGCCTACTCATGGCAGCACTTTAAATCTTCATGTATGTGAAACGGGGGATGCTAAGCAAAAGGTTAAGTCACATTCTTAGATGAGTAGCAACAATAATTAGTCATATTGTTTAACAAAGTATATACAGAAGAGCTGGAAGGATGGTATAGGCCTACATCATAACCTTTATTAACTTATGTCACATACCATACCACATAAGAAACATGTAAATGTAAATGTTGTAGACTGAGATGAAGAACGCTGCAGTCCCACAACAGACGGACGAATCGGAAGCGGCGGAGATAACAAAGGAAACCGAATCCGACAATAGTTGCAAAGTAATGCCGGGCTACAGCAGTTTCACAATCACAAACGAATTCGAACTGCTCAGAGTGCTGGATAAAGCGGTCAGCATCTGCGGCAAGATCACGGACTTGAAAACCGTCGAAGCGGAACACGCCTCGAAGTTGTTTCCCATCCTGGAATCCGCCGCCAAAACTTACGCACTGTTTGCCAATGAGGCACAGGAGCTCAAGTCTTGGGCAGTGTATTACAAGCTGGGGAAGCTTGTCGGAGACAAGTGCTCCTGCATCATGGGTAAGAGTATGTCGCTGTTATCAGCTGACTTAAAACAGACCATTAGGCCTACACATGTATAATGCAAGTGTACTATAGTAAATGTATAAACTTATCCCAATATAACTACTCTGATGCCTATCTCAGATCCTTATATATATTAGGGATGTCATAGGGTACCCGGGTTACCCGGATCCAGAAATTACCCGAATCCATTTTTAGGATCCGGATCCTTATCGGGTAGTATTATTTGTAAAAAAAAAAAAAAAAAAAATACGCGACGATATTTTTGCAGCTAGTTTCCTTGAAGCTACAGTGAATTTCTGCTTGTGGGCGTGGCCAGCTGGTCGCTGGTTAGTACGCGCTGTCATTACTGCGGGCGAGTTCTGTGAGGCCATATACACTCCCCTCCCTCCCCTGCCCCCCTCGCCCTTCCCGCGCGCAGCGGCCGCACAGAGCCCAACCCACACAGCGGTCGGCAGCTGACAAGGGCAGAGAACGACCTTCAACCGCGTGGTTTCGGGGGGGGGGGGGGGGGGGTATAACCAAGATTAGATGACATAATTTAGGCTTTTAGGATTCGGGTAACCCGGTTCTTGGAAGGTCTGGAACCGGATCCGAATTTTCCTACCCTATGACATCCCTAATATATATTGTGCCTTCATTCACGCTGTTATTGAACAAAAATCAAAATGTTCCGTCCAGGGATTCTTTGGTACATTCGTAAAAAAGGTTTTCCGGTAAGTAGAGTGCACAAGCGTTGTTCGTCAAGCCCGGTGTGTTAGGGATTTCCAGTTATCCAATTTACGGTTATATATTATCACTCAGTTATCAGTATCATCACTAGGGATGTCATAGGGTACCCGGGTACCTGGGTTACCCGGATCCAGAAATTACCCGAATCCATTTTTAGGATTCAAATCTTAAATCGGGTAGTAATATTTGAAAAAAAAAAAAACGCGACGATATTTCTGCGATTACTTTTCTTGAAGCTACAGTGAATTCCTGCTTGTGGGCGTGGCGAGCGGATTGTACGCGCTGTCATTACTGCGGGCGAGTTCTGTGATGCCATATACACTCCTCTCCCCTACCGCCCTCTCGCCTTACCCGCGCGCAGCGGCCGCACAGAGCCAAACCCACACAGCGGCCGGCAGCTGACACGGGCAGAGGACGGCCTTCAACCGCGTGGTTTCGGGGGGGGGGGGGGGGGGGGTGTGTAACCAAGATAAGATGACATAATTTAGGCTCTCAGGATTCGGGTAAGGTCTGGAACCGGATCCGAATTTTCCTACCCTATGACATCCCTATAATGGACCTGTTTCAAGTTGATGGTAGGAACTAGAGACAGCATATTAAGTTGGTACTTACTGTTGCACTTGATTATTCCATTTCATGAGACTAGTTACCTTGGGACAACTTTATTTGCCTGTGTATTCTTGGTATACAATATCTTCATGTGTTTGTTTACAACAATTACTCGTACAGGATAGTGCCCGCTTTGAATTGGAAATGGTACACTTTGTGTAGCCTACGGTACTGCAAAATGCCCGCCATAATGATGTCACATTTAAATGTGAAGAAAAGAAGAATATATAATATATAGACCTAACCTTGTGTAGGTATTCTTAGTTTCTTGTGGACATGTTATGCAATAGCCAATATTAGATTTTCCTGATTCTTTTTCACGAGTTGTTATACAATAAAGTATTGTTCCACACTTGCACTATCTCACACTGCCTGATATTTTACTTTTTTTTGCATGCTTCCTTACCTATAATGACTGTTTTATGATAAATGAATTCTAAGAAATCATTGCATTGCTATGAAATCTCTACTCTAATCGCTAAATCTTATTAAATTAATTACTGCACTTCCCGAGTTTTGTTACAATGGCTGACGTATGTTTCGCAGCGGCCAGCAGCTTGCTCGGTTCCTTGCCATGCGACGAAGACGAGCCTTGGTTCCACGAGGCGAGCGCTATCGAGAGAGACCTGGCTGACAGCAAGCTCACCCCGAAGGAAGGTACCAACGTCGACAAGTACGTCGTCCTGGTGTCATATTGGCTCGGTAGGAGCAACCACTGCCTTGGTACCGGGCAGTACGCGGAGGGCAAACGTTTCCTGCAGATTGCACAGAAAGAGCTGCCGTACATCAGGTCGGTTGATTCACATTGTATTGTTGTATGTATTGTGCGTGCTCGCAGGATTGAGGTACGCAGTGGATGAATGGATGCCCGAACTTTTGTTCCCTCCTGGTCTTTGGGCTTACACATGACAACATAACTCATAGTCATGTCATATCTATAAAGTATGGATATGTAAAGTTTGCAAAATTCAGTTCTAAACCGTGTGCCGTGTGTGTTTTTTTGTCATTGTTCAAGAGCTTTAATGTACCCCAACACAGTTTTTTGGCAACTTCAAATGTTCCTATTTAATAGTTTGTTTTGTAGGCTTAAAATAAACTGTCAAACCTCATTCTGTAGGCCTATGTTTCCAAGCAAAGGGACGGTTACCGGAAGCTGATTATTGATTACTGATTAGTTGAACTAGCTTTAAAGGATTAAGTACCATAGCCTAGTTCATGCCACTTTCATATTTACTACATTTATATATGTCACTGATATAGTGGTACTATAGGTACTCTTGCCATATTGTTGCTTTTCTAAAATAAATATTTATTTATTACACAGTTGGTGTAAAGATTATTATTATTATTATTATTATTATTATTATTATTATTATTAGGGGTGTGCGAATCCAGCTTATTGATTTTGAGTCCGAATCTCGAATCCTGAGCAAGAATATTCGCAAATACGAATCCAAATATTGGTTAACCCACCAAGGCAAATTAATTAAAATAGATTTATATACAAGCGAAACGAAGAACAAGACTTGGTTTTCGTGACGTAGGCGGCGACCATGTTAGTCAACTGATAGTTCAGTAATCAACCAATCGATAGGCTATAATAGCAAGTTCCAGTTGAGCGATGGTCGATATAATTGCGAGTTTCTCGGTTGCAGTCTTGTTTGGCGCCGGATTCGTACTTGTTCAAATACTTTGAAATGTTAAGATTTTGATTCGAATGACGAATCGAATTCGAATATTAAAAGATTCGATTCGGATTTGATAGCTTTGAAGCTTCGTAGTTCGTACACCCCTAATTTATATATTGATTCTCCTGTGAATGATCAACAGTAAAATGTCTTGACTAATGAAGATGAGGGAATCCATAAAAAAAAATACAAATAAAAACTAACCCAAAAAACGATGCTGTTCAGTAGGTACTGCAATGTAGGATACTGTAGCAGCTGGCCTGGAAATGGAGTCTCGGGTATTGTCATTTTATTTTTGCAATACATGCATACTTGGTCAAAACTAGGGACTAGGCCACACCAATGAATTAGTAGGGTTTAGTTGAGACTTGATATCGATCATTTGATTTGACATCAATGCCGAAGTAAAATTTGACTTTCGATTCAACATCAATTTGTTTTGTTAGATCTTGTAATCATTTGATGTCAGGTTTGATGTTACAGGCATCTTGACAAAAGGTTATTTCCAAGGTTCCACTTCTAGTGCAATCTGAATTTGAAGAGGTATACTGCGACTATAAACCTACAAAAAATCGCGAATTTCGTTGCCATTTCTATACGTCTCAGTTAATGAGTAACGAATGTTAATACTAAATAAAAATAAGTACCTACACAAAATTAATTTATTAATTTCATGTCGATGTCAAAATCAATTTCGATTTAATGTCGTAATTCGAATTTGACATCGATAACGAAGTTTCCATTAAATCCCAACCCTACGCACTCATTGGTATTTTTACAAACCAAATGTGTCACATGAGAAATGGCCAACAGCTCACACTCATGTTGAACGTCTGCCAACAGTTACAATGACCGAGTGTTGTTGGAGGTTCGCGCCAACCTACTGTCGAGCCGCTACCTCGCGCTGCCCGGTTCGCTGCTCGACACCGGTGACCTTACGGAGGGCAGCGACATCGAGGCAGCGCTGGCAGCGCATCAGAAGATACAGGCCTTCATCAAGGAGAACAAGAACCTGGGTGAGTGAGTTGGATGGAGAGTGGAGACACTTCCGTAGAACTAGTTGAAAACCTATAAAACAGTTAAGCATTTAGCACTGATTTTGCTTTTTAACACTATCAATTATTGTTTTAAATAATGGCTTATTTAGTAAGTAATTAGCAAAAGTGAAAGGACCTAATAAAAATAATGTATGAAATAGGGATGTCATAGGGTAGGAAAATTCGGATTCGGTTCCAGACCTTCCAAGAACCGGGTTACCCGAATCCTAAAAGCCTAAATTATGTCATCTTATCTTGGTTACACCCCACCCCCCCGAAACCACGCGGTTGAAGGTCGTTCTCTGTCCGTGTCAGCTGCCGGCCGCTGTGTGGGTTGGGCCACGTTGGGCTCTGTTGTGCGGCCGCTGCGCGCGGGAAGGGCGAGGGGGGAGGGGAGTGTATATGGTCTCACAGAACTCGCCCGCAGTAATAACAGCGCGTACTAACCAGCGACCAGCTGGCCACGCCCACAAGCAGGAATTCACTGTAGCTTCAAGGAAAGTAGCCGCAGAAATATCGTCGCGTATTTTTTTTTTTTTTATTATTTTTTTTATTTACAAAATAATACTACCCGATAAGGATCCGGATCCTAAAAATGGATTCGGGTAATTTCTGGATCCGGGTAACCTGGGTACCCGGGTACCCTATGACATCCCTAGTATGAAATATTAAAAGCTAAAACCCACTTGCATCCTGAAGCTTGGCCATGCAGAAACCCCACAAATCTTTCTAGTTCTTGAAAAGAATTTCAGAAAGTGCAGATACTTTCATTTTTCTTGTTATCTTGCTCCTATATACATATGTACTAACGCTAGCTAGAATAAATTAAATACGTCAAATGCATCAGAACTGAATTGTTAGTTATTGTGTGCTTTAGTTTAGTTTTTATAATTTTGTAGGCTACTCAACATTTTATGACTGTCATGTAATCTTTATACTTTTCACGGCATATTTTTAAAATAATTTTGATGGAACAACAGTTACACAACAACAGTTCTCTTGCGATTATTGAACTACTTCAACAATAAATTTTCTTTATAACAAAATGTTCTATAGGCCTACAACAAATTTTGTTGAAGTCACAAAAGGTTCTTATGCATGTAAAGGTACCATCTTAACTGGTCCCCAAGAGTTTGTTATAAAGAAGTTTCACTGTATATAGGATCTAGCTATAGTGGATGCCACTCTTAGTCGGAACCAAATCGAAAGCGACTTTGTGAGGTGGGTTGTGTTTGTCTACGTGGCTGTTTGAAAATAGTGTTCGTAAGGGCTACTTTGTGCGCTGTACGTGGTCACAGCGGTCCGTGAAGGGTCGCGAGGGGTCAGGGCACTACCTGGCCACCCAATGGGGCTTTGCACGCAAAGCTTGACGTAGAATGCGCCACCACCGTCCAAGCCTAAATCCATGGCTTGCTGGATAGGTAAATCAGCGCGGACAAGGTCTACTTGACCCATCCAGCAGGCTGTGATGGCAGCATTTTGCCAAAGACATTGGAATAGAAGTAGCGCCACCATATTTCGAGCTCAAGTCCAGAGCCTCCTGGATGGGTAAATCAGCCCTTTTTTCATGGCTAAGTTCAAGGTCCAGTAGACCTTGGGCTAAGTTCAAGGTCCGTCGATCCCCTAGCGGAGGTTCGGTAAACCTCAAAGTAAGGTCTTCTCATGGGCACGAAAATCGCCATTCTCGTGCCCACTACAAAAACTGATTTATTACTTAAATCTACTAATTTATCATGCAAAATTTGATTTCAGAATACTTCATTTAAAAATGTAGATGTACTACAAGTATAATTAAATTATTTCAATTAGATGTAATGCGGTTTTGAGCCAAAATTGGTTTTGACAGATCAATTCATTTGTTTTTCTGAATGATTCTCCCATTTGAATAACATGTGGTTTTTAATATTGTGGAAATGGATGGGACGACCTGACTTGGGAGTTCGACGAACCCTCGCCAGGGGATTTACGGACCTTGGGCTAAGTTATGTGGAGATCAAGTAGACCTTGTCTGAGGGCCGGGACGGTGCTGGCGCTGCTAGTGGAAAAAAGTCGCAGTGCAAAGCCCCATTAGGAGACAACCTTGAGCAGATGTTTTTCTCCCAAAGCTGTGTTGTCGCATCTCCCTTGTCAATGTGGTGGGGGGATGTGTGATATACCGTAAGGCACGCGTCTCCAAGGAAGGTAGGGTGGATCGGGCATCACTGAGTCCAGTTCTCAAGTCGCGCACGTTAAATTGATGCTCTGTCCAGCGTCCGGTTTGAATCCAACTAAAAGTGGCGGCTACAGTAGGCCTACTATAGTTGGGGTTTAACATTTCGTTAATTGCGCCTTGCAAAAAACAAACACCTCTACTTATCGGTCTAATGTTGGGGAAACTGTTTCCAGATGCGTCCACGAGCAACGTCGCGTTGCGTCTGCTCCTAGACGCGACCACACGCTGCTCAGAGCTGTTCCTGGGCATGCGTTGGCCTCGTACCCTGCGTGTGTTGCTCGACTCAGTGTTGCCGCTGGCCCTTGTGTCCTCGCTGGCCACTCGCTCGGCACGTCTGCTCTCCCTGCTGGCCCGGGCAGACCTGCTCACCTGGCAGGTGGTCGGGGCACGATGTTCACTCCTGGGGCTGGGGCACCTCCTGGGGCCGGGGGAGGTCGTCACCCTGGACGCCCCGGCATCGCCCGAGTCACACCCGCGCCCGTTTGCCCCGCCCGCGTTCGTCGCCCACGGGCGCGGGTGCGCCTGCGCCCCTTGCTGCACCCAAACGCTGCGGGAGACCCACCTGTGTGCGTGCGTGCTACGCGCTCACCTGTTGGAGCTTTGCGGGAGGTCGAGGGAGGCCTCCGAGCACTACCAGGGTGCCCTGGGGCTGCAGGAGGTCGTGGAGAGGAGGACGGCCTCCTACAGGGCCCGCATCAACAAGGCACTGGACTCTCTTCTGGACGGACACGCGAGGTTCGAGCCGGTCCGCGCCCAGGTAAGTCTCGCCGTGCGGTACGCAGACTTCCTTGCAGTGCACGGCGAGTATGCCCTGGCGCGCAGGTACAACGAGCGCATCGTGAAGGACTCTGACCCCCACCTGGTACAGGAGGCCGCGGAGCAGAGGTTTGCTCTGTGGAAGGCGGTGAGCGGCAACAAGGAGAGCCGGCCGCCCGTCGCGGAGGAGTGCGAGGGTTATCGCGACGCCAGGACGCCCACGGGTGGCAGGGGCGAAGCTGCGACCCTCTCCGTGTCGGGACAAGCATCGGAACGCAAGGAGGATGTGTGGTTCTACGGCCGACGCAATCGTGCCGCTCCGTCGTGCCTGTTCCCTCCCGGTGATGAGCCCAAATACGAGGGCGAGACTCCCAAGCCCAAGCTGGTGATCACCTGCCCGACGCCCAAGACTGCCAGGAAACCCTCCGACGAGTCGGCATTCTCGCCGTTCGCAGACATCGGCAATATCGAATTGGTGGACAATGTTTTTGCCACGCCGCAGCAAATCCTTCCTCCGAAAGAGAAAACTTGCACCCCAACGACGGTAATCCGACGTACTAAGAAGGAGATTTTTTCTAGCGATTATCTGTTGGATCAAGAAAATCGACGACAACACAATTCCCCGCTAACGGTGCCGAAAAGTAAATCGTGCAGTGGTCTGAAGAGTATAAAAGACCCGTACAATTCTCTTGTGAATAAGGTGGACAAAACCTTGTCAAAGAAAGATAATTGCATCCTATTACAAAGCAATGTGGCAAGTTGTGTCCAAAAGAAGGTAGCCGTGGTGCGTCCGTCCGTCGAAAGCAAGCGCAATGTCGGGCCCCCATTGAAGGAGAGTTTGGTCAACGATTCCGACGCCTCGATAATCGACACCTCTTACAATCCCGTGTTGAGGGTCGTCGATAAGATTGCCAAGGTAGCCAAACCTTCGAGACCGGAGCGGCCATCTTCCGACGGCAAGTCCAAGTCGAACGGAACACGCTCCAAAGTGAAGTCGGCTGTGGGCAACGACTCGAGACGTCAGGTTCCCGATCGCTCGACGGGCGCGAGTAAGCCCGCGTTATTTAAGTGCGGTAACACGGCGAGGCGGCCGTCTGTCAGAATTCAAACGAAGGAGAAACAGAAAGATCCCGTCGCAATCTCGGATGGGCGTTCCACCGCAAACTCTTCGGACTCGTCGAGCGTGAAGACGAAATCGGTTTGCAACAAAGACGGCGATGCGCGAAAGGGGAAACCCACCCTCGGTGACGGACGATGCGCGACGGCAACCGGGCAATCGTGCGTGACGAGGAAAGTGAAGACAAGACGCGCGATGCAAGTCGGTTCCTCTGAGCGTGACGACGTGACGGCGCGGACGAAGACGAGGAACTGCAGGGGTGATTGAATACAGTAATACCTTTACGTGGTTTAATTGTTAATTAGTAGGACCGTGCAGTCACAATCTTATGCTCACATTATATGATTCAATATTTTTGTGAAACTTGTTGAATTCAAGGACAAAAAGGCATGAATTAAAACTTGCTATTGATTGAACAGCATTTTCCTAATCAAATTGTTTTTACAGTATTCGCTTTTGTTCTTGAATTCAATAAGTTTGACGAAGGCATTGAACCGTGTTATGTGGATACATATAACATTTTGAAAAAACACATGCCCTAATAGTAAAAAAAAGCGTCTTGGGAGAAAAATTCCGATGCTCTCTAATGATCCAACATGTCATATTTTTTTATTGTTCAATGCTCAAAGTTTACTTTTAAGTTATGTGTCATGAAGTTATGTGTAAGGCTGCCTTGTTTTCAGTAGAAATGCACAATGTCACACAATGTGTAACATTGTTTGATAGAGATGAGTTTGTCAAATGCCAAATCCATATACAGTACGAGTAACTGCTCACAGTTTGCAGTATTGTATTGTAGGCCTCTGCCTACCTTCCTTTCCAAAGAAATCAAGAAATTATTGATAATTGGTAATTTTAAATGTGCTGTAAATTCAGCATTTGAAAGAAAATGGCAAGTAGGCCTATAATTAGGGTGGGTTCACTTGTCCCAACTAACAGCAAAAGGTTATAAATACATACTACACCTAGATTGATGACCTGTTTTAAATTCATGTCTCTACAATTAATATCACATCACATTGCTAACATTCTTTATGAAAATATATATATCTTTTTTTATGGGGGGGTGGGGGAGCATTATACTGTTGAATCGCATGCTTAAATTGTACTTACCTGTTGAGTATATATAAGATTTTTCACATTTCCTATTACTGATGTCTTGAAAACAAATTTGTGTTATATTCAGAGATCAATATTATCCGTACTGGCCAGGCATTTTTCTTGGTACTACATGTAGCAAGTTATCCTCAAAATGGGCAATCGGTCGTTTTCAAAATGTACAGTGAAAATAAGTTTTGCTTGTCCTTTACGGAAGTTTGGGACCAACATTATTTAGGCCTTCCCTTAGATAATTGATTAATTATAGTAAGCAGATGGGTTTTGATTAAAATTAGTATTAAAATAAAATTAATAGGCCCCAGTTGTAATAGCCGTATTTTTTCACTTGCAAGGGTTTAGGCCTATGATTATTAAAACGGTTTTCAAATATTTTCCATTTTCAAATGAGCTTTCATTCAACAAAATGAGATAAAATATGCTCATTTTGGTCTAATTTAAATAAAACAAAATCAGGTTTAATTTATGTAATAAAATTGACATAAAAAAAAGCATTTTTAGTACCTAGATAGAAATAATCACGTTTTTACTTCTTCAAAAAATCACACCCTGGTAATAAGTATAGAGAAAACATGATACAGGTAACAGGTTTGTAACTTAATTCATGCACAGCACGATCAAATATGACGGCGCTCTCTTAGTAGTCGCATCGTATTGTGGGCCGAGTGAGCCAATAAGAAACATCTATTATTCGTAAAGATACATTACATGCCACAAGGTCTTCATGATAGTTTTAGCTAACACACTTTGTAAGCTGTAATTGTTGTTTTATACATTGTGCATGTGTTTTTTGTCCAGTAAATCTGATGTGAAGTTGCGAACAATGAGAGCCAGAGCTCTGTTCACCCTGCCCAACATTAAAAGAATTTCACCAGCTCATGCTTGGATTGATTAAAAAGAATTTTAAAAGTTAGGTGGAGACAAGCTCTGATTGTGTTGCACAGTTAAATTTTTAAAATGACATTTTAGGTGTTTGCTTTATACTATTTGGTTGGGACCGAACACTTATTTCACAACCAAGCTTGGGTTTATGGATGTTTTTTGTGACAAATAGATTTGTAATTGTCGGAGACCCACTGACATTTTCATTGCAATTTTTCACCTCTTGTCAGAAAGAGCAAAATCAAAACGATGCAAGGCTGCCATCATGATTTGTCGTCACTTTAGTAATGACTCATGAATCAATACAGTACATACAATGATTTTAAAGTAAACAAAAATGAACTTTCTAATTTATTGTTAACATATTAGCATATCATACTTTATGTGGTAGTGTATGAAAATCAAGTTCTCATTTTGGGTGGTGATGGTGTGGTGTGTAATCGACGTTTTGGATTACTTGGCCTTCTTCGCCAACTGGCAACTAACAACAATTACTATTGTTTTAATTAAGTCTGCGAAGTAGCCGAAGCAGGCCAACCCCAAGTGGAGCTCTAATTGCCAAATAATACGTTATAACTAGTGGACAGTGACATTTGCTCATGTACAGTACAATATAATATAGGTAATATAGTTCACAGTTAAACTGGTGTTTATAGGACAATCAATTTATGTATTCTAGTACTAGTAATGCTATAATTTATAATGTTAACAACAAAGTTTCAAATTGTGTAATTAAATGCTGTAAATGCACTTAGAATTAGAATTCAACCGAATGTTGTAGCCATATTTTTGTAAATTTGTTTTTATTACCTTAATACAAAGCATATTGTCTACAATGTTCATTGTTTTTATTATCTTGGTAGACAGACACCCGTATCCTCTACTACTTTTAGAGCTGTGCGAGTCTCGAAATTTCGAGACGAGATCGAGATAAAAATTCTGCTCGTGTATCGCTCTTCTTGCTCAAACACCTGCTCGAAAATTCGAGTCTCGAGCGGGCTCGGGAAAGAAAGCGTAATATATTAAAACGGACCATTCTGTGGAGATTCTACGACGTTAACAATATTTCATCTTTATTTTTATATTTTAAATAAAATTTCGTAATAAATAACACGCCTACCCTAGCCTTTGTATAATCTAGATTCAACATTTAGGCGGCCTATTTTCGTGATTGTACTACCAAAACATGGATTCTAATAATATGCCATGGACTTCAAAAATAGTCTACTATTTGCAAAATTGCTTGCTGGTAAAAAATTCCGCAGACTACTATGCATTGACAACGTCCATCTTGGATATCATCCCACAGTCCCACTCGTGACTCCCAACACCCACCCTCCCTTAGAAGTTCTTCAATTAATAAGTGGTTGCGCTAGCATCGGGGCTAGACTAGGACTACTTGATCGACGTGCCGGTATGGAAAGTTACTACTTGATTGACTTAAGGCGGGAATTTAAAAAATCGCGAAATGTGTTTGGAAATTTGTAGTCTCCCATTCTAGCGCGAGCGAAGGTATAGAATATTTTTTCCGAAAAAACTTTGCGTTATATTCGGGCCTTTACGGTACTAGAAAGGTAATAAGCCAACCAATAAGTCAGTTTTTAATTTATCTTGAATCTCGCTCGATATTCAAGAAAATTTTTGGTTCGCTCGATCTCGAATCTTGCTCGAGATTCAAGAATAACTTCTGAATCTTGCTCGATCTCGCTCGACTTGAAAAATCCCTGCTCGCACAGCCCTAACTACTTTATACCATTATTTTTGTCACAAAAGGAACTTTTAATATTCCAGGAACACAAAAGTTATGTATTTTTTGGGGGAACTGTAACTTTTAAAAGTTTCCTTTTTTGGTTAACTTATCCAACACCGGTAAAACCACAGACAACTCATATTTAGTATCTTCCGGATGTTGCAACTCATTTGCCACATTTTCAGAAGATTTAAGACCACTTGGATTTTTGAATATTTATGCGGTTATAGACACCATAAAATCGAGATCAAAATTTTATCTGGTATTTTGAGGATGGGGAAAATGCATAATTTTTTTTATCATTTTACTACATTAGGATTAACTTCCTGAATACAAAAATATTTTATTTCGATGACATGGAATAAAGTTTCATTTATAAAAACGAGCTGAAAGTTTCACACATATTTATGGCGGGAAAAAACGGGGCATACGTCACTTTCCATGTATCAGCAATCAACCAATCATAAAATGATAAATAAAATAACGCTAATTTGGAAATTATCATATCCAAAATCATATAAAATCGAATTAATGTCTAGTACGCCTAGTAATTAATTTTGAAGTCCAATTACTATAAAACAATAATACCAAACCTTTTTTCATTTATTCATATAAAGCAGACTTGACAACGGCTGGAGTAAAAATTTTGACAAGGTTAGCTTGATGACCTTGAAAATTTGATTATTTCGTCTAGGAGGCGGTGGCAAAATCCAAGGAGGTTATATGCAAAGTCATTCATATAAGCAGTAATTTTCATGGATTGTGACGTCACATACCGTTTAAAAATAATAGTGCGGGAAACAGATAATCAAAATCTTTGAACATGATTATGTATAGAAGTATAATGAGTTAATTTTAAAACTTTTAAATTAGGCTTGTGATGTCTTTAGATGAATAACAATATATTCCACGTACTTTCAGAGCTGTAGAAAATTCATGCACATTCCCTATTTTCATGATCGGACCGGAATCTCGGGCACATTTGGAATGCAAATACACAATCACTTCTAAAATCCATTGATATTGGACTTCAGTGAGATTTACTATCATGAGACTAGGCCTGGATGCAGAGATGTCCGCTAGTAAGGAGATCCCTATGGTTGCTATGGAATTGTTTTATTGTATGGTATTTTCCATAAGTAAAACAAACTCCTTGACAATATGGAGTTCCCTAACCAAGGGGACATCTATGCATCCCGGCCAGATGCACATGTGAAACTCGAACGGTGGATCCCGCTTGAAATACTTCCATGAATTTAGGGGTGCATCGTGTCCAGGATCCACTGCATGTAATGGCTCACTCTTGTGTAGACCCCAGGGACACCGACAGTCGCACATTTCTCTGGACCAAACGCGACGATCCCGTACTGAACCAGCTTGTTACTGTAACAACAGAACAACTACATTCAACACACTCAACCGATAAACATATGATCGTTTTAACTACCTACTTTTGTTTCGTGCGTCAGACATTCTTGAAATGTGTGATAGGCCTAATTCAAGTAGCCAGACCCTCGAATTCTTTTTGTAAGAGGAAACGTTTAATCGATTATATTTACTCGTTCTTTTCATTACAGAAAGACAAATTAAAAACCGGTATTTGTATAATTTTAAGAGGTGTAGTCGTTGTAAAGTGCTGGCGACAACACGCTTTCCTGGGTCAGTCCATTCCTTTGAACTCTCCCACGGCTTTCCTGTAAAACGTAAAACCTTAATCTGTTCTGTAGTAAGGCACCAATCATCGTTGTAAGTCGTTAGTTCTTCATCTCCCAATACACTTTCTTCAGTAGTTTTCTATGTCGAATGCTGTGTTTAGGTCTATGAAAGCGACGCCCGTGATTTCCTTTCTCTGAAAGCCGTCCTCTGTATAAGATTCAGGATTTGTCCGCACCGGTTCTGAAACCTGCTTGTAGTGGAATAAACCTTTCCTCCAAGGTGCTTGAGATAGGCTACGGTTGAGGAGCTTTAAAAGGTGGCACAACAAGGATACACTATTTTACTCGTCGTTTTGAGATTGGTTTTTGAGGTTGACGGGCCACAATCATCATCAGTTAAAAAAACCAAAAGTAGTTACTATATAAGCTTATTATATAGTCTCTAAAAAACAACAAACTGTGGCTTAAAATGTCATACCATACCTTACCTATTGTAAGTTAAAGTAGTCATGTCTTCAGGAAGGCCTATAATTATGTATTCACACTATTTACAACTACTAGCGATTGTACGAAAGTACGTGGAAACTAAATGAAAATCACAATTAAACTTATTGTTGTGTGCAGTCCGTGCTGAACACTTTTACAATGCACTAAACGAGCCATTAACCATTGCACTTATAATAACTCTTTACACTTGCACTTGGCACACGAGATTCGTTTTGAATTGAACAAACGCGAACGGAAAAAATAATGATCTATATAGAAAGGTAAAGTCACGTGGTATTGTGCAGCACCCTAATTAGGCCCGCTACCCCCACTCTACTCACCCCACCTCCATAAAAAATTTTGATCACTTTGCTTTTCATTTATTAAAGCAAGCAGTGGCCTCTTTGGCCGCTGTCCGCAAATTGTTTCATCGGCACCACAGATAATAAATTCACTGGGTGATAATAAGTTATCTGTGGTCGGCACATTATACGTCAAACAAGCTAGTTACACAAGAAATCTTTTCTGTGTGCACGTGTGACACATCAGTGAAGCTAAAAGGGTCATATACAGATACTTATAATTTATAAATTATACTGGATAAATGCGTGTGTGCATTCACACTGTTCTGTGCAAAACAACCGAAATACCTGCAGTAGTTCGAATGAAGTACGAAATCGTAAATTTCATTTTAGGCAGAAAGCAATAGAATGAAAGGATTAGTGGTAGAAGAGTTTCTACCTTCTAAACATGCTATCAGTAATATTTTGTTGTGTGTTGATTAGCATGTGTTGAAAGGGATTGGTAATACTTGTGTGAAGTCATGGTGGTCGAGATTCGCTTGCATTAGCGCATAGCTTATGTGCATACTGTGCCTTACGCGCAGCCGGCCGAGGCGGCGCTACGCGCAATGCAGTCTCTCAAACAACGCAACAATCAGTGCGACGAAGTTTACGAAAACGAAAACTGAAAGACACAGTTTTTTAGCTAATGAATAGGCCTATCTACTGGTGTAATTTATTATTTTCTTATTTTTTTTTGTAACTTGTGATCGAGTTGGAAATCGGGCGAAACGATTTTTTTCAATTATTCTTGCAAATTATTTAATATAATATGTATAAAGTAATGAAAACATTAACTTATTTGAATTAACATGGATATACATTAGGTGAATACACATTCTGAGTGGTAAATCAGGCGTATAAGTGTGTAACTTCCAAAGTTATTACAGAAAACATACATCAGCCTAAAAAATCAAAATTTGGTGTTTGATAATTGTTTTGATGGTGTTCCGACACGGTTTTTTTGTGAAAACTTTGTACAGAAGTATCATGAAACTGTTTAGAACATATTCTGAAAATTTCAGCTTGTTATCTTTCCGACGCCACAAAAGTACTCCAAACGGCTTCCTTCGCTTCGGCTAAAAAGCTTTTGGGATCATTGGGGTCTTTCTCTGGTTTCATTCAGTAGAGCGACCACTCTCGCCTGTCTACACATCGTCGGTCGTCGGTATCGTCATCTGCGATACACATTACACAGACATTAAGCTTCAGCAGCCATTAGAGTCTTTGGGCAGAAATTCTGAATTTGTTCCACCCTGAGTTCATCCACAACGGCCGCTTTGTTCTGCTTTAGAGTCTTCGTATGCTTTGACTTTCTTCCAGCCGTCTTGCCGTGATGAGCAGTTGACTTGCTACCTGGTTTGTGGCGGCGTTTCTCCCGTTAGGTTTTGGTTTTGTCGCATCCCCACTTAGGTTTTCAGGACCTTAAGGAAGGTCCTTAGGTTTTTAAAGCCCTTCTGCTGTTCTGTTTCATGTCAGGTTTTCCATAAGTCCGCATCACTTTGCCTTTCGGTCCTCCGCTATGGCTGCCTTCTCCAGCTTCCACCGTCTCTTCTGTAAATGGGTCTTCCTCAAACAAGGGCTATCCAGGAAGGGTTTGGCATCTCCGTTTCTATCCAGATTCTGTTATGCAGCCTCTTGGGATGTTCCTTCTTGAGATTTGTTTGACTATAGTCCAATGAAAGTGTCGTACATCTCGATTTGGGGAGGGATAATAATAAACCTGCCATTCTTTTGCCTTGAGAACTTTTGGTCAGAATGCTCATGGACAGAGACATACATCCTGTTATCCAGTGGTGACACATTAGAGCTTTCCTAGTATAAAAACTTTCCCATTCATAAGATAGCTGGACATTTTTGCATAACGTCATTATGAGGTAACCAATCGTATTCAAAATAAATAATTGTCAACTCTGTCAGTATATTATTTCATTAATGAGCACATTCAAAGCAAATTAGTTTCAAAAATCAAACTAAGTATAGGCCTTCATTCACGCATTCATTACTTATGCCTACGAAGTTAATTAGTTATATCTGTGCTTATGCAATGCAATACATTTAGTATATTAATTTTAAAAGAATTAATAAAATATAGTTTTTTAAAGCTTCTTTATCTATATATGAAGAAATTTCCTGTCAGATATTTCGAGGTAACTTTACCCACCTTGTTTCGGGCGTAATGCCCTTCATCTTCAGTGGACCCCCACTGTCTCCCTTGCACGAGTCTTGACGCAACTGGGACCCTCCAGCACACATCAATTTCTCGCCCACATCTGTGTTGTGCATTGTCTTGTAAATCGCGTTGCAGACTGCGTTGGGTACAGTCGGCAGCCCAACCTTCAGCATTACACTGGACCTAGGCCCTGTATAAAGAAGGCTGTATGTATTCTGTCCTAATAGCAACAACTTTGACTGCAGAAAACTGTATTTAATGAAAGTTCTGTAATATTGGTAAGCTTTTATTGTTATAAAGGCACGCAAGGACAATGTTATAATAACCGGTAACGCACTGAGCAGTACCACAACAAGCACTAGTATGTCCTCCACTGAAAATTAGTTCTGCTAACTGAGTGGGTAAACTATAAATACAAATGTATTTATTTATGTATTCACCATGCAGGGAGTTGACCCCGCCGACTTGAAATACGTCGTACATCAAAATACAAAAAGTCAAATATGTTTAATAGGTCGTGAGCGCCCGACTTGGTTCCTTGTGAACTCTTTACTGCATGTTACCAGAGATGGGGGTGTTACCTTTCTCCGTGGCTCCCCATCCGGCAACTGTCAGATTCTTGTTGTCCAAAACTCTTGTCTGGTCCAATCCTACCGGTAGGCAGATAGTCTGGATGTATTCTGCAAAGACGGAGGAAATATTTTAGACTAAAGTCGGTAAATCTTCGAACAAAGGCTGACCAAAATAATTAGAGATGATTAAAGTGAACATAATGAACTATACCTGGGAGAAAACATAGGAAGGTTAGGTAGGTACAGTAATAGGGTTATGACCTCCGACCTTGTGTGGTCGTTCATTATCATCCAGAGTCTGTCATCATTGTTCTGTTATATTATACGACATCGAATTTGAAAAACCAGCGCTATATTTCCAGATACTCAACAAAACAGCAGCTGTACTGGACTGTACTGTACTGGACAATATACTGGTTGAGTTCCATGAATCAACGAAGAGTTATCGTTTAATTCTGGCACATTAGTTCGTTGACTAATTTGATTTATGGGGGCATGGCTGTCATAATTTCGTTTAGTGATTGTTGAAATTTGGAAAGCTGACTTATTTATGTCATTCTTTATGTAACGTCTATTCTATTCTGTTCGTGAAACTAATTCCAAAGGGAGACCGTAAGTACAACTATAACATTTACAATACTCATAATAATACTCACTCCCTATGTTGGCGACCCCGTCAAGGCGAATAAGGGCGACATCGTTCATCAGAGTCGCGCGAGAGTATTCAGGGTGGACGAACTTCTCCTCGATTCCCAAGTCTTGTGGGGGGTCGGCACAAAATTGGTTTTCCCCTTTCCCCTCGCAGTCGGGATCCGACGAGGTGTTGTGCTCCCCAAGTCGAACGAACACCCTGAGAGGGAAGCAAAGTTAGGTTGGCTCTGCCGGATGAATCGCGATGTAAGGTATGTAACCGACCAAGAACAAGAACTGGTAATTGAAAATGTACACAGTGGCGTAGCTTGAAACCACGGCCTCGGGACATTATTACCCTTCGCCTTCGGGTAGACAGAGGGTTCTGAGATCTCTTCTTTCTACCGCCCGCAGTTGCAGCAACTCGAGTCGTGGGTTCGTGTGCATGCGTTTGGCTGCATATTATACTATACCCGGCACTATAGAGTCGAGTTGGCGGGTCTCTGTCATTGAGTTGTAAATATAATTCGGGTTAGTTCATGGATTCCTGGTTGTATAAGCAACAATTACACAATTGCTATATGTAATCCTTTTGCGTACCATGGGAAGCGGGTTGCCTACACATTGCGTATTTAAAACTATAAACAACACGTTTTTTACTTTGTAAGTTTTACACGAAATAAGCTTACGCTCCAGTTAGAGCGCTTACAGCGAAATCAATAATAAAAAATAAGCCACGCTCCAGTTAGAGCGCTTTACGTTTATCAGGGCTTTTTGAGTAATAAGCTAGGCTTATTTTAATATCCTCCATACACCTGGACAAAGTATTCAAATGTTTCAAATAGCAAAACAAACACCAGTTACTGGCCAGTCTTGTACTTTGAAACGCTATTCAGAAACTCACGAAGTAACCCGAAGAAGTGATGAGATGAAAATACATCTTTATTTTATTTACTTTCGAATAACTATTGTCGGCGAGTATAACGGAATGATTTGGGTAAATGTAAGTTTCATGATAGTTCACTCTAAGTTTACTTACAGGTTGGTATCGTTGGGGATGCAGTGGGCGGCAGTTAGAACATAACGGTCACTGATTAGTGCACCCCCACAGCGGAAGCGAGTACCTGGTGCAAAACAAACAGACCAAGTGGTGATGTAATGAAGAGTCCGTTTTTCGGATAAATAATTAGAACTGAATAGAAAGCAGCAAACAAAATGAATAGCACACATATGATTGTAATACCAGCCAGAAAAAATATAAGGCAGCTCCGATGGGAAATAAAACAAATAACTGACAAGATAGCCAAGTGCTTCTCTAGTTCCTTATATATCTACTTGAAAAAGTCCAGAAGTGATAATTTTCAACCATAAATTGCAAGTTTGAAAACTCCAAAAACAGTGGGCGTGACTAATGAGGCTATAGTGCACTCAATCTATATTAAGCGGATTACCACCTTTATGAATGTATCATGCCCACTATTGTATGACCACCTTTATATCATGCCCACTATTGTATGACTACCTTTATATCATGCCCACTATTGTATGACTACCTTTATATCATGCCCACTATTGTATGACCACCTTTATATCATGCCCACTATTGTATGACTACCTTTATGAATGTATCATGCCCACTATTGTATGACTACCTTTATATCATGCCCACTATTGTATGACCACCTTTATATCATGCCCACTATTGTATGACTACCTTTATATCATGCCCACTATTGTATGACTACCTTTATGAATGTGTGATAATGGATTTAGAGAACGCCAAGAAACCGTAGATTTTCTTTGAAACAGCGTGTATAAATCGAGCGGTAAGATGTGTGAGATCAGCAATTGAGAGAGTGGGCGAATTATTAAGTCAGCTAGACATATCGAGCAATGTGTTGTCGTCATAGTCATAGCTATAAAATTCATAGAAGAGACGGTCGCCCCATGGGGTAAATTTGAACGGAATTTGGCGCGGGATTTCCCGTCACCTGTTGCTGTTTTCTTGCTGCGCTGAGTGGACTATAGTTCGTCTCTATCCAAGATGCACGTCGGTAAAGAGGACTCCTCAAAGGGCGGCTCATTTCCTGCTCACTGTGCAAGGTTGTAAACGTCAAGCTTGTCACCAGGAAGGATGCACAGTTTTTAAAAAAGTTTATCACCAATAATATCTATTCAAATAAGGAAAACACCCACTTGACAATAGGAAGACGGGGGCTCAGGATTCTGTCCCTTTACAAAGGGTCGACCATAATTATCTCTTGCTTCGACGGTCCATGTCGTTTGGAGCTGTCTTTACTATGTTAGAAGCTAAGTGGTTTGCCAAATAAAGGGGATGATTGACAGCATAAGTCTCCAACAATAAGAAACAGTTCCTTTCAGTTCTCATTTTGCCGGCGTGTATCTTGAATCGGGACAGACTTTAGCTATGCCCCGACAACCCCTGCCAACAGACGCGCTGATAATATGCAGATGCATATGAGACAACGAGATAGGCTGGTATTTGTCCCGTACGTCACTATCAGATAATCTGTGACACTTCCTAGCTTGATAGGTCGAGGAACTACCTGTCTCCGTCTCGTATGCGAGAAGAGCCATCCACCGGAAGTCTGTGATGGAAGCCGCCTCTCCACCGAATACCCTGTTTGGAATGTCGGGGGCGCCGCATATGGTCCAGTTGTTGATCAGTCCGATGTTTGGGTGGTGCGTCACAATCGATGGAGCCTCGGGTCTCTGGCAGCAGACAAGGGGACGGAGCGGCTGTTCAGATAACACAAGTTATTTGATCAATCTCAAGCGACTCTGCACAAAATGCACTGTTGTTAAATCGGAAGACCACCTTTACGAATGTGGGAAAGAACTCCAGAAGTCTGTTGATATTCCTTGAGAAGCGTGCTTGAAAGAAGGGGTAGTTAAGGATATGAGCTCCGTACGGTATGAGACTAGTTGGAATGACAAGTTGCACTTTAAAGGTTGATATTCCTTGAAAAGCGTGCTTGAAAGAAGGGGTAGTTAAGGATATGAGCTCCGTATGACGTTGGGATGACTTAAAGTTGCACTTTAAAGGTTGATATTCCTTGAAAAGCGTGCTTGAAAGAAGGGGTAGTTAAGGATATGAGCTACGTATGAGACTGGCTACAAAAAATACGTTGGGATCTTACTTAAATTTCAGTTTGAAAGTTGACATCTAATTACGCTGATCATTCGGTGTCTAGGTTAAAATAATTACCTTAATTTTATAAGAGAAAAACAATTGAATGTCTGCTGTCCAACATAAATTGGGTGACCACAAAGTTCCAGCGTACTAAACATAATTATAAAAATATATTATATTAAATACAAAGGGTTTTTAACATTTCCTACGTGTTGTTTTATAAATGATTAATATATTGGCAAATATCCTCAAGCAAGGATTGATAACTGAACGCCTTTATCTTCAACGTTGTGTGTGGTTACAGATCCAGCCTCACAAGAACATATTGTAAGAGAAGAGATCGTGTCTCTTTCGTATAATGAGCGGTGAGTGTGAACTTGTTCGTGCATTTAGGGTATTGACTCGCACACCTAAGAAATAATTTCTAAATGGATTCTACAATATAGCATCGTAAGCTGAGTTCGCATAGGATTGATCATTTGTGTTCGTACACAAAATTGATAGCCCGTCTGTTCATTGCTTTTTGTCGCAGCACTTCTTCACTTGTACATTGAACACTGTACGACGTCTACTCGGGTTTGGTTGAGTGGGGAGTGAGATGGAGGTTTACCAATATACACACAATTATTATACTAGTATAAAAGACCACCACAATCCTTCCCCATCTGCAGCCGAGTCAAACAAAGAAATAAAAGCCGGGGATTGGTCAAGAGAAAGAAGAGTGGCAACCCATCAAGATGTCCTCTGATCGTCCTTACATTTGGATTACCCTAGTCACAACTTTAAATCTAAATTAATGTTCGAGTATTCTCTGACTACACCACAAAGCGGAGATTTGGCTGATTACCTGTCCGGTGTAGAAACGATAGGCGCGTAAATACAATAACAACATTACAAAAACAGTTGCGCAGTCCAAGGCCGTTGCGTGAGGGTCGATGGAATGAGTTGTCGGGGACGTTCAAGGCTAAGATTGCCGTGTCGTCCATCATTATCTGTTTGGGTCACCCAACACTTCGGTTACAAATCCAGATATGGGGGGAAGAGAGGGCAACATGAATGTATAAGTAACTGCCAAAATGTTCAGGGAGGTGACCGATTTGGCTTTTGGTTGCAACGCTTCTTAAATTGTTCCAACTTTGTACGCTGTTGAATTGTATTGATAAGCTCACACAGACGCGACAGTGTTCTTTCTATCGAAGTCAAACCTTGAAGTGTTCACTGCACAGCTGATGGGGAAGCAAACACTCCGGAACGTAGGTGTTAATAAATAGAATATATATTTACTAAGGAACTGAGTCCGTTTTATTGTAAACACTAGGCTACTACACAAAACACGGAATTGCCACTACCGTGGACTTTTGGGTTATTGATAATAAATGATATGCCTACTGGCACCCAATCTAGCACAGAATAGACAAAAGTCTCCCGCGAACCACGCGCTTCGACAGTCCAGGACCTTCGCCTCGACCTTGCATCCTCTGGTCCCACGCTTCCAGACATCCACCCAACTCAGCAGACCAGCTAGTCTAACTATATATTGCACATGTACTGAGTTCACTCTAGGAGGTTCAATGACACCGCTAGTATTATACAACTACACGATACAATAGCAGACGTATTGTACAGATGGGTATTATGAACAAGGGTCAAATGATGAGGTGATGTTGAAACGAGGATGTAGTTCAAGATCGATTTTGCAGCAAATCCGAAACGTCAGTTTTTAATAATGACAATCAACGCGGCGTATCCCGACAGCCAAGAAGTAATAACGCCTAATGTGTTTTGGCCTTAAGGCCACCCGTATGCCTCTATGCTGCCCATGTTAAATCTCTGAAACTGATGTACCTTTTTCTCAGATACTATCCAACTTACAGGATTGAAATTTCTGGGGTACTCTAATACACTTGTGTTCTATACTTTAAAGAGGGCTTTTTTAGAAATAAGTTATGGTTAATTTGTTATGAATTTTTTCTCAAGTGTATGTTTTTTGTACATTTTTTCCTACATTTCTCAACATGAATGAGTTCATATTATTGTTATTTCTATAGGTATCTAAAAAAGCCCTCTTTAAAGTTTGTAAATAGTATTGATTAGTATGTACAGAAAATTTCAATGAGCTAGGACCTTCCTGAGCTGAGAAAATGGTACCTTTGTACAGTACAAATGTAGTTTTGAGATACGCAAGGTTAAAGATTTAATTTGGTTTTACCAGGCTTGAGTGCAGTTTTTTTGCCCATGGGCTTCTACCTTATTATGGTGGGCAGGTTTGCATGTTTTGTGGATCCTGAGAGCTATGCAGGTGGAAGCGTATGCTTCTAGTAGGGACACGGTAGTCGCTAAAACATTTCACCAGCGGCTACCGATGAACGCTACGCGTAAACAAACCGCACATTGGTTGAAATAGTTTATTATTTTCTAGGCCAATTATTTGGAGCTTGAGACAGTGAACTGTACATCACAGTTGGAGCACAAGAGATCTATATTTGAGACTAGGCCTGTACTAGCTTTACACTTTATAGTGACACATGTTCTTTGTTTACAATGCATGCAAGATTCTAATTGTCTTAGTCCCAAATTCCTGTGACAGATCTACAAATGTTTTCTCAGTCCCCACTGTCACTTGAGAGATGATTATACTGTTCAAATGAACTCTGCATTTTAACAGTGATGCACTTACAGGAGGTACAAATGTAGAATCATCCTGCGAAAGACAGGATGGTGTAGATAAAAGTTGTTTACTTCGTAGGCCTAGGCTAGGGCCAGCCCTTACTTGGTGTTACACATTTGCAGTAAGTTTACAAGTGAAAATGTATCTTGCGATGGACGCACAGTGTTCAATCTAGTAGAAGTCCTTTTAATAAACACTTTAGGTGGTCCACCCATCTTGAAATAACGAAAATTACCACTTCAAATGAGAGAAAACTCGCAATGTTTACTACTAAAAAGTGTGGTTATAAACTGACAATACCAATGAACTCACAGCCTTGTCGACAATTTAACCAGTTTGACCAACTTACTTCAATCATAAAACTAAAGTCACTAGATTTAAAACCTAGGCGGGAAGCAATACGAAAGTGAAATACATTCACATACAGCCACACCGACCGCAAAAGAGTGAAAATACGGGAAAATCAAGCGTAGCGCTTCACTAAAAATAATAAATAAGTAAGTTATAAATTCAGTACATGAAATATGGTTATATCATCTAATTAGAAATAGAATGAAGTATATAATACAAAAAAAAAAAAAAAAAATGATACCCTAAAATTTTCTCGCATACGGGTGGCCTTAACAATACAAGACTCATTTAATGTATACAGTTGTGGCAAATTTCATAGAGAGGTTTCTTCGCCGTCATTCCGACGAATGTAAATAAAATGGACAGACAGTCAGAGCGCTATAGCCATGTTTCTCCCACAGACCGAAAGCAACAACAAAAACACTAACCAATAACCATACTCTTCAAAACACTGGACACAAAACGAATCCATTTACATGGACTAATGAATAATGATATCTTTATAGGTAGGACACCTGCTTTGTCCATAGCATCCCAGGACGGGGCTATCAGAGAGACGTGTGGCAGGACGTGTCAAAGTTTATAAATACTTTCAAGAAGGGTAGGAACAAAAAGCCGGCGGTCCGCGAAATTGGCCACAACTGTAGAAATGAAACTATGGGTTTTTGTAATAATGTGTCATTGTTGTTTGGATAACGATCTTCCAATTTTGAAACTTGAACTCCAAATCAAATATTAAAATGTAAAAAGTGTTCTTTCTAAAATATAATACTCATTTTACGTAAGAAACTTTCCCAGGAACAACCCATCCAATACCAGTTCCAACCAATCTCAGATATGTTCTCTGCGCCACACTGGGTGCTGCTGAGGATGCTGTTGATATCGGAGTAGTATGGGGACCGCGATCACCTTCCTCAGCAGCAGATACAACGTGGGACAGTGTTGTAGCGCAACACACATATCGTTGTAGCGAGCTTAGCTTACCCCAGAGATGTTCTCTGCGCCACACTGGGTGCTGCTGAGGAAGCTGTTGATATCGGAGTAGTATGGGGACCGCGATCACCTTCCTCAGCAGCAGATACACCGTGGGACAGTGTTGTAGAGCAACACACATATCGTTGTAGCGAGCTTAGCTTACCCCAGAGATGTTCTCTGTGCCACACTGGGTGCTGCTGAGGAAGCTGTTGATATCGGAGAAGTATGAGGACCACGATCACCTTCTTCAGCAGCAGATACACCGTGGGACAGTGTTGTAGAGCAACACACATATCGTTGTAGCGAGCTTAGCTTACCCCAGAGATGTTCTCTGCGCCACACTGGGTGCTGCTGAGGAAGCTGTTGATATCGGAGTAGTATGAGGACCGCGGACGCTCGGTAACCTTCTTCAGCAACAGATACAACGTGGGACAGTCTCGTAGAGCAACACACACCCCGCTCATGTTATCTGGGGTCATACATGATGCATTCAGCTCAGCGTTCACTGCGGACAACAATTCACACAACTGTAACAACAACTGCAACCCAGATCCTTTTTATGTTTTTTTAATAACCGTATCAAGAAACTTGTTATTGTATGTGGTAAATTTTGCAGAGTGTTTTCTTCGACGAATTATACGCCCAACTAAATTATTTTAAAAAGGTTAGCTACAAAAGATACAGCGCCATAGCCAGTCTCTCTCAAAGACAAAAACCATAAACAAAAACATGGCGTTGACATACTCTGCAACACTAAACACAAAACAGATCCATATAAGTGGGAATTTAAGATTGAAAATTAAAGAATTTACACACACTCATTTTGTATTAATTCCTTTTTTCGAATTATGTAGGCCTATTCGTTATTGTTGGCATAATGTATTTGTTACTACTTACTAGTTTGAATTACAAAAGTTAGGAGATTATATTGGTAAAACTCACACTTTCTTGTGTTCGCTATCTCTATAACTGCCCGTTGGGTGGGAAAGCTAATTATAGAGTATAATTAAACAAGATAATATGTTATATTAATTAATTAATTAATATAATATGTTATAATTAATTAATTAATTAATGATTGCACTTTGCGATACGTCCCAATAGGGAACACGCATATGGAAATTTTAATCGATTTTTAAATACCTTGTCTCTCATTTAATAATTTTGTGTCTTTGAATTTTGAAAAACGGATCAGTCTATGCCTCAAAATAATTGGTTTAGTAACGATAAATAAAAGGGCGCGAAAAACGAGCCGCCGCCATGTAGAGTGGATTTGACGTCATGGTTTTGTACAGTGTACGCTCACCGCCTCAGCGATTGGTCTGTTACGCCACATCTACAGAATCATTGCGTCACAGCCACCTGTACGCGTTTCAGGTCCCCGAGTTTAAACTTCAATAAATGCGACCACATTAAACCTATTTAAAAATTTATTTTTTACTTGGGACTCGCATTAATATACTTTTTGTATCTGATACTATTAAACTAAGTGTTTGGTTTAACAAAAAAAATCGTACGCGTGTTGCCTATTATAATTGGTTGGCACAGATGTGTTGTTATAGTTGTCATAAAAACTACACTGCTTTCCGATTTCTATTAACTAAGGTTGCATATAATGTTGATTATCATTTCTAAAAAGCCTTCCCACTTTTGCCAAATAATCATTATGTTAATCGAGTTACCTAATGATATATTAATAATAGGGATTAGATTGATCTGTGATAACTCTCTCCAAGAGTAAGGTTCAATAATATTGTCAAACACAGCGAGGAAAGTACAAACACTGTTATAACTGAGTACATTTGATGATGATGATGAAGAAGATGATGATGAAGATGATGATGATGGTGATTATGATGATGATGATGACGATGATGATGGTGATGATGATGATGATGATGATGATGATGATGATGATGATGATGATGATATATTTGGGCTTACAAGTCTCTTATTTTGGCTTTGATGCTAATCTAGACGAGGAGTGGGTTAGTTATAAATAATTAGTTACTTATTATAGTTAGTTTATTTTCATACATTGCATTATTAAACATATATTGTGATGAACCCCAAGCTTATTTTATATAAGCTACAAACAATCTTTTTTACTGAGGTATTTGGAAAAGACTAGATACAGTAGTGCTTACTAGCCTATATCTAGCACGCTGCAATTAGGTGTTAATGAAGTGAAGCAATTGAAGAAAATGAATAGGCAACACGCGTACGATTTTTTTTTGTTAAACCAAGCACTTAGTTTAATAGAATCAGATACAAAAAGCATATTAATGCAAGTCTTAAGTAAAAAAGAAATTTTTAAATAGGTTTAATGTGGTCGCATTTATTGAAGTTACAACTCGGGGATCTGAAACGCGTACAGGTGGCTGTGACGTCATGATTCAGTAGACGTGCGTAAGAGACCAATCGCTGAGGCGGTGAGCCTACACAGACACAAACCATGACGTCAAATCTCATCAACATGGCGGCGGCTCGTTTTTCGCGCGCTTTTATTTATCGTTACTAAACTAATTATTTTATGGCATAGACTGATCCGATTTTAAAAATTCAAAGACACGAAATTATTCAATGAGAGACAATGTATTTAAAAATCGATTAAAATTGTCATACGCGTGAATTCCCTATTGCGGATTTCCTACGTTCCGGCCATCATCTGCAACGAGTTTCATGAGCGCCAGCCTCAATCCTAAAAACAGCTTTTAAAACAGTGGCGCTGTGGACGGTCGAATAGGTAAAAGATGCTGCAGACATAGATTTGTGGCCATTGTTGTTTTGGTTTTAGTCCTTGTGTACTTGACAACACACCTTTATAGTTTTAAGATTGCGCTGGCATTTGCTATTACAGCTAGACCTACTTTTATGAAATAAAGACGTATCAATCAAGGTAAAAATAATTGGTCTACCTCTAAAATTGTATTTTATAGATATATTAGTAGATTCATTGAAGTCAAATTTTTCCCCAGTAGAAAAGGTAAACATAAGTGTTCGACTTTACGAGTAATTTCACTTGCAATTAAAATGTGACGTCTCTTTCTGCCTAATCCAGACATTGCGTTCTTAATGGAGGTTAACAGTTTGACACAGTCATGGTGAGTCCATCACTATTACTTGGTGTTGAACGACGTACTCGACAAGTGGGTCATATTATGACGTCGGAGTAGATTGAGGAATGGACAAGTGGGGGAAAAACATAGATTGCAATTTTAGATGGGTTGATTGGTGGATAGAAAGGGGAAATTGGAGGATATCATTTCGTCGCCTCGTACGACTGACAGAGTTACCCTGGCCAAATTCTACCCCGGACCGGAGTGCAGTGCCGACAAATTATACCGATCGATATTAATAATATGTTTTGTTTGATTAACAGTAGATGGAAATGACAACAATAACTCTTTTATTATTCGTTGAAGATATAAAGGATATCAACATATAAAGGATGTGTCGTAACACATGTACCGACTTCTATTTCATAGTATATTACATAACACCACGTAACATTCTGCCATAAGATCAATGATTAATAAAAATGAGTATGTTGGATCACTAGCGCAGATTGTCTCCCCTCCTCCCCGATCACCCCCATAAGATGTTTACACCCGGTAAAGCTAACACTCACCGCAGTATGAAAACACTGACATGAGTAAACAGACGCTAAACAAGGCTTTAATGTTTTCCATCGCTGTGTGTTGAGCTCTTATCATGTCCGTGGGTCGAGGTTAACTGCTGCAAGATCACTGCATCGTTGTTGGGAGGACACGGAGTACAGCGCTGGTCAAGATAGTGACACCATGCAGTGTTAGCGGCTCCGTGGTCATTCCCCTAGGGGCGCCCGGTGTTGCTAAAGACCCACTTAACCCGAACACACATGTCGAGTCATTAGACGCTGACACTTTTGCGTAATGCTGGGTTCTTATGGTCCAAAGCCGGCGCACAGCGTTCGTCGTTGGGTAAACAGAAATTAATCCTATTTAAAAAGGGGAGGAGTCATCACGTACGACGTTCCGTTGCCTGATTGGCCAACGTCTAACGCTATACGCCGGCGTCAGAGCATGATCTAATAATATCTCTCGTAACGTGTGTTTTCTTCGTATATCATCAATATTCGAGTCGTAAATGCTTAAAACTGTGAACAATAATAAGGATACAGGACCTATAATTTAACCTGAGATCGGAGATGGCGCTGATAGACCGCTTTTTCGGATCTATGTGGGAGGCGGACTGCCGTGTGTACTGTGTACCACGTTACGTCATGCGCGACCTTGAACGAAACGTCGCGTGGACGAGCAGACCTTAGTAATAACAATAATTTTTGTAGGAATCCCTGTTATAGGGTGCACACCAGCTTTATCTGATGTGCCCCTCTTCAGGTGACTTACTAGGTATTAGGGTGTTTGGATAGTTGGGAAGGAATGCCCGAGGGCTGATAGTATGACTCAGTCCCAGCATTCGCCTTTGCGACTGAGGAAAACCTCGGAAAAAACCTTCAGTCAGAACTGCCGGTAGCCGGAATCGAACCAGCGACCTCCCGAATGAGAGTCTCGCGTCTTACCGCTGAGCCATCTCTATCGGTGTCCTTATAGTTACGAAAAATATTAATATACTACTCTCTATCCCAATTTTAGATACACGCCGGCCAAATGAATCCCCTTCATTTGGCAAACCACTTACCTTCTAACATAGAGAAGACAGCTCCAAACCACATGGACCTTCGACCTTAAATATTCAAGACTACAGCCATTCTCATAAAGGGTTTGTAAGATAAGTAGAATGAAATGGTTCTGGCCGTAATACGGTGGTCAATTTTTTTATATTAAGGCACCATTATATTCGTAGTTTTGTTACGTCGTTATTCGTGTTTTAGTTTCTAATAAATCGTAATTTGTTTCAATTTTCGTTTTGATATAAGTTATTGTATGTTATTCTATGTTTTACGGCAACAAGGTTGTTATTATTATAAAAGGCAGTTTCATTTAGTGATGGTCATTTTTCTGGAGCAAGAGATAATTATGGCCGACCCTTTGAAAAATAACCAAATCCTGAGCCCCCGTCTTCGCTATAGGCAACACGCGTACGATTTTTTTTGTTAAACCAAACACTTAGTTTAATAGTATTAGATACAAAAAGTATATTAATGCAAGTCGCACGCAAAAAAGAAATTTTTAAATAGGTTTAATGTGGCCGCATTTATTGAAGTTTAAACTGGGGATCTGAAACGCGTACAGGTGGCTGTGACGCAATGAGTCTGTAGACGTGGCGTAACTGACCAATCGCTGAGGCGGTGAGCGTACAAAGTACAAACCCATGACGTCAAATCCACTCTACATGGCGGCGGCTCGTTTTTCGCGCCCTTTTATTTATCGTTACTAAACCAATTATTTTGAGGCATAGACTGATCCGTTTTTCAAAATTCAAAGACACAAAATTATTAAATGAGAGACAATGTATTTAAAAATCGATAACAATTTTCATACGCGTGTTCCCTATTGTCAAGCGGGTCGTTTTTGTTATTTGAATAGAAATCATTGGTGGTCACTTTTTTTGAACTGTGTATCCTTCATGGTGACAAGTTTGACGTTTACTACCTTGCACAGTGAGCGGTCACAGTTTTGAGTCACTCTTTTGAGTCTCTGCTTATTTTTTTTTTTTTTATATAGTGTGTAACACGCGCGCGCCCTCGAGAGGCGACGCCCGAGGGCGCCGTTCGCACTCGACTGGACAATGTCCATGACGGAAATTTTCCTGGCTTTCCGATGGCATTTTCGGATTTTCCATTTTCCCCCTTTTTCCCGCTCGTCTTTCGGCTAGAACGTGGAAATGTGCGGATTTTCATCGTTTTCGACTTTTTCGTACCGCCGCCCGTGGCCCCGCGTACCGAACGCGTTTTTCGCGTTCCGCCGCGACAGTATCCGGCGCCCACTCCCGGCGCAGACGAGGGTATTTTTTTCGACCCCCCCACCCACCCCCCTCGACCCGTCACCCCGTGTTTTCTGCGGAAATGCGCGGAATTTCGACGACCCCCTCGCGCGCCCGTCGCCCCTCTCCGGGAAATCTCTGTCGGAAAATTCTCGCCTTCTCCCCGCCCGAAGTCGATTAAAGGGCGCAACTTTTGACGCGCCCCTCGTCGACGACGACCGTCCCGTTCGAAAGTTACGGGCACCCAAACGCGAAAGTTTTTCTCGCACGGCGACGGGCCTGATTTGGTACGTTTTAAAGGGGTCACATTCCAACCGCCCTGCCCGTCGAACCGAACGAGATATACCGTTCGTTTTCGTTTCGTTACCGTCGGTCATCATCTGGGTAACTATTATTTGGAAATTTTTTCGAATCGTCCCGGAACTTTCGTCACGCGGATCGTGTACATTTGGAACCGTCTTCCGTTAAACAGTGACGGTACCAGTTTTTTTTCCACATTTTGGGGTTTTTTACTTTTTTGACTTTTTCATCCTAAAGAACTAACCCATAGCTACGTTTAGTACTCGTGAAATTTTGAATTTCGTCCCCGATCCTTAGTTATGGGCACTTTAATTTTCGTTTTACACGGATTTAGAGTTTATTTTTTTTCGTCAAGTTGGCATTTTTTTTTTTTTTTTTTTCGTTTATGGATGCTGAAAAATTGCCCGTATACGGCGTTATTTTTTCACGCTATTGGGTAGATGTGGAATTTTCGTTTCTTAATTTTATGTTTGGAACGTCCCCCAAATGTCCCGTTTTGAAATCGGACAGCCCATTTTGGTATATTTGGAAAGGTCGATTCAATATTAAATATTAGAGCTCTTTAAATCACGGAAAAAGCTCCGGCAGCAGCTTTAATACACGCCCGTGTAAAATGATGCGTATTTTTTTTATGTAAATTTACTGTTTGTCCAACGTAATTGTTGTACAACTCCTTTATCGACTGGAAGCTATTCCAGAGAAGTAAGTAATGTCATCTAACGGCGTCCTAAGAACCACAACAAATGCGCGCTGGCGCTTATTACCGCCAGATTCAAATCGAAGTGTCCAAACACCCAGTGTCCAGTGTTTTAAGGGTACCCGATTAGACGAATTATATAAGACAGTTTTATATCTATGTATTTATATAAATGTATTTTTTATATTAATGTTTGTACTTTTTGTATTATTAATTTTTTTAAAGTACCACCTGCCTTAGATCCCGCTCGAAAGTTACGTAGGTTAGTGGGTCGTGTTGATGTTTGTTGGCTGCGAATACATACACGCCCGTGTTACACGATGTAGAATGTATGTACTTTTGGTACTTGGATAATTTTTGTGTACTTACATTGTTTTGTACTCAAATTATTTTGGACTTAAAATTTTTTGGACTTCATTTTTTTTGGACTTCATATTGTTTGGACTTCATTTTTTTTGGACTTCAATTTTTTCGGACTTCAATTTTTTTGGACTTTAATTTTTTGGACTTCAATTTTTTTTTGACTTCAATTTTTTTGGACTTATATTTTTGGACTTCAATTTTTTTGGACTTCATTTTTTTTAGACTTCAAATTTGTTTGGACTTCCAATTTTTTTATACTATTTTTTGGGACTTCAATTTTTTAGACTTCAATTTTTTTTACTACTTTTTTTGGACTAACATTTTTTTGAACTTTCACTTTTTGGACTTCAATTTTTTTGAACTTCAATTTTTTTGAACTTATTTTTTTTGGACTTTTGGTAACTTTCAACTTTTGTACTTTAAATTGTTTGGACTTCAAAAATTTTGGACTTCAATTTTTTTGGACTTATATTTTTTTGGACTTATTTGAACTTATTGGACTTATTTGAACAATTTTGGTTACTTTCAACTACTTTACTTGAAATTGTTTGGACTTCCATTTTTTTGGACTTCCATTTTTTTGGACTTATATTTTTGGACTTCATTTTTTTTGGACTTCTTTTTTTTTGGACTTCAGTTTTTTTAGACTTTATTTTTTGGGACTTCAACTTTTTTGGACTTTAATTTTTTTTACTACTTTTTTTTGGGCTTACATTTTTTTGAACTTTCACTTTTTGGACTTTACAATTTTGGTTACTTTTAACTTTTGTACTTTAAATTGTTTGGACTTCTAAATCTTTGGACTTCAATTTTTTTGGACTTATTTTTGGACTTCAATTTTTTCGGACTTCAATTTTTTGGGATTTCATATTTTTTTGGACTTCGTTTTTTTTTAACTTTTTTTTTTGGACTTCCATTTTTTTAGACTTTTTTTTGACACTTCAATTTTTTTAAACTTCAATTTTTTTTTACTACTTTTTTTTTTGGACTTACATTTTTTTGAACTTATATTTTTTTGGACTAAACAATTTTGGTTACTTTCAACTTTTGTATTTTAAATTGTTTGGACCTAAAAAAATTTGTACTTTAAATTTTTTGTACTTGTATCTTTTTTGGACTGATTTTTTTTTGGACTTATATTTTTGGACTTTAATTTTTTTGGACTAACATTTTTTTTTGACTTATATTTGTGGACTTCAATTTTTTTGGGCTTCAATTTTTTTGGACTTAAATTTTTGGTAATTATGGTCAGGAGCTGATTCCTTTTGAACTCACTTTTTTCTGTATTCCTTTGCGATATTGATCATTTGCGTAGTACATAATTGTTATTTCATTATTTATATGTAAGCTACAGTGATTTTCAATACAAATAGTATCTTCTTTTTAATTAAATTATCATTTTGAAGATGCATCGATTTGACAACACAATCACGTTAAATATGGCAATATGGCGTGCGTACGTACGAGTGCGCAGCTGTTCGGAGCACACAAGAAGTGTGCTACCAACGTATAAGTACATTAAAAAAACCCTACATCTGAATCAAAGTGACTTTGCCCAGCTACCTGACATCCCACGAAATTCGGTTAGGTTAGGGGATCAGGTTGAGGATTGCCCACGAAAGTTAGTACGGTTATTGGCTCTTAACCGTACTTACTTTCGTGGGCAATCCTCAACCTGATCCCCTAACCTAACCGAATTTCGTGGGATGTCAGGTAGCTGGGCAAAGTCACTTTGATTCAGTGTCACCCATCCTGGCCTTATCCGACTCCCCAAAAATTGTGCGCAATTCTTGGTTTCATACGTTGTAGATTGGCAGCACTGCAACGAACACGAAGCGGATAACATGGAAGAAGGTGTAAACTTTTACCATAAAAACTTTAACAATCATTTAATAACTTTCAAAAGTAAATACTGTATCATAATGTAGGCCCTACATCAAAATAAAGGCAATTAAACATTGAACAATAAAAATAACACTTCAAACAAAACTTCGGCGTTTTTCAATGAAAAAAAGTGAGTTCAAAAGGAATCAGCTCCTGGCCATAATTACCAATTTTTTTTGGACTTTACTTTTTTGGACTTCAATTTTTTTGAACTTTAAATTTTTTGTACTTTTTTTGGGGTACTTAACATTTTTTCCATTTTTTTTTTCCCCCAACTTTCAAGTTTTCCAAAAAGTGACTGGTTGGACCTCTTTACCTCTTACCTCTTTACCTCGGACCTCTTTACCGGCGTGGATCTTGGATAGAGACGAACTTAAGTCCCAACGAAAGCATTCGCATACCGATCTCAGGTCATTGTCTACTGGCCCCTTTCAACCGCGCCAATTGAAAGAAAATCAACAGATATCAGGCGTTCTTTCACACATTGGTAAATGCCCGGTTCGGCTTAGTCGAGTGCACAGGCGGTTTGGTCACACCCACTGTTAAAGGGTAACCAACGGAAGGTCTTAAATTATTCCCACACCCTTGACTCGGCTGTGTCGTAAGGGGTACACGTATCAAAACCAATATTAATTATTTGGCAACGCAGCATCGCTCGGGAAGCTTCGGGATCGCAAAATGTGGGCCTTGTTCCATGTGGGCATTATTCCATGTGGGCTTTGTTCCATGTGGGCGTTGTTCCTTGTGGGCGATATTCCGCGTCCCCCTGTCTACGAGCGCGAGCCAGGCGACCATGCAAGCTACCGGAATAACGCCCACATGGAACCACACCCACATGGAACAAAGCCCACATGGAATAACGCCCACATGGAACAAGGCCCACATTTTACGATCCCGAAGCTTGCATTGCCGTTGACCTTCATTATGCAAATTAGGTGTGAGTAACGACTATCAAAACCAATATTAAACATTTGGCAACGCAGCATCGCTCGGGAAGCTTCGGGATCGTAAAATGTGGGCCTTGTTCCATGTGGGCGTTGTTCCTTGTGGGCGATATTCCGCGTCCCCGTCGTAAGCATCAGAATACTTTCGTTCGGGCAACTATATTATTGGATCATGGCGTCAGAGCATGAGAACCCGGCACAAGTCGAATGAACAAGTTCTACCGCTCACGAGGCTTCGTTAGGCCCACAACGCAGGTTTCGTTTCGTCAAAGACTTCGACCGTACGGGTTCTAGATCTGGCTGAAATTCTCATTAAAATTAATCGCGAGAAACAACGCCTCACTTTCACGTCTCGTAACTTAATTGTAGCCCGATTTCCAAATGAGCGACATCGACGTAATCTGTGAATCATTGTCATTTTTTAGAGTGGTTGTTATTGTCGATTCTAATATGCGCAAGGTTTTTTATGATGATGGAAACAAACCCTTGTAGTCGTCCACCCGCTACGGTCAAAACTGCACCCGCACACGCAAATCCCCATACATACATTCTTGGTTTTCTGTAATGTTTGTGTCTAAAGTGAGATGCAAACAATATAGGGAAATTACGCTGCAATCTTCTAATGGATTTGTATTCATGTCATCATCTCATGCAGTAATAATATGTTTTTATATTTATCGTCATTCTTTGTTTTCAGAAAACCAGTAGATAATAAAAAATATTGAACATTACTGAAAATTATAAATATCCCGTCGCGGATATTCAGGTCTCTACTGATTACGTGAAGATCCACAGTCCACATAGTTAATTATTAACATATGGTTAATTATACATTATCTGTGCTTCTTCTCATTGCGTGAATAAAGGAAATAGGCATAACTTTACTACCGAGCACATGATCCGTTGAATAACCACGTACACGTAAGGATGGAAGCAACACAATTTGTCTGAATTTCTGCACTGAAATTGTTGTATATTAACTTTGTCAGGCGCAAATCGGACTTTGTGAGTCTGTGTAATTTGAGGTTTAGCGTAATATCGCGTGACTTATGGATAGGATTTGTATCGACCTTTTAGAAGTAGAAATGTTTACTCTAGCAACCCTCTCGTGGATCACCGGTTCGACATGAAGGTTTTGAACTTAATCCACGTGTTAGTTAGTGGTCTTCTTGATCTCGAACTCTCGTCCGGTCGTCGCATGGTATCCAATCCAAACTCACCATGTTGAATTAAATATAGGTAGGAGATTATGTAAAATAATATTTTAATAAAATACATAAACATGAAAGCGTTGAGTGAGTAATATAGGGTAGAGTCGCAACGCAATCGGCAGTTTGTCTACGCGCCTTATGCTAGTCGGGTAGTAGAAATTCGCCAAGCGACGTGATAACGGAGTTTTCGGCTACCATCGTATATCTTCGGTGAAGTAGCCGACCAATCAGGCTCCGTCATCGCGTCGCTTGGCGAAGTTCTACTACCCGACTAAAGTATTTTGGGCAGTAAAAGGCGGTAGACAAACTGCCGAAGGCGTGGGGCCTCTAACCTATATTACTCACTCAACGATGAATATGATAGAATACAATGAGTGAAAGTCTTAAAATATGAATATTTTGCCGTTTTAGGGCGCAATTCAATTTGAGATTTTTATTTTCGGGGTTTTCATTTTTCAGTACTGCATTTGTTCATCATAATGGTTTCCCCATTAATAATATGCCATGTGATTTTTTACATCGTTGAACGGACTCCGACGAGCTGTGATGGTTGTGAGTTTGACGAGCCTCTGCTCGGAGGAGATCAAGTACATAAACATTGGTCAACTCAAAAGGAACTGTTTAGTTGCAGCGTTCGATCGTCCACTGCTACAGGTGCAATGAGGGTAACAAAATACAAAAATACAATGGAAACATTTTAGTAAAGTAAAACTCAGTTTAATTTTCAGTGGAAAATGAGGGATAAAATACTAGAAAATTTACCCTTTTTTCATCAAAACGATTGTTCACAATTCAATTCTATTTACTTCGGCTTCACACTCAGTCGTAACTCATAACATACAATTCTATGAAGTCACCATGGCTATATCTGAGAATATTATGTCTTATAATGGAGTTAACTGTATTGAATAGAATCAATATGGTATTTTTCAAATGAAAAGTACATTTTAAATAACTTATATTTTCTTAAGTATACTCTTACAAAACATTCAAAGTTTGCCGCCACCCACACAAGAATGTGCGGCTAGTGACACTCAGAAAATCTGTTTTGTTTTGTTAGCATTATTGTCGAGCTGTATGCTATATAGGCAACGTTAAATTTGACGCTTCCTTGCTATTATTATTGTTAATTACCATGATACAAATACTATTTTCATCAAGTTAATGTGTAGGCTATAATTGAATAAATATACACAAAAACGCAAATTTATCCAGTTCACTATTAAAATTACACGTGCCACTTGGTTGTAGAAGATTCTTAAATGTGTTTGGCATTGTTTGTTGTGCTAGACCACTTTAAGGTACCATCGAGTCTAGAATCCAGTCCATGTAGTAACCGACGTGAGTGTAAACGCCCGGGACTCCCTCAGTACCACAGCGGCGATGCCCGTAAGACACGATGCCATATTGGATCATGCTGAAACATACATCATACAATGTTTTATACGATAGACTGACTGCAACGAATCCGTTACTCTCTGACATAATATGAACAAGGGTACGTAGTACAAATATCTTATTCATCAACACTTCTCTAAATTAACCCAGATGACGGGAGTCAAAATACAGTACAAACACAATTAAAACTCTTACATTGAAACCTCTTGCTAATATACATGACTTCAACATTCCTACAACCCAAAAATGCTGCCAAAAGAAGCGGGTTCTCTTTGCCCCGGGAATGTCATATGGAATGGAACACCTGCGATATGTGACATCATTGCTAGTTAACCCAAATACCAACCTGGACTCTCCATTGATGAGACCAAAAGTCTTGAGGGGTCCACCGCTGTCCCCCGTGCACGAGTCTTGGACCATGTTCGATCCCCCAGCGCAGAGCTGCTTTGCGTTGATGTTGTACTTGTATGCCTTGGTGAACACATCGTTACACTTGGGCACCGGCACCACTGGTACAAACACCTTCAACAGGTCCGCGCTAGAACTCTGTCCTGGTGACATTGAACACACAGAGGTTAGTATTGTACTTGTATGTCTTGGTGAACACATCGTTACACTTGGGCACCGGCACCATTGGTACAAACACCTTCAACAGGTCCGCGCTAGAACTCTGTCCTGGTGACATTGAACACACAGAGGTTAGTATTGTACTTGTATGCCTTGGTGAACACATCGTTACACTTGGGCACCGGCACCACTGGTACAAACACCTTCAACAGGTCCGCGCTAGAACTCTGTCCTGGTGACATTGAACACACAGAGGTTAGTATTGTACTTGTATGCCTTGGTGAACACATCGTTACACTTGGGCACCGGCACCACTGGTACAAACACCTTCAACAGGTCCGCGCTAGAACTCTGTCCTGGTGACATTGAACACACAGAGGTTAGTATTGTACTTGTATGCCTTGGTGAACACATCGTTACACTTGGGCACCGGCACCACTGGTACAAACACCTTCAACAGGTCCGCGCTAGAACTCTGTCCTGGTGACATTGAACACACAGAGGTTAGTATTGTACTTGTATGTCTTGGTGAACACATCGTTACACTTGGGCACCAGCACCACTGGTACAAACACCTTCAACAGGTCCGCGCTAGAACTCTGTCCTGGTGACATTGAACACACAGAGGTTAGTATTGTACTTGTATGCTTTGGTGAACACATCGTTACACTTGGGCACCGGCACCACTGGTACAAACACCTTCAACAGGTCCGCGCTAGAACTCTGTCCTGGTGACATTGAACACACAGAGGTTAGTATTGTACTTGTATGTCTTGGTGAACACATCGTTACACTTGGGCACCAGCACCACTGGTACAAACACCTTCAACAGGTCCGCGCTAGAACTCTGTCCTGGTGACATTGAACACACAGAGGTTAGTATTGTACTTGTATGTCTTGGTGAACACATCGTTACACTTGGGCACCGGCACCACTGGTACAAACACCTTCAACAGGTCCGCGCTAGAACTCTGTCCTGGTGACATTGAACACACAGAGGTTAGTATTGTACTTGTATGCCTTGGTGAACACATCGTTACACTTGGGCACCGGCACCACTGGTACAAACACCTTCAACAGGTCCGCGCTAGAACTCTGTCCTGGTGACATTGAACACACAGAGGTTAGTATTGTACTTGTATGTCTTGGTGAACACATCGTTACACTTGGGCACCGGCACCACTGGTACAAACACCTTCAACAGATCCGCGCTAGAACTCTGTCCTGGTGACATTGAACACACAGAGGTTAGTATTGTACTTGTATGTCTTGGTGAACACATCGTTACACTTGGGCACCGGCACCACTGGTACAAACACCTTCAACAGATCCGCGCTAGAACTCTGTCCTGGTGACATTGAACACACAGAGGTTAGTATTGTACTTGTATGTCTTGGTGAACACATCGTTACACTTGGGCACCGGCACCACTGGTACAAACACCTTCAACAGGTCCGCGCTAGAACTCTGTCCTGGTGACATTGAACACACAGAGGTTAGTATTGTACTTGTATGTCTTGGTGAACACATAGTTACACTTGGGCACCGGCACCACTGGTACAAACACCTTCAACAGGTCCGCGCTAGAACTCTGTCCTGGTGACATTGAACACACAGAGGTTAGTATTGTACTTGTATGTCTTGGTGAACACATCGTTACACTTGGGCACCGGCACAACTGGTACAAACACCTTCTACAGGTCCGCGCTAGAACTCTGTCCTGGTGACATTGAACACACAGAGGTTAGTATTGTACTTGTATGTCTTGGTGAACACATCGTTACACTTGGGCACCGGCACCACTGGTACAAACACCTTCAACAGGTCCGCGCTAGAACTCTGTCCTGGTGACATTGAACACACAGAGGTTAGTATTGTACTTGTATGTCTTGGTGAACACATCGTTACACTTGGGCACCGGCACCACTGGTACAAACACCTTCAACAGGTCCGCGCTAGAACTCTGTCCTGGTGACATTGAACACACAGAGGTTAGTATTGTACTTGTATGTCTTGGTGAACACATCGTTACACTTGGGCACCGGCACCACTGGTACAAACACCTTCAACAGATCCGCGCTAGAGCTCTGTCCTGGTGACATTGAACACACAGAGGTTAGTATTGTACTTGTATGCCTTGGTGAACACATCGTTACACTTGGGCACCGGCACCACTGGTACAAACACCTTCAACAGGTCCGCGCTAGAACTCTGTCCTGGTGACATTGAACACACATAGGTTAGTATAGTACTTGTATGCCTTGGTGAACACAGCGTTACACTTGGGCACCGGCACCACTGGTACAAACACCTTCAACAGGTCCGCGCTAGAACTCTGTCCTGGTGACATTGAACACACAGAGGTGAGTATTGTACTTGTATGTCTTGGTGAACACATCGTTACACTTGGGCACCGGCACCACTGGTACAAACACCTTCAACAGGTCCGCGCTAGAACTCTGTCCTGGTGACATTGAACACACAGAGGTGAGTATTGTACTTGTATGTCTTGGTGAACACATCGTTACACTTGGGCACCGGCACCACTGGTACAAACACCTTCAACAGGTCCGCGCTAGAACTCTGTCCTGGTGACATTGAACACACAGAGGTTAGTATTGTACTTGTATGTCTTGGTGAACACATCGTTACACTTGGGCACCGGCACCACTGGTACAAACACCTTCAACAGATCCGCGCTAGAGCTCTGTCCTGGTGACATTGAACACACAGAGGTTAGTATTGTACTTGTATGTCTTGGTGAACACATCGTTACACTTGGGCACCGGCACCACTGGTACAAACACCTTCAACAGGTCCGCGCTAGAACTCTGTCCTGGTGACATTGAACACACAGAGGTTAGTATTGTACTTGTATGTCTTGGTGAACACATCGTTACACTTGGGCACCGGCACCACTGGTACAAACACCTTCAACAGGTCCGCGCTAGAACTCTGTCCTGGTGACATTGAACACACAGAGGTTAGTATTGTACTTGTATGTCTTGGTGAACACATCGTTACACTTGGGCACCGGCACCACTGGTACAAACACCTTCAACAGGTCCGCGCTAGAACTCTGTCCAGGTGACATTGAACACTCAGTGGTTAGTATTGTACTTGTATGCCTTGGTGAACACATCGTTACACTTGGGCACCGGCACCACTGGTACAAACACCTTCAACAGGTCCGCGCTAGAACTCTGTCCTGGTGACATTGAACACACAGAGGTTAGTATTGTACTTGTATGTCTTGGTGAACACATCGTTACACTTGGGCACCGGCACCACTGGTACAAACACCTTCAACAGGTCCGCGCTAGAACTCTGTCCAGGTGACATTGAACACTCATAGGTTAGTATTGTACTTGTATGCCTTGGTGAACACATCGTTACACTTGGGCACCGGCACCACTGGTACAAACACCTTCAACAGGTCCGCGCTAGAACTCTGTCCTGGTGACATTGAACACACAGAGGTTAGTATTGTACTTGTATGCCTTGGTGAACACATCGTTACACTTGGGCACCGGCACCACTGGTACAAACACCCTCAACAGGTCCGCGCTAGAACTCTGTCCTGGTGACATTGAACACACAGAGGTTAGTATTGTACTTGTATGTCTTGGTGAACACATCGTTACACTTGGGCACCGGCACCACTGGTACAAACACCTTCAACAGGTCCGCGCTAGAACTCTGTCCTGGTGACTTTGAACACTCATATGCCATCAAAGCTATAAAACAAGAGCACAAGACGCTATGTGTTCACACACACACCACACACTATGGACTCTAATATATCAATATCAATGTGGTTATTTTATTTTGTTTAATAAATCCTCGATAATTTTATAAAAATAGCAATCCTAATGATTGTATAATAATTATTTAGCTTACAGTAAGTTTACAGTGTTTACAATCACCCAGCGTTCTGTGCTCTCACTAGTTTGATGTGGTGCCTGTGGTACATTCTGACATGCGATAAAGGGCCCGTTTCAGTACCAAGATAAGAGATTCGTTCCTAACAAACATGGCGTCTGCTAGAAGACGCAATGCATTGTGTGAGTAATATTTGTTGAATTGAAACCATGGCACCCCCAATCCAAGATCAGTAACATGGACAAAGTTTGGTGAACTCGGACTTAGAAAAACGGGAACGATCACAATTATTGTTCAATATCGGTGTAATTTCTTCGCGCATGGTTCAAATCACGTTTAGACCTTGGGCCAGCTATAACCCCCCCTCCCCCCCCCCCCCCCCCCCCCGGTGCGGAAGGTCTGAAAGTGGTTTTGAGTACTTTGATATATTGACTTTCGATTTTCACTTGTTAGCCAACATGGTTTTGGTGGGTGCACCCACCAGGGGTGTCCAAATGTGGTGCTGTGAAAACCATAAAAATATTAATTGAGGTATGTTGCCAGTTCAAAGAATTAACTATTTTTATAAGGATGAACTCTTTTATACGTAATCTACTAAATAATACAATTTGTTGATTTTCGGGGTTCCACAAACTAGTTATCTTTTCATGTTTTGTTTTTATTTCGAGCAAAACATTTATATAGTTTGGCCGCTCTGTAACGCCCCACCCCTCAAATAATGGAAGGTCTAAGAGTGGTTTAGATTACTATTATATATGTACTTTTGATATTTACTTGTGAGCCAACATGGGTTTGGCGGGTGCATCTACCAGGGTTGTCCAAATGTGCCACCATACAAATCGATATTAATATTATATGCAATTCTTGAGAATAAATCAAAATAGTTGTAAGTATATAACCTCACGCATCTAAAATGCTTGATAACATGAATTTTTTATTTTTCGTGGGTGAGAAAAACATTCTATTTACATTTTATGTGAATTTTTTAGGTTAAAATGTATCATGTTTGCCCCATCTGTAACCCCCCACCCCTCCAATATTGGAAGGTCTGAAAGTGTTTTTGTATACTTTGATACATGACCTTTTGATTTTTACTTGTTAGCCAAGATGGTTTTTTGTGAGTGCACTTACCAGGGCTATCCAAAATGTCGAAATAGTGAGCAATATTAATGATAATTGTGATATTGACAATAAAATGAACATTTTTGGAATTAAGTAACCTTTAACACATTGAAATTGTTAATTATACATTTTATCATTTAAATGGTCGCACAACACAATATATAATACATTGAATTTAATAATTTATACATTTTATTTGTTTACTTTGAGCATAACATGTATAGGGTTTACCCCATTTGCAACCCGCCGTTCCCCATGTGCCGGAAAGTTTATAACTGTTTTTGGATACTTTGGTACACTGTCTTTCGATTTTAGCTTGTTAGCCAACATAGTTTTGGTGGATGCACCCACCAGGGGTATCCAAACATGGCGAAATAAGGAGCAATATTGATGTTAATTGCGATTCTGGACAGTAAATTAACAATTCTGGACGTATATATTCTTTAACATTCAAAATACTTAATTAAATACATTTTTCCATTCAAGGGGTGCATAAAACTTTCCATATACATTTTTTGGTTTACTTAGAGTAGATAGTATATATAGTTTTGCCAGTCTATGACCTCCCATATTACCCACATTGTGGAAGATGATGGAAGCGGGTTTGAGTACTTGAATAGATTGTCTTCGCATTTTTACTCAATATACAACACGGTTTTAGCGGATGCACCCACCAGGGGTGTCAAAATGTGGCATCTCAAATGTGTATACATAAATATTAATTGCGTTTCTTGAGCGTTTATGTAAGTATGTTTGTTATTTTGTGACTTTTGACTGTTCCACAAACTAAGTGACATGCATTTGTATTATAAAAGCTGCACAATCCTTAAATAAACGTGTTTCTTTTTTAACGACGTTAATTAATGAACAAAAAAAAAATTAAAAATTAAAACAATAACCTAAAATGGATATTATTCTATGGAAATCACATATTACAAACAATATTAATACACTAACATATATTTCAAAGCTACAAAGAAAAAAAATGGAAACTTCTCACCTGTATTAGCTAATAGTGCAAAAAATAGCGATCGAAGATGGATTTTGACGTTTAAAGCGTGATTACCCCTGAAAATGTATTATTGACATGTATAATAAATTACTTATTCATAATGTACTCATCAAGACCTTTCATTAGAGTGGTCGCAAACGACATTTGTGACTAAAGAATAACATGATGTCCAAAAAGACACAGGGTGATATCTCCGAAGATAATGGCCAATTGGGTCTCAAACAATTTTTAGAAATAAGACAATAATATACATAGTTATAATCTTACGTAAAACTAACTACTTTCTCACTACAAGACTAACAATTAATATTTGTACTATTTAGACCAAAATCTTTGGACACCCCTGGTTGGCTGTTCCACCAAAGTTGTGTTGGCTAACAAGTGAAAATCAAAATGTTATATTAAGAGGTATACAAAACCACTTTCAAACCTTCCGCACCGGGGGGGGGGGGGGGGGGGGGAGGGTTTCTATTAAAGCTGGCCCATGGTCTAGTTAATATACCTGTTTCAGTGGCTCCCCAACCAGCCACCACCAACTTGGCTCCGATGTGTGTCTTGGTTTGCTCAGCTAAACCCACGGGCAGACAAATAGGCCTCACGTTCTCTGAAACAGTGAACAAACCGTCTAGATTAGTGTGTACACACTCAAAGTACTTCAACAGTGAAGATCAACGGAATAACAATTTGTTTGATTCGTTGGCTACTCGATTTCCGAGTCGATTTCACAAACATGTTGAACAGGAATTCGGTTCGTGCCACACTGTGCTCATTTTCATGTTAATGTTTAGATTAATGTTAGTTAAAAGTATTTAAAGTTAGGCAAAAGGGAATGTGCATGAATTTTCTACAGCTCTGAAAGTACGTGGAATATAATATTGTTATTCATCTGAAGCAGTGGCGTAGCTACAAAACCACGGGCCCCCGGGGGGTACCCGGAAAGTGGACCTGCAGAAACTGGACTAAAGGCCTCTGAATAACACCTAATCGTGTAGGTACGGAAAGTCGACCTCCAGAAACTGAGCTAAAGCTAGGCACGCGAGTAAACAAGTGTTTTATAGCGGAAAGTGGACTAGAGGATAGTCGACAGTGTGGGTACAGAATCCCATCCTTTAAAAGTGTCAAATAACACTTAAAAAGCACTTAATAAACGATTTTTAGATTCAGCAACACCGAATGTCGACCTCGCGGAAACTGGACCTGAGATAAACTCCGCCCCCAGCACGCGCCATGCCAGCCGACCAATGACTGAGCACATACCTTTGTAGACCGCGCCCTACTACCCATTCGCAAAATATTAACCCGTCTGGAAATTTGACATCACCAATTTTCCAAATATTGTCCCCCTAAAACTACCCGTAAAACCTGCCGCAGACCCTCGATATTCCGGGACGGAAAGTGGTCGTTAGTGCAATTTAACCAGGATTCCGAAAACAAATACTAGAAAGTTGTATCTCGACTCTTATGTCACGATTAGTAGCATCGAAAGAGAAAAAGCGTGAAATAATAACACTGTCACGCAGTGACGAAGCTATAGTACCCAATACAAGACCAGGTAACAGCGCAAGCACTATAATAACACTGTCTAGCAGTGACGAGGCTATAGTATACGCAATTACAAGACCAGGTAACAGCGCGGCCACTATAATAACACTGTGTGGCAGTGACGAGGCTATAGTATACGCAATACAAGACCAGGTAACAGCGCGACCACTATAATAACACTGTCTAGCAGTGACAAGGCTATAGTATACACAATACAAGACCAGGTGACAGCGCGGCCACTATAATAACACTGTCTGGCAGTGACGAGGCTATAGTATACTCAATACAAGACCAGGTAACAGCGCGGCCACTATAATAACACTGTCTGGCAGTGACGAGGCTAAAGTATACGCAATACAAGACCAGGTAACAGCGCGGCCACTATAATAACACTGTCTGGCAGTGACGAGGCTATAGTATACTCAATACAAGACCAGGTAACAGCGCGGCCACTATAATAACACTGTCTGGCAGTGACGAGGCTATAGTATACCCAATACAAGACCAGGTAACAGCGCGGCCACTAACATAACACTGTCTAGCAGTGACGAGGCTATAGTATACTCAATACAAGACCAGGTAACAGCGCGGCCACTATAATAACACAGTCTGGCAGTGACGAGGCTATAGTATACTCAATACAAGACCAGGTAACAGCGCGGCCACTATAATAACACAGTCTAGCAGTGACGAGGCAATAGTATACTCAATACAAGACCAGGTAACAGCGCGGCCACTATAATAACTCTGTCTGGCAGTGACGAGGCTATAGTATACCCAATACAAGACCAGGTAACAGCGCGGCAACTATAATAACACTGTCTGGCAGTGACGAGGCTATAGTATACCCAATACAAGTTCAGGTAACAGCGCGGCCACTATAATAACAAAGTCTAGCAGTGACGAGGCTATAGTATACCCAATACAAGACCAGGTAACAGCGCGGCCACTATAATAACTCTGTCTGGCAGTGACGAGGCTATAGTATACCCAATACAAGACCAGGTAACAGCGCGGCCACTATAATAACTCTGTCTGGCAATGACGAGGCTATAGTATACCCAATACAAGACCAGGTAACAGCGCGGCCACTATAATAACTCTGTCTGGCAGTGACGAGGCTAAAGTATATTCAATACAAGACCAGGTTACAGCGCGCCCACTATAGAAACACAGTCTGGCAGTGACGAGGCTATAGTATACCCAATACAAGACCAGGTAACAGCGCAGCCACTATAATAACACAGTCTGGCAGTGACGAGGCTATAGTATACTCAATACAAGACCAGGTAACAGCGCGGCCACTATAATAACACAGTCTAGCAGTGACGAGGCTATAGTATACTCAATACAAGACCAGGTTACAGCGCGGCCACTAAAATAACTCTGTCTGGCAGTGACGAGGCTATAGTATACCCAATACAAGACCAGGTAACAGCGCGGCCACTATAATAACTCTGTCTGGCAGTGACGAGGCTATAGTATACTCAAAACAAGACCAGGTTACAGCGCGGCCACTATAGAAACACAGTCTGGCAGTGACGAGGCTATAGTTTACCCAATACAAGACCAGGTAACAGCGCGGACACTATAATAACACTGTCTGGCAGTGACGAGGCTAAAGTATACCCAATACAAGACCCGGTAACAGCGCGGCCACTAAAATAACACTTTTACGCAGTGACGAGGCTATAGTATACCCAATACAAGACCAGGTAACAGCGCGGCCACTATAATAACACAGTCTAGCAGTGACGAGGCTATAGTATACTCAATACAAGACCAGGTAACAGCGCGGACACTATAATAACACTGTCTAGCAGTGACGAGGCTATAGTATACTCAATACAAGACCAGGTAACAGCGCGGCCACTATAAAAACACAGTCTGGCAGTGACGAGGCTATAGTATACTCATTACAAGACCAGGTAACAGCGCGGCCACTATAGAAACACTGTCTGGCAGTGACGAGGCTATAGTATACTCAATACAAGACCAGCTAACAGCGCGGCCACTATAATAACACAGTCTGGCAGTGACGAGGCTATAGTATACACAATACAAGACCAGGTAACAGCGCAAGCACTATAATAACACTGTCTAGCAGTGACGAGGCTATAGTATACGCAATACAAGACCAGGTAACAGCGCGGCCACTATAATAACACTGTGTGGCAGTGACGAGGCTATAGTATACGCAATACAAGACCAGGTAACAGCGCGACCACTATAATAACACTGTCTAGCAGTGACGAGGCTATAGTATACACAATACAAGACCAGGTGACAGCGCGGCCACTATAATAACACTGTCTGGCAGTGACGAGGCTATAGTATACTCAATACAAGACCAGGTAACAGCGCGGCCACTATAATAACACTGTCTGGCAGTGACGAGGCTATAGTATACTCAATACAAGACCAGGTAACAGCGCGGCCACTATAAAAACACAGTCTGGCAGTGACGAGGCTATAGTATACTCAATACAAGACCAGGTAACAGCGCGGCCACTATAATAACACAGTCTAGCAGTGACGAGGCTATAGTATACTCAATACAAGACCAGGTAACAGCGCGGCCACTATAATAACACAGTCTAGCAGTGACGAGGCTATAGTATACTCATTACAAGACCAGGTTACAGCGCGGCCACTAAAATAACTCTGTCTGGCAGTGACGAGGCTATAGTATACACAATACAAGACCAGGTAACAGCGCGGCCACTATAGAAACACAGTCTGGCAGTGACGAGGCTATAGTATACCCAATACAAGACCAGGTTACAGCGCGGCCACTATAGAAACACAGTCTGGTAGTGACGAGGCTATAGTATACCCAATACAAGACCAGGTAACAGCGCAGCCACTATAATAACACAGTCTGGCAGTGACGAGGCTATAGTATACCCAATACAAGACCAGGTAACAGCGCGGCCACTATAATAACACAGTCTGGCAGTGACGAGGCTATAGTATACTCAATACAAGACCAGGTTACAGCGCGGCCACTATAAATACACAGTCTGGCAGTGACGAGGCTATAGTATACTCAATACAATATACAATACAGCCAAGTATCAACAACCATACCTGTACGGGCCACGGGCGGCGTGTGTATCGCCAAACCACTTCTCAAGCCCCAAAACTTATTCTTGAACAATTTTCGTCAGTGTTTCAAATTTCAATTATTTTTGGTGGTTTTCTGGATTTACATTACAAAAACTGCAGTATTTTGGGATTGCATTTAGTCCGGTATTGGTTTCTAAAACGCTGAAAACACACTCTAAAAGCCCGATTTTTTTTAATCGCCTATGGCGCCATTGTTGGGGGGCTCTGCCCCCAAACCCCCCATGTTTTTTTGTCTGGAAAGATGTGTCCCTCCAGCTTCCCGAAGCGTATACGTACTGGTAAATTTGGCACTACACCACTGGGTTGAAGGTTGGTTGTAATAAGAAGGCCTAGGTAATAACCTAGGCCAAATACTACCACGGGCCCGGACGGGGAAAACTATCATATTATATCTTGGATCATTGTCCGATTCTGAAACGTGTTTACAGGCGTGTAAAACGTCATATGAAAAAAAATCGCCTTCGGTGAATTGACCTCCGCCGGCTGGGACTTTTGCCCCAGACCCCCTACCCCGTAACAACCGTTCTCTGGACCAAGCTATGCGACTTCCCCTCGAATTCTATTCCCCCACCACCGCGCCAGCCCGACCGCAACTCGAGGCTCGGTAGTCATTATCGAACTAATTGATCTCTATTGTGTGCATCAAAACAACAACTCACTAGAAGTGAAAAGTGCATTTTTTATCGGTGCTTCTTAACTACCCCAATTACACCAGATTCAGGAAAAGCTTGAATTTTTATGAAAGTGGTTTTTTGAATTTCGTTTCTAGGACAAAAACGAAGTGTTTCACGGAGTCACTGACGTAAACAACATTCACAGCATAGCCTGAGTAAAGTGAATAAAATATAAAAAAATTATGTTCATAATACTAAAGTTAACTCAATCGACAACAAACAAATAAACAAAGCTCGTTTCATCATTAAACAACAAAACAAACTGAAAGATGGATGTCAAATAAAGACTGTTCTCCGTCGTAATAAATACAACATTCTATTATCACGCACGGGCACTGTTCTCCGTCGTAATAAATACAACATACTATTATCACGCACGGGCACTGTTCTCCGTCGTAATCAACACAACATACTATTATCACGCACGGGCACTGTTCTCCGTCATAATCAACACAACATACTATTATCACGCACGGGCACTGTTCTCCGTCGTAATAAATACAACATACTATTATCACGCACGGGCACTGTTCTCCGTCGTAATAAATACAACATACTGTTATCACGCACGGGCACTGTTCTCCGTCGTAATAAATACAACATACTATTATCACGCACGGGCACTGTTCTCCGTCGTAATAAATACAACATACTATTATCACGCACGGGCACTGTTCTCCGTCGTAATCAACACAACATACTATTATCACGCACGGGCACTGTTCTCCGTCATAATCAACACAACATACTATTATCACGCACGGGCACTGTTCTCCGTCGTAATCAACACAACATACTATTATCACGCACGGGCACTGTTCTCCGTCGTAATAAATACAACATTCTATTATCACGCACGGGCACTGTTCCCCGGGGAGAACAGTGCCCGTGCGTGATAATAGTATGTTGTATTTATTACGACGGAGAACAGTGCCCGTGCGTGATAATAGTATGTTGTATTTATTACGACGGAGAACAGTGCCCGTGCGTGATAATAGTATGTTGTATTTATTACGACGGAGAACAGTGCCCGTGCGTGATAATAGTATGTTGTATTTATTACGACGGAGAACAGTGCCCGTGCGTGATAATAGTATGTTGTATTTATTACGACGGAGAACAGTGCCCGTGCGTGATAATAGTATGTTGTATTTATTACGACGGAGAACAGTGCCCGTGCGTGATAACAGTATGTTGTATTTATTACGACGGAGAACAGTGCCCGTGCGTGATAATAGTATGTTGTATTTATTACGACGGAGAACAGTGCCCGTGCGTGATAACAGTATGTTGTATTTATTACGACGGAGAACAGTGCCCGTGCGTGATAACAGTATGTTGTATTTATTACGACGGAGAACAGTGCCCGTGCGTGATAATGGTATGTTGTATTTATTACGACGGAGAACAGTGCCCGTGCGTGATAACAGTATGTTGTATTTATTACGACGGAGAACAGTGCCCGTGCGTGATAATAGTATGTTGTATTTATTACGACGGAGAACAGTGCCCGTGCGTGATAATAATATGTTGTATGTATTATGACGGAGAACAGCAGAACACGGAGCGTGGTTGAATGTACAGGTAATCAATTATTGTTTATTTTTCTTTATTTGACATCCATCTTTCAGTTTGTTTTGTTGTTTAATGATGAAACGAGCTTTGTTTATTTGTTTGTTGTCGATTGAGTTAACTTTAGTATTATAAACATAATTTTTTTATATTTTATTCACTTTACTCAGGCTATGCGATGAATGTTGTTTACGTCAGTGACTCCGTGAAACACTTCGTTTTTGTCCTAGAAACGAAATTCAAAAAACCACTTACATAAAAATTCAAGCTTTTCCTGAATCTGGTGTAATTGGGGTAGTTAAGAAGCACCGATAAAAAATGCACTTTTCACTTCTAGTGAGTTGTTGTTTTGATGCACACAATAGAGATCAATTAGTTCGATAATGACTACCGAGCCTCGAGTTGCGGTCGGGCTGGCGCGGTGGTGGGGGAATAGAATTCGAGGGGAAGTCGCATAGCTTGGTCCAGAGAACGGTTGTTACCGATTTTTTTTTTTTTTTTTTTTTTAGGATATTCAACCCCCCCCCTTCTCCCCCACTGTGAATTTATTGATAAGCCACTTGCCTTTATGGGGGGCCCGAAACGATTTTTGCGTTGGGGCCCGGGCAATTTGCGTTACGCCACTGAGGATAGCATTTGTATTTAATTGTTTTAAATGTTTCTGCAAAAGTCACTTACATTAGTAACCTACGTGACGTACGCAGACGTACATAGCATGCCTGCGTCTTATAGATTTCTTTGGGTCTAAGTCAAAGTGTGTAGTTACTTAGGTTTTGACCATTATTTGAAACGTTTCACACTTTAGTTAACGTATCAATTTTTGGCCAAGTCTGTTTGATTTCAATCCAGTAGAGTAGAGCATTTGAATTGAAAGTACCAAATCGCCTTGAAAACTAATCTGTGGTTCAAGTGTTCAAGCTGGTTTTAATTCGAACAGGCTTGGTTCAAACCGGTTTGAAACTACTGATAGATATGCTATCCTGACGGAGCGTATTGTTTGACTGCCTAACTAGTGTATGACAGTGGGCAATTAACTGACTCACTGGACTACATTGTAAAATAGGGGTTTAAGCACTTAGCATAGAACGATCATTGTTGTAGATGTTGTTGCTCGTTGATATTAATTATGACGTATTGACGTATGTGGCTGAAATTTTCGGTCAACACTCGTGACTACAAAACTCGATGCTGTTAAAATAACCAACGAAATTCGTCAAGATGCCAACATAAAAAAAATTAATTACTGAAAACAATTGTTCGTCGCGCACAGGCCAAACGGTTTAACGTATTTGGCTGAAATTTTCGGTCAACACTTGTGACCACTAAACTCGATGCTGTTAACATAATCAGCCAAATCCGTCAAGATACCAACCTAAACAAAATTAATTAGTGATAAGTGAATTATATGATATGCAAAAGATTTGTTTGATTTATTGAAAACAAAATCGCTCATCTGTCAACGCGGAGCGTTTTCCTAGTTTAGCTTTACATGAACACATGAACAGCTTTACATGAATACATGAACAGCTTTACAACAATATAAACAATACAATATAATTTTTTTATACATTTTTTTTTTTAAGTCGGTCGGGGTCGGTTCATGTTAAACTTTACATTTTATTATACCGTATGTGTCCCCCTTAAAAGCTGATTTTCACAAACTTACACCATACGGATTAGGCGAATTTTGGATATGTGATAGAGCTTATTGTTCCAAAGAAAATGATACCATTAAATGTTCCGTTGCAATTAATTTTGTACCAAGGTTTAGTAGATTTGTTGGCGAATTTTCCAAGTAAAGTAAGAAAGCTATAAATTATCACAAGATCATTGATTGCGTAATGTCTGGTAGGTCTATGATGGTTGCCATAATATTTATCTTAAATGAAAATTACGTTTAATACATAGGCCTATAGTAATATATTATTATAGTATTTAATATTACAAAGAATATTATACGTGTAGAATATGTTTATATGTGCATAACATTTATTTGCAGGTTATGTTGTATATGTTTATATCATTACTCTGATAAATGGTTTAAAACATTACTTGCAAATAAATAATTGGTCATTAGTAATGATGTTTCATTTCTACGCTCTCATTTTACCTTACCAGATTATTAAGGTAGGCCTATTAACAAAATATGGTTTATCAAATCGAAAGAAGACAGTGATTCTGAGTCACTCGACACCGTGAATGAGAAGTGCCTTTACACAGAAACGCCTTTACACAGAATACTATTTCAAAGTGTTTCAGGACGGGTGTTTGTACAGAATTGTAATTTTTATTAGAGTCCAAAACCATATGGGCCTTTACACAGAAGCGCCATTCCACAGAATCTCCGTTTGACAGAATTTTGAAACGGTCTGAAGGGGCCCAGACAGAATTCGTTTTCTGGGTTAAATTCGGTGCTACGGCACTACCTGGACGGGTCGCTAGACATTATTTTGCGAACTACCATCTGCCTGTCAAGAAGTGCCTTTGCACAGAAGTGCCTATACACAGAAATAATTTTCCACACAAATCTACTACAGACTTTTCTAAAAAAATCATTCTGTCTAACGGCCCATCCTGTAGTGCCACTACACAGAATGTTTCTGTCCAACAGCCCGTCCTGTAGTGCCGTTTCACAGAATGTTTCTGTCTAACGGCCCGTCCTGTAGTGCCATATAATAGTGTGTAATAGTAGTGTCCATATAATAAACTAGCAAAATATATGCACGAATGTACAAGTAAAATACATCCACGGAGTCTTGTACAATGTACATGTAAGTAAAGACAATAAACAAAACATATGCACTGAACTCTACCAATGCCATATAATAAAGTTGTTCAATGTAGTGTGTCTTATATATAATAATGTAATGTAGCCATCAAACAGAATACGTATTTAGAAAGACGGTTGATACTTGGTAATTGGTGAAAAGTTGGCTTTTACAAAGCTAATACGCTACAATCTAAATTTGTTACGTGCATTTAATATTCTTTAAAAGCTCTCTTTGCAATAACGATTTGAAAAATATCTGGTTATAATCATATACAAGGATTTCGCGCCGCGCGCTCATTGGTTCGTGCGCCGAGGCAGAGCGTGTCAGCCAATCACAGGGCCCGATCTGACTTCTTACCGTGGCGGGATTACAAAGATGTCTGTTTTATTCTGTGGTTTAAAAGAATATTTCCTATACCGTTGTGTTGGTAGTAAACCACGTACTCGTTTATGCATAGATTAATAAACTATCGTTTCATTGAGTTCTTTTAGGAATGGTGAAACTAAAGTGATATTTGTTTGTAATTAGCTGATTATTTCCTCTGGTGTATGTAACTCGTTGTTACATAGAAGCAAATAGAAGGCGCGAACACCTTTATTTTAAATAGGGGGGGGGGGGGGAGAGGGGGCTGTAACGAATTACACAATATTTATAACAATTTTGTTATAGGTTGTAGAATCATTTAGCATGCTATTTGCTGCAGTAAATAAGATTGCAGCTTTTGCAACTTTTCCCGCAGGAATCCATTTAACGTTTCTACCAGGTTCAAAAGTCACCACAGCTCGACAAATGCTTGCATGATTGACATAAATTTAAATTGAAAATAAAAAAAATCTTCAAACGTTTTTTGTAAACGAGGATAGCTCAAAAGAAAAGTCAAATTATGTTAGTTATAGACCAAGAGGTTTTACCAGGGGGAGGGGGTCAGAGAGGTGTGTGGGGGGTTTAATTGCCCCCTCACCTTTTGTTACGCGCCTGGCAATTAGTGGACGTAGCAGAGGTACAGACTACAGGTACTAGATTGAACCGAGATTTGAAATATGAACGTTCTGCATTGGACGCGCAAATACACGACAATACCAACGAGGCTTTATATTCATAACAATGCGACAAAACGTTTTAGATTCAGATCAAGGTTTATTTCACACTGACACACGACATGATGGGAAAAAACATAATCCCCCCCCCCCCCCCCCAAACCCCTCACACACTTTTCACGCACAGTAAAGCAAAATTATTGTATTCTATGGTCGCCTATAATTTTGTATTCCTAATCTGCAAGTAAATCCATTTTGTGAGAAAGATCGTGAGCATACATTCAGCATAGCAGCAATACATTCAGGTACTGTTTTAAGGGCGCAACAGCTGCCCTTTCACGTTTTTTTATTTTGCTTTCTGTAATTCTTAATAACAGGATTGGCGAACTTCCAATGCTAATACACATCCATTTGTCTACCAAAAGGTACATTTTAAAAAAGACCGTGTGTGGGTTTGATCGCACACAACTTGTTTAACACGTAGTCGATCTTGACGACGAGCCGAAACATAATGTGTAGTAGCACTACAGGACGGGCCTTTACACAGAATATATTCTGTGTAGTGGCACTACAGGACGGGTCGTTACACAGAAACATTCTGTGTAGTGGCACTACAGGACGGGCCGTTGCACAGAAACATTCTGTGTAGTGGCACTATAGGATGGGTCTTTACACAGAATATTCTGTTGAAAGTATTTTCTGTGTAAAGGGTATTCTGTGTTGTGGCTACTTACCCGATGGTTTGTAAAAAAGATAAAATTCTGTCTAAAGACCCATCCTGAAAAGTAATTCTGTTTAAAGTATATTCTGTGCAATGGCAAAAAAAAAATGTGTTACCAAATGTATATTCTCAGGTTAGAGTTCTAGTATTATTTAGAGATAGGTTGACCTAATATTATTAATGGTTGTAAGACACAATGTGAATGGATCTCAGGTCCGCTTCTTACATCCAATTTATAACTAGACTGCTGCACACATAAAATGTAACTGTTTATGTTATGAATAAATAAATAATAATAATAATAATAATAATAACTATTTATAAGTTCTTTTGGTTTTGCAGTGCCAAATGTGTTACCAATAATCTGTATTCTCAGATAAGAGAACAATGTTAGATTTTTCTAGTTTTGAGTTGCAGTATCAGACAAAAATGTGTTACCAAATGTATATTCTCAGGTAAGAGAACTATTTAAGAGTATTTTTAGTTTTGAATTGCAGTTGCAGACATAAATGTGTTACCAAATGTATATTCTCAGGATAGAGAACTATTTATAAGTTCTTTTGGTTTTGCAGTGCAAAATGTGTTACCAATAATCTGTATTCTCAGGTAAGAGAACAATGTAAGATTTTTCTAGTTTTGAGTTGCAGTATCAGACAAAAATGTGTTACCAAATGTATATTCTCAGGTAAGAGAACTATTTATAAGTTCTTTTGGTTTTGCAGTGCAAAATGTGTTACCAATAATCTGTATTCTCAGGTAAGAGAACAATGTAAGATTTTTCTAGTTTTGAGTTGCAGTATCAGACAAAAATGTGTTACCAAATGTATATTCTCAGGTAAGAGAACTATTTATAAGTTCTTTTGGTTTTGCAGTGCAAAATGTGTTACCAATAATCTGTATTCTCAGGTAAGAGAACAATGTAAGATTTTTCTAGTTTTGAGTTGTAGTATCAGACAAAAATGTGTTACCAAATGTATATTCTCAGGTAAGAGAACTATTTATAAGTTCTTTTGGTTTTGCAGTGCAAAATGTGTAACCAATAATCTGTATTCTCAGGTAAGAGAACAATGTCAGATTTTTCTAGTTTTGAGTTGCAGTTTTAGACAAAAATGTGTTACCAAATGTATATTCTTAGGTAAGAGAACTATTTATAAGTTTTTTTGGTTTTGCATTGCAGTTGCAGGCAAAAATGTGTTACCAATAATCTGTATTCTCAGGTAAGAGAACAATGTAAGATTTTTTAGTTTTGTCTTGAAACAATGTGGTTTCTCAAATGTACCTTCTCAGGTGAAAGAAACGTATACGGGTATCGACGTTTGCATTGCGAACATAATGCTACTTGGGATGATTTCATGTTTTATTTTGTCAGTTTAATAATAATGATTGGACAATTCCATACACGGAGACATTGTATCTGCTTTCAAGAGACAATTCCTGTACAACTATTCTGTGTGAATTATAACCTATCAATCATACTGTTACGAACACAATAAATGAAGTAAAGCATTGGTGTGTTAATAATTATTCAGGCCACTAATGTTTGTATCAATAATATGTATTTCGCCTCATCTCATCTCCCATCGGTACCTCCATCAACACAACAAGATCCTACCTCGTTTCAATGCCTTAAACCGCTTGACACAGTTCACCAAATCGATATTCGACTGTCAACGGGAGCATTTCGACACCTTCCTATCCCCAGTTTAAACTGTGATTGCGGGGGAACAGCCATTGCCGGTTCGGATACTAATACTAAATTACCTTGTATCATTGAAGAGATCGCCCACAAACCCAACAAATGCTGCAGTTTTAGACCCTATGTTAAAAATTCGGTACCAAAAGTGGCCTACAGCCATGAGACCAGTAGAAATTCATTAACCGGTACTTCTTGAAGAATTAAACCTATAGCTTTACCTCTGGTGTTCACCCCGTCTTACGGTTTAATTCCACCATGGCCCATAAGAAAGCCAAGATGCATCACTCAAATATCACCATACAAAAAGACTTCTACACCTAGCAGTCAATATATGGCATAATTTCAAAAAATCAAATACGATAGGGGCCGTCCTGTATTAAGTCGTCTTGTATTGAGTATACTATAGCCTCGTCACTGCCAGACAGTGTTATTACAGTGGCCGCGCTGTTACCGGGTCTTGTATTGAGTATACTATAGCCTCGTCACTGCCAGACTGTGTTATTATAGTGGCCGCGCTGTTACCTGGTCTTGTATTGAGTATACTATAGCCTCGTCACTGCCAGACTGTGTTATTATAGTGGCCGCGCTGTTACCTGGTCTTGTATTGAGTATACTATAGCCTCGTCACTGCCAGACAGAGTTATTTTAGTGGCCGCGCTGTTACCGGGTCTTGTATTGAGTATACTATAGCCTCGTCACTGCCAGACTGTGTTTCTATAGTGGCCGCGCTGTTTCCTGGTCTTGTATTGAGTATACTATAGCCTCGTCACTGCTAGACAGTGTTATTATAGTGGCCGCGCTGTTACCTGGTCTTGTATTGGGTATACTATAGCCTCGTCACTGCCAGACTGTGTTATTATAGTGGCCGCGCTGTTACCTGGTCTTGTAATGAGTATACTATAGCCTCGTCACTGCCAGACAGTGTTATTATAGTGGCCGCGGTGTTACCGGGTCTTGTATTGGGAATACTATAGCCTCGTCACTGCTAGACAGTGTTATTATAGTGGCCGCGCTGTTACCTGGTCTTGTATTGTGTATACTATAGCCTCGTCACTGCCAGACTGTGTTATTATAGTGGCCGCGCTGTTACCTGGTCTTGTATTGCGTACACTATAGCCTCGTCACTGCCAGACTGTGTTTCTATAGTGGCCGCGCTGTTAGCTGGTCTTGTATTGAGTATACTATAGCCTCGTCACTGCTAGACTGTGTTATTATAGTGGCCGCGCTGTTACCTGGTCTTGTATTGGGTATACTATAGCCTCGTCACTGCCAGACTGTGTTATTATAGTGGCCGCGCTGTTACCTGGTCTTGTATTGCGTATACTATAGCCTCGTCACTGCCAGACTGTGTTTCTATAGTGGCCGCGCTGTTAGCTGGTCTTGTATTGAGTATACTATAGCCTCGTCACTGCTAGACTGTGTTATTATAGTGGCCGCGCTGTTACCTGGTCTTGTATTAGGTATACTATAGCCTCATCACTGCCAGACTGTGTTATTATAGTGGCCGCGCTGTTACCTGGTCTTGTATTGAGTATACTATAGCCTCGTCACTGCCAGACTGTGTTATTATAGTGGCTGCGCTGTTACCTGGTCTTGTATTGAGTATACTATAGCCTCGTCACTGCTAGACAGTGTTATTATAGTGGCCGCGCTGTTACCCGGTCTTGTATTGAGTATACTATAGCCTCGTCACTGCCAGACTGTGTTATTATAGTGGCCGCGCTGTTACCTGGTCTTGTATTGAGTATACTATAGCCTCGTCACTGTCAGACAGTGGTATTATAGTGGCCGCGCTGTCACCTGGTCTTGTATTGTGTATACTATAGCCTCGTCACTGCTAGACAGTGTTATTATAGTGGCCGCGCTGTTACCTGGTCTTGTATTGTGTATACTATAGCCTCGTCACTGCCAGACAGTGTTATTATAGTGGCCGCGCTGTCACCTGGTCTTGTTTTGTGTATACTATAGCCTCGTCACTGCCAGACAGTGTTATTATAGTGGCCGCGCTGTTACCTGGTCTTGTATTGAGTATACTATAGCCTCGTCACTGCCACACAGTGTTATTATAGTGGCCGCGCTGTCACCTGGTCTTGTATTGTGTATACTATAGCCTCGTCACTGCCAGACTGTGTTATTATAGTGGCCGCGCTGTTACCTGGTCTTGTATTGCGTATACTACAGCCTCGTCACTGCCAGACAGTGTTATTATAGTGGCCGCGCTGTTACCTGGTCTTGTATTGTGTATACTATAGCCTCGTCACTGCCAGACAGTGTTATTATAGTGGCCGCGCTGTTACCGGGTCTTGTATTGGGTATACTATTGCCTCGTCACTGCCAGACTGTGTTTCTATAGTGGCCGCGCCGTTACCTGGTCTTGTATTGAGTATACTATAGCCTCGTCACTGCCAGACTGTGTTATTATAGTGGCTGCGCTGTTACCTGGTCTTGTATTGGGTATACTATAGCCTCGTCACTGCCAGACTGTGTTATTATAGTGGCCGCGCTGTTACCGGGTCTTGTATTGGGTATACTATAGCCTCGTCACTGCTAGACAGTGTTATTATAGTGGCCGCGCTGTACCTGGTCTTGTATTGGGTATACTATAGCCTCGTCACTGCCAGACTGTGTTTCTATAGTGGCCGCGCTGTTACCGGGTCTTGTATTGAGTATACTATAGCCTCGTCACTGCCAGACAGTGTTATTATAGTGGCCGCGCTGTTACCTGGTCTTGTATTGAGTATACTATAGTCTCGTCACTGCCAGACTGTGTTATTATAGTGGCCGCGCTGTTACCTGGTCTTGTATTGAGTATACTATAGCCTCGTCACTGCCAGACTGTGTTTCTATAGTGGCCGCGCTGTAACCTGGTCTTGTATTTTGTATACTTTAGCCTCGTCACTGCTAGACAGTGTTATTATAGTGGCCGCGCTGTTACCTGGTCTTGTATTGTGTATACTATAGCCTCGTCACTGCCAGACAGTGTTATTATAGTGGCCGCGCTGTTACCTGGTCTTGTATTGTGTATACTACAGCCTCGTCACTGCCAGACTGTGTTATTATAGTGGCCGCGCTGTTACCTGGTCTTGTATTGAGTATACTATAGACTCGTCACTGCCAGACTGTGTTATTATAGTGGCCGCGCTGTTACCTGGTCTTGTATTGTGTATACTATAGCCTCGTCACTGCCAGACAGTGTTATTATAGTGGCCGCGCTGTTACCTGGTCTTGTATTGAGTATACTATAGCCTCGTCACTGCCAGACTGTGTTATTATAGTGGCCGCGCTGTTACCTGGTCTTGTATTGAGTATACTATAGCCTCGTCACTGCCACACTGTGTTATTATAGTGGCCGCGCTGTTACCTGGTCTTGTATTGAGTATACTATAGCCTCGTCACTGCCACACTGTGTTATTATAGTGGCCGCGCTGTTACCTGGTCTTGTATTGAGTATACTATAGCCTCGTCACTGCCAGACTGTGTTATTATAGTGGCCGCGCTGTTACCTGGTCTTTGTATTGAGTATACTTTAGCCTCGTCACTGCCAGACAGTGTTATTATAGTGGCCGCGCTGTTACCGGGTCTTGTATTGAGTATACTATAGCCTCGTCACTGCCAGACTGTGTTATTATAGTGGCCGCGCTGTTACCTGGTCTTGTATTGAGTATACTATAGCCTCGTCACTGCCAGACTGTGTTTCTATAGTGGCCGCGCTGTTACCTGGTCTTGTATTGGGTATACTATAGCCTCGTCACTGCCACACAGTGTTATTATAGTGGCCGCGCTGTTACCTGGTCTTGTATTGGGTATACTATAGCCTCGTCACTGCTTGACAGTATTATTATAGTGGCCGCGCTGTTACCTGGTCTTGTATTGGGTATACTATAGCCTCGTCACTGCGTGACAGTGTTATTATAGTGGCCGCGCTGTTACCTGGTCTTGTATTGAGTATACTATAGCCTCGTCACTGCTAGACAGTGTTATGTTAGTGGCCGCGCTGTTACCTGGTCTTGTATTGGGTATACTATAGCCTCGTCACTGCTAGACAGTGTTATTATAGTGGCCGCGCTGTTACCTGGTCTTGTATTGAGTATACTATAGCCTCGTCACTGCCAGACAGTGTTATTATAGTGGCCGCGGTGTTACCGGGTCTTGTATTGAGTATACTATAGCCTCGTCACTGCCAGACTGTGTTATTATAGTGGCCGCGCTGTTACCTGGTCTTGTATTGTGTATACTATAGCCTCGTCACTGCCAGACAGTGTTATTATAGGGGCCGCGCTGTTACCTGGTCTTGTATTGTGTATACTACAGCCTCGTCACTGCCAGACTGTGTTATTATAGTGGCCGCGCTGTTACCTGGTCTTGTATTGCGTATACTATAGCCTCGTCACTGCCAGACTGTGTTATTATAGTGGCCGCGCTGTTACCTGGTCTTGTATTGAGTATACTATAGCCTCGTCACTGCCACACTGTGTTATTATAGTGGCCGCGCTGTTACCTGGTCTTGTATTGAGTATACTATAGCCTCGTCACTGCCACACTGTGTTATTATAGTGGCCGCGCTGTTACCTGGTCTTGTATTGAGTATACTATAGCCTCGTCACTGCCAGACTGTGTTATTATAGTGGCCGCGCTGTTACCTGGTCTTGTATTGAGTATACTTTAGCCTCGTCACTGCCAGACAGTGTTATTATAGTGGCCGCGCTGTTACCGGGTCTTGTATTGAGTATACTATAGCCTCGTCACTGCCAGACTGTGTTATTATAGTGGCCGCGCTGTTACCTGGTCTTGTATTGAGTATACTATAGCCTCGTCACTGCCAGACTGTGTTTCTATAGTGGCCGCGCTGTTACCTGGTCTTGTATTGGGTATACTATAGCCTCGTCACTGCCAGACAGTGTTATTATAGTGGCCGCGCTGTTACCGGGTCTTGTATTGAGTATACTATAGCCTCGTCACTGCCAGACTGTGTTATTATAGTGGCCGCGCTGTTACCGGGTCTTGTATTGAGTATACTATAGCCTCGTCACTGCCAGACTGTGTTATTATAGTGGCCGCGCTGTTACCTGGTCTTGTATTGTGTATACTATAGCCTCGTCACTGCCAGACTGTGTTATTATAGTGGCCGCGCTGTTACCTGGTCTTGTATTGAGTATACTATAGCCTCGTCACTGCTAGACAGTGTTATTATAGTGGCCGCGCTGTTACCTGGTCTTGTATTGGGTATACTATAGCCTCGTCACTGCCAGACTGTGTTATTATAGTGGCCGCGCTGTTACCGGGTCTTGTATTGGGTATACTATAGCCTCGTCACTGCCAGACTGTGTTATTATAGTGGCCGCGCTGTTACCTGGTCTTGTATTGAGTATACTATAGCCTCGTCACTGCCAGACTGTGTTATTATAGTGGCCGCGCTGTTACCTGGTCTTGTATTGTGTATACTAAAGCCTCGTCACTGCCAGACTGACCTGGTCTTGTATTGAGTATACTATAGCCTCGTCACTGCCAGACTGTGTTTCTATAGTGGCCGCGCTGTTACCTGGTCTTGTATTGAGTATACTATAGCCTCGTCACTGCCAGACTGTGTTATTATAGTGGCCGCGCTGTTACCTGGTCTTGTATTAAGTATACTATAGCCTCGTCACTGCCAGACTGTGTTATTATAGTTGCCGCGCTGTTACCTGGTCTTGTATTGAGTATACTATAGCCTCGTCACTGCCAGCCTGTGTTATTATAGTTGCCGCGCTGTTACCTGGTCTTGTATTGAGTATACTTTAGCCTCGTCACTGCTAGACAGTGTTATTATAGTGGCCGCGCTGTTACCTGGTCTTGTATTGGGTATACTATACCCTCGTCACTGCCAGACTGTGTTATCGGATAGTGTAATGTTTTGAATTGATGTATTTTTAATGGGTAGTAGCGAGGGATTGATGTATTTTTAATGGGTAGTAGCGAGGGATCCTGGCCTTATCTTGGCACCTCTACCGCCAAAGGTACCGCGCCTACTGTCGAGATTCTGCACCTCAGAAATGGAAGGGGGGAAATCTTAAATGTGCTATTACAGGTGTCAGGTTCACAATAAACCGTTTAATTTTTTATAGCGGCTTCCTTTGACTGTCCAGTTTCCTTAGGTCGACTTTCTGCTAGCGGGTATTGCTTTGAAGTCGAGTTTCCGTGCTTTCTGTACAGTTTCCGTCTAGCTCAGTTTCTGGAGGTCGACATTCTGTGTTCCCCCCCCGGGTAATAGAATCTGGCGGGCCCCTATAATATACTCGTAAACGTAATTTTGTATTGTGTCCGGGATCATGTTCATGATCATTATTTAAAGGCGTATCTCAAATCTCTTTTTTTCTAAGCTAGTCGACTAGCCTTTTCAAGTCAGCAATTGTTGTAAATATTGTCACTAATTGTTGCGTTAGTCTGATAGTCGCCTAGCGCCAAAATTGGGATTTATACTGTATACTTGTTTTGTTTTGTTTTTTACCTGAAAAGCAACAATAATGAGAACTGGAATCTGGGACGAAATTTTTTATTTTTACAGCCATTGATTTAGAACTTCCAATTCCGAACTTCCGACAGCAAACGAATTGATTAGGTAATCATTAAGTTCGTCTTCTGAGTGATTGTCAATCGAAAGTGTTTTCATCCCAATCCCATGCATTATTCTCAATTGTGAAAATGAGCGTTGTGAACTTGCAACAGTAACTGGTAGTGATAGAAATTTATCATCAATGCCGTTTACAGAACAAACATCAGAAAAGTGGAATACGCAGTATTTTGAAACTATACTTTTATATACGCAAGATTTACAATCTCGTTTCTTGAACACGACCGAAATTAGATGATCTGCACCGGCAATTATTAATTTAACATTTTTTCGAAGGAATTGTGTATGACTTTATTAAAGATTTAAAGCTTATAAACAATGATAGGTTTCCAACTCAGGGCAGTCTAGAAACCGGGCCCCTCTAGACCACGGGCCCCCGGGCTTCGCCCGGGCTGCCCGGGCTATTCCTACGCCACTGATCTGAAGACATTAGAAACCTAATTCAAAAGTTTTAAAATTAACTCATTATACTTCTATAAATGTTCAAAGATTTTGATTATCTGTTTCCCGCACTATTATTTTTAAACGGTATGTGACATCACAATCCTTGTAAATCACTGCTTATATGAATGACTTTGCATATGACCTCCTTGGACTTTGCCACCGCTTCCTAGACGAAACAATCAAATTTTCAAGGTCATCAAGCTAACCTTGTCAAAATTTGTACTCAAGCCGTTGTCAAGTCTGCTTTATATAAATAACAACACCGGCCCATTGTTTACTGATATTCTATGAAAATAGGTTTGGTATTATTGTTTTTATAGAAATTGGGATTCAAAATTAATTATTAGGCGTACTAGGCATTATTTCGATTTTATATGATTTTGGATATGATAATTTCCAAATAAGCGTTATTTTATTTAACAGTTTATGATTGGTTGATTGCTGATACAAGGAAAGTGACGTATGCCCCGTTTTTCCCGCCATAAATATGTGTGAAACTTTCAGCTCGTTTTTATAAATGAAACTTTATTCTATGTCATCAAAATAAAATATTTTTGTATTCAGGAAGTTAATCCTAATCTAGTTAAATGCTAAAAAAAGATGACGCATATTCCCTATTACAGTTTTTCCGTCTGCACATTCTGATGACGTATGGACTAGTCAATGTCTTCAGGCCATTTTCTGGCCGTAGACAACAGGAAAAAAGTTCTTAACACATAGGTTGAGGGTGAGCGTAAATAGGTAGACCCAGGGAGCATAGACATGGCAGAGAGCGAGAGAGCTAGTTTTTTTGTTCGTATATTTCAAATTACATAAAAAAAATAATACCACATTTTAGGCACATAGGGCTAAATACCATCGAGATCAATAAATATTTTAAAAAATTACGAAAGTATTACGTTTGTACCGAATTAAACAATTTGAGATATAACTGAAATTGTCTATTTATCAGAATTCGGAATACAATAAATCTTGAATCCTCTTTTGAGAATATCTGTAAGTCTACAGCTGTTGTCCATAGCAAACTATTTTTATGCTCAAGAAATCGATACAGGTTGCTCAACAATATCGCGTAAGGAGGTAGCTAAATTCCAGACCCCGCGGCAATCCTGACTGAAGATTTTTCCCGAGGTTTTCCTCAGTCACATAGTCGATGCTAGGAATGAGTCCTATAAAATAGTCCTCGGACATTCCTTCCACCTGAAACGGGGCTCATCTGATATTGATATATACACCTTACACCAGGGACATTTCTATTGCAGCTTATAAATGTGAAACAACTAGAGAGCATTTCTTTAGTGTTCAAACATATAGTGCATGAAATGGGAACATTCCTGCGACAAGTTTATGAAGTCAGCTTGAGAATAGTTAGAGATGGTTAACTAATGTGGAACAGGAACTGTTGGGAGGTACATTGGAGTGATGGTAAAGGTGTGAGTGTTGCCCGGCGATTGTAAGCAACAGCCAATGGGGAGTCTAGATGACATGGATAAAACAAGTTAGTAGCCTACTAAATATTCCGTAATTCAGGCTCTTAGTATGTTTTCTGTATAATATATCCACGGTCGAATATTATACAGGTCTGGCAAGGTCGCGAAGGTTTTCAAAGAGCGTGACAGTTGCGCCGTAGCCTCACAGAATGCCTAGATTGGTTACATTTGAGGCCGATAAAAACAGTTAGTGACTTAGGTCGGTAAGCCGGTGTTGTAAATATAAACCTACCGCGCTTCGCGCGAAATAACTTTCCTTTCGTATAAGATTTCAGGCAACTGGGCAAAGTCACTTTCCATCTACACACACACACGCTGGAAATTGAACACAGTATGGCGGCGTTCGCCGGTCGACCGTCTCAAATCTAGGCCTTATCCGGTGGCCTGTCTACGTTTGTTGCTACCTATCGTGTACCTGCCTGAACTATCAGTTCCGCTCTAATACACTGACAGCACCACCCAGTGCAGTTTGGCCTGTCTACGTTTGGCGCTACCTGTCTTGTACCTGCCTGAACTATCAGTTCCGCTCTACTACACTGACAGCACCACCCAGTGCAGTTTGGCCTGTCTACGTTTGGCGCTACCTGTCTTGTACCTGCCTGAACTATCAGTTCCGCTCTACTACACTGACAGCGCCACCCAGTGCAGTTTGGTCTGTCTACGTTTGGCGCTACCTATCGTGTACCTGCCTGGACTATCAGTTCCGCTCTACTACACTGATAGCGCCACCCAGTGCAGTTTGGCCTGCCTACGTTTGGCGCTACCTGTCTTGTACCTGCCTGAACTATCAGTTCCGCTCTACTACACTGACAGCACCACCCAGTGCAGTTTGGCCTGTTTACGTTTGTTGCTACCTATCGTGTACCTGCCTGAACTATCAGTTCCGCTCTACTACACTGACAGCACCACCCAGTGCAGTTTGGCCTGTCTACGTTTGTTGCTACCTATCGTGTACCTGCCTGAACTATCAGTTCGGCTCTACTACACTGACAGCACCACTCAGTGCAGTTTGGCCTGTCTACGTTTGTTGCTACCTATCGTGTACCTGCCTGAACTATCAGTTCCGCTCTACTACACTGACAGCACCACCCAGTGCAGTTTGGCCTGTCTACGTTTGTTGCTACCTATCGTGTACCTGCCTGAACTATCAGTTCCACTCTACTACACTGACAGCGCCACCCAGTGCAGTTTGGCCTGTCTACGTTGGGCGCTACCTATCGTGTACCTGCCTGAACTATCAGTTCCGCTCTACTACACTGACAGCGCCACCCAGTGCAGTTTGGCCTGTCTACGTTTGGCGCTACCTATCGTGTACCTGCCTGAACTATCAGTTCCGCTCTACTACACTGATAGCGCTACCTAGTGCAGTTTGGCCTGTCTACGTTTGGCGCTACCTATCGTGACCCGCAGAAACTGCCAACGTTATTGGTTTCACGGCAGCTATCACCTGGTATGGCGTGTTGTAAGACCTGCCTAATATTAGACCATGGATTTACATTTACCTTTCATGACTATCGGCTTGGCGAGCCGTAGAAGGGCGATATCGTTTATGAGCTTTTTGGTGTTGTATTGGGGGTGGACGATCGACTGTTCTACGTCAATGTTCTGTGGGGGTGGCGCGCAGACCTGCACCCCCGACACGCTCTCGCAGTCTCGTTCCTTGGTAGTGTCGTGGTCACCCACCCTCACGCTCACCCTGCAGGGACAGAAGAAGATACGTTATCAACGGCGACCATATCAAACGTTAAGGATGTTCATATCAAAATTTTGGAATTCTGTGGGGATAGATTACCAAGATGTACGGATATTCTCAAAAAAGGGATTCAAATGCTTTGCATTTGGTTTGAATAATATACATATTGTCAAGAATCAATAGAATCTCTATGATTCTTGGCTGGTACCAATTATTATTTCTTTCGTCGGCCACACACACACACACGTGTTGCGCGGTTACATCATCGCCCGGGCATCGGACACTTTCATAGACCGTCGATGCAGTATCGACTTACACGGCTCTCAGATTTAAAAAAGAAGAACGTGGATTTGTTTCTCACCCAAATGACATGAAGTGGGTGCAAGATACTTGATCACCACTCGATAGATTATCGACGTAGCCAGGGGCGGACTGGGATAAAAAGGCCCGGGATGCTGGGTTTCGGGGGGGGGCCCGTACGAGGTGGCGTGGCGCAGCTGGGGTCTGGGGCGAAGCAAGGAGGTTATTAGATGAGCGTAGCGAAGCGGAGTGAATCTTTCCATACAACTCGATCGGCGCTTTGTCTGTGTGTGTGTGTGTGTATGTCTGTATGTATGTGCGCTAAATTTTGTTCGTCGCGCACAGGTCAAACGGCTTGACGTATTTGGCTGAAATTTCGGTCAACATTTGTGACCACTAAACTTGATGCTGTTAACATAACAAGCAAAATTCGTCAAGATGCCAACCTACAAAAAGTTAATTTCTGAAAAATAAAATTTGTTTATTTATTTAATTAAATAAAAACTTACTAACGGATTTAAATAATGTTTCACATGTAGATTAACATTAACGGTACCAACACTTGACAAAAGTTTCAAAATTTTAAGTTTATCCGCCATGTTATAAAAAAATATTGTTTATTTACTACTATAATTTCTTCATTTTTACAGTGTCCAACCGATATGATTCGCATTTGCGGACTATTGCAGTTAGATGCACATAGTATACACCAAACATAGCGTACGTAACAATACCTATGCAATATTATTTGGAATTTCAATAGCTGTCATAGAATGGCTACAATGACGTAAGATGCCAACCTACAAAAAATTAACAACTGAAACACATGTTTTGTTATTTATTTAATTAAATTAAAACTTACACACCGATATAAATAATTTTTTATTTGTAAGTCCACATCTATAGTACCAACACACGACAACAGTTTCAAAATTGTAGCTTTAATCGCCATGCTATAAACAAATATTGTTTATTTACGGAAGTAATTTTCTTCGTTTTTACAGTGTTCCACCGATATGATTCGCATTTGCGGACCATTGAAGTTAGATGCACATAGTATGCTACCGAAATGGCTTACGCAGTCATACCTTTCTCACTATGTATTTGGAATTTTGATAGCTATCATAGAATAGCTACAATGACGTGTTATATTTAATGACCTTCACGGCAAACATGCAAATGTTAACAACGAACTTGGACGACAAATTAAAAAGCTTTTATAATGATTTAAAAGCGGGTACTTGTATGATTAATTAATATTACATTTTAGATATAGTCTTATCTACATTATGAAACTTTCCATACACTGATAGGTTTAATAGTTTATGAATTAGAGCCTATTGAGTAGACCACGGTCGAATGAAACTATGCGGAAATCCATCAACTTGATGGTTTTAATTTCTTTAAAGAAAACTTCTTAACGGATTTGAATAATATTTCGTGCATCTATTAGCAACATATCAAGAAATAATATACTTAAGTTATAAGGATGTAACTTGATCCGCTATCTTGTAAAAAAATCATTTGTTTATTATAAAGGTATTTTTTTTTTAAAAAGATAAGCAAACGATTTATTTGATTTGATACATTGAAAAAAATCGCTCATCGGGCAACGCGGAGCGTTTTCCTAGTATAAAGCACTGGAGGGGCGGAGGCCTCTGTTGCAGTGAAGCCAGTTTTGCGGCGCGCGGCCGAGCGGCGGCCATATTGGGACTGGAAGGATTTCAATGCATGCATCTTTCCCCACCCCCTCGGCAGCCCCCCGCACGTGACTTTTTCCACGATGTGTCGCTACAGTTTTCGGCGCCCGGCCTTTGGCTACTCGTGGGTATTTTTTTCGACTTTCCACCCCCACCCCTTCAACCCCTCACGACGTGTTTTATCTCGTCAAGTGTGCGATTTCGGCGCTCTCGTTTTGCGGTAAAAATTTTAAAAAATTCAAATGTTTTTTGGGGAATTTTTTGGATGCTTTTGATCGCAAGTCAATTGATTGGCGCATCTTTTTGTAAGAATTTTATGTATTTTAATGGTCCCTTTTAAAAGTTACGGGCACTTAAACTCGAAAAATTTGCGAAATTTGGATTTGACGGATCTGGTACGTTTTTAACGCGTCACATTCAAACGGCTCTGCCCGTCGAACCAAACGAGATATAACGTTCGTTTTTGTTTCGTTACCGACGCTTACCATCTGGGTAACTGGAATTTGGAAATATTTGGATTCGTCCCAGAACTTTCGTCAATCAAATTGTGTACATTTGGTAAAGTGCGTTTTTAAAAAGCGCGTGTAACAATTTTTTTCCACATTTTTTGTTTGAAAATTTTCTCGACTTTTTCATTTTGATAAATAACCACTTATCTTGATTATTAACGAAGCGATTTTTTAATTTCGTCCCGGATGCTTAGTTATGGGCACTTTTCCATTAATTCTACACGGTTTCAGTTTTGATTTTTTTGCGTCAAGTTGGTACTTCCGAAATGGGTTTTTCTTCTTTAGGCCGATGCTGAAACCTTGCCCGTACAGGGGCATGAAAAACCATTTTCGAAAAGTCACCCCTTTACCGAATGACAGATGTTCCCGCAACGCACTTTTCACGGCGTTAAGAAAACACGCATACAAAAGTTTTGTTTTTGTATTGTGGTGGCTCAGGCTGGCAAGCACCCTGACCTCTCCCTCTTCCCCCTCATTTCTTTATTATTTCCCTTATTTGTGTTTGTAAGTGAGGATGGTACTGCGTTGCCATACCTACACGTTTATTTTACTTTGTATTATTTAATTGTATTCTAATTTATATTCACTTTTGTTTACGGATCTGCAACTCATAACTGTGTGTATTGGTTTTCTACATTTTTCTTTATGCTTTTAATTATAATATTGCGTAATACGGCAAGAGGTATTTTTTCCCGCCCGAACCATGTGGCAACATGGTTCCCGAACAATAGCCACGGAGGGCTGAAGACGGAGTTACGTCGTGGACAGGGTGAGAGTCACCTCGTAGCTACGTCACGGCGTAACAACGTGCGATCTTTCACACGATATACTAACGTGTGGTATTGTTGTGCGGTATTACTGTGTCTCATTATACCAAGTGCCGTGCAAAGCCAAATTTGTGTAAGTGCGTCATCGTTATCATCGTCATTCTCCTGACATCATCCGCCGCCACCATCCAGCAGTAGGCCTACTGCGGAGAGTGACATCAGCCACGCGAGGGACGTCACTGCCTGGTCGCCGTAGGCTGCGGACCAACGGGACAGTACACGTCGTTGGTATATTTTTTACGATTGTTTTATTATAATAATTGACCATTCATCATATTATTATTAATTCATTGTTGCAGATCGTAATATATTCTATATCTCAGCTATATTTTGTATCCGTACTTATTTGTTTGCCTGTCTTTCCCGCCCTTACCAGCCGGAGTCAGCACAACTTGGCGCCCGAACAGGGACTTGACAATTTGTTGAGTCATTGTTGAAAACAGTTGAATTTGTTATTGTGTGCATGCAAGCCATAACACGGTTATTATAAGATAATCAGCATGTCGAACAAAGGGGTTACTCTGGAGGCCATACCACGGTGTCGTCAAAAATGGACGCCCAGATTTGCACTTTATCTGAGAAGGTAGCTCAGCTAGAGGTGCAGCTCAACGCTGTGCAGACGACGCAGGCTTCGACTCCCGGTCAGGCCAGCACTAGCGGTAGTCCGATATCCGCAATGTCGGAGGACAGTAGACCTGTCACTGTCATTGGAGACCAGGTTAATGCGTCCTGGTACGAGTGTGTGGAGAAAGGATTAGGAAGATTTGATGGGAGTACCAAGTTACATCCCATCACGTTTATGAAGGATATGGAAGGTCATTTTGACGTGATGCAGGTGCCGGAGCGCGCGAAGCTTAGGCTAGCGCTCAAATGCTTGTTCGGGTCTGCAAAGCGTTGGGGTGAGATTTTTTTTGACAAGTTTAACTGTTTCGAGGCTTTCAAAAAAGAGTTTTTGAAAGAGTACTGGGGTCCTGAACGACAATTGTCTGTCAGGAAGGAAATTTATTACGGTCGTTGTCCCCAAAGCTACGAAGGCAGGAGGGCTGAATATTTTCTCGAAATGGCCTCCAAAGCTAAACATTTGAGTCCTCGCTTTAGTGATGCGGAACTAATCGACGCAGTGTTAGAGCACTTTCCGCCCGCTGTGCGTTCAACTCTCCTAGCTGCAAACCTTCAGAACATTGACGATTGTCTAAGAATCTTACGGCGCTTGGATTCAACCGACTACTATCGAAACGCGGGAAACGCGAACAATAGAGCCGTAAACCCACGAAGCAACCATCAACAGCCAGCAGGGACCGCGCGCGAACAAGCCGGGTACCATGACAAGCGTGTACATGTTATGGAGATGTCGGAGACGTGGGACGAACCAGCAGAGGCTGTAGGGGAGATGGACCAGGAAAACTAAGTCGGGTTGCTTCTCACCGCCCGAAGGTGACCCAACAGTTGAAGGAGAGGGCGGCAGTAATTAGTTTGATCAAATCAACTATCAGTCAAGATAACAGAGTAATGGCGGAGCACGCGACAAACCTAGCATTGAAGGAACCGGTAGGGGAAATAACTACTGGTAGACCGATTGATGAGAGCACGCATGTTTTGTCGCCTGTTCTTTCAGTCTTCAAGAGCCAGAATCCGTCACAGGAGTTTCTTGGATGCGACGATACTGAAACGAGTGCTACTGGTCGGGTGATACCAGAAGTCTTGGGTAAAATACATGGTGTTACGGTAGCCATCTTAGTGGACACTGGGAGTGAAATCTCGTGTGTATCCGAGGAGTTTTACTCACTACTACAAGGGCGGGAAACAGCATTACCCACCTTACCTGTAACTGGTGTTTTTATATCTGGCGTTACGGGGAAAAGAAAGAAAATCGAGAAACAGGCTTGCATTACTGTAAACATAGGCGAGTTTACCTGTGATGTAGTCTGCTTAGTTATACCTGGGCTAGTTAGAGAAATGATTCTAGGCTCTGACTGGTTATCGGAACACTGCACTCAGATAGATTTTATGGAAAAACCCCTAAGTGTGCCAAACAGCGATATACAAATAAAGTTTATTGACAACTGTCATAAACAGAACTATAACTGTGGGTCTACCCCGAAGCCCCAGCCACCGGAGGCAAATACGCCGAAGGCGTAAAATATTTTTTGGGGTTGCATCGAATTTTATGGTCTAAAATGCGATTTTAGGGTGCGTTTAAAAGAGGCCACCCTGCCAGTAGCAAAATAATTTCCATTAATTACATTGAATATTTGCAATAAATATTACAATACATTCAATTATAACTAAAAAATAATACTTATAGAGTGGGTTTAAGACCTTTTAAGCAATATAAAGAGAAGTATTTACATCATAGAAACTTTCTGGTGGAGCCCGGTGGCCCGGACTGCCAAAGGGCCCGGATTTGTCCAGGGACCCGGGATGTGATCGCATCCCGGCATCCCTAGCCAGTCCGCGCCTGGACGTAGCAACGCATCACACACATCTCAAATTAAACTCACACCGGGGTTTGGAAGGCCGAATTAGCCAGAATCCTGCTGATAATTACAAAACTTGGATTGGTCAAGATCACGCTGAAGTGGGAGGAGAGCAGACCGTTAATTGGCGGATGATAACGAATTAGACTACCATTGGTCGAGACTGGTCACGTGTCAGGGAGTAACGAGGAAATGAGGGGAACTCGAAGGAGCGCGAGGGAGGTAAAAGAAAGAGGGACTGAGAGATGGAGGGCAACACGCAAGAAGTTCTAGTGGAAAGACTCAAGAAGAAGAAAGGAGGCCGGGCTACTCTCGAACCGAACCAAGAACCGCCAGAGACTGGAACTCAGAATGGGCTGTTATACCGACTCATAGATAAGGTAGGGGAGTTTACCATCCTTTAGTTTGACCAAATGGCCCTTCAGGCCGTATGTCGTAATCTAAGACCAGGTTCGCTAAGCCAAGACTACAAGACTACACGTAGCGGCTATATTTAGACATGTTTTTATCTCTAATAAAATTAAAATTAAAATTAAATTATAAAAGTTTCCTCATTTTTATATCTGAATCAACTTGCTTTATCTATTCTCGATTACCCGCATGGGTCTTCCACAATAATCTATATCCAGTGTCATGATAGATTTGTATTAGAGCCATGATTACCCGTTTCCGGAGTGGCCGAAGTTGATACTGGGAAGGATGAATCATTGTCGCTACGAATTCCTCCCCCCCCCCCATTTCTTAGATAAGTGGGTCATGTATTTGGCAGTGTTATTATTAGTGATTCAACTTCGTTGACAATCTCATCCAACTCACAATTTCGGCTAAAAGACTATATTATTGAAACTGTCTATGATTTTATACAGACACAATAAATCGCATATTTTTCCAATTCTTTTGAGCATATTATCTGATCTTGGTAATTAATTAGCCCTGCATGATTCCACAATTTTTATATTGAATTTAATTTTAAATACACGAACAAAATACCCTAACATTCTCACGCTCAAAGCACAGACAACTAACTGTGCTCAAAGTATTTGAGTCGAATAATCTTAAAGTAGTTATCAGAATATTTCCAATAAGTAAATGATAAGTCAACTGTATACAATCTGATAACAGTGTGAGTATTAATATGGGTGAATTCTGGACCTCGGCCAACGGGAGTGTTCACGTGACGTCACAACGGCCATGATGGAGGCAAATGTGTGTTGACATTTGAGCTGTCAATAGAAGACGAATCAAGCAAATACTTTGCAATGCGAAGATGAACCTATAAGCGCGAGTATAATAGTATGCAGACAAACACAAATATTGTTTTCGTTCGTTTGGTCAAGAAGTGATGGCGTCAGGTTTAAGTGGTGAAGCAGAACTAAGTGACTCGTCCATATTTAGTTTAGACGAAGAGTGGTTGAAATTATGATAGACCTGTTCACAAGACGCTGACGTCAACGTTTGTGACCTCTGGCAAGTATATTCAAGACAGAGGCTTTGTAAACTTGTATCTTTCCATTTATGACATTTATATCGACATGGGGACTGGGGAGTCTTACCATGATGTGATGCATTTAAATATATAAAAAATAAAAAACAAAATAATAAAATAACCTTGATGAACACTAAAATCACTACCAAGTCGCACATACTGTTTGTTGCATTAGTGCTTTAACAGTGCTAAAGGCAAACCATGTGCAGGAGAGATTAATGGCGTGTTCCAATGGCTGCACTGGACCGCACTGAGAGCGCCTTCAATACTTAGAATAACAATACACAACTACACCATAAACCCGCCAGTGCGCACTGAATACAGCCCATTGGATGTTGTTGAACAAACTATGTCGTAAGGCTGCGCCGAGAGAGATCAACCAAACCACAGACAACAAATTTGACCAAACCAAACCAACTGATCAAAGTCCAACATATTATGACAGTTCAGTTCACGCTGCTCAAGTCTCTAGTAAGGGCACGTTACTGGAAGTGTTGTTCTGGTTATTGATCATAGTTCTTTTTCGAGTTCTAGTTCCCAAATATGTTGCCAAGGGCGCCATGAAATTGAGAAACACATGAGGTATACGAATATATTTTGAATTCTCTAATAATAACATGAAACGTGTTCATACACTTACCATCATACATTTAGAAATTTCATATTATGTTATATACTATTGAAATAAAATGTTTTTTTAGTAGGCCCACTTATTCATGTATTGCTTTAGCATAAAAGTAGTGTAACTTATGACGTTTTCCAATGGCTGCATTGGACCGCACCAGTGCGCACTCAGTGCAGTCCATGGGAAAACTCTATATTAAGGACCATTTTAAGGACCAAAATCCAATCTGGTGGAACACTTACCAATAATTTTTCGTGAATTACTTCATACGTCACCGATGATTGGTGACGTCATATCAAGAACATTAGTAACGTCCAAAATGCCTCCTAAACAATTTGTTCTTGGTAACAATGATTCTATTCTGGTACCGAACCGAAGTGTGATAAGCTGTACTCACAACGCCAAGTCCTTGGTGTTAGAGATGCAGTGGGCGGCAGTGAGGATGTAGCGTTCGTTGATTACTGTCCCGCCGCACCGGAAACTCACTTTGTTTCCTCCTGCAACACGAAATAACAAGCACTGAAACAAATTAGATTTTATATTTATAGACCATATTACCGTCCTGGGGCCACATTCACAAGAGGTCTTATCTTAGTGGTGTTTGTTACCAAAGTAACAGTTGATGTTATTTCCCATATAGAAAACCAATCCATAGTAACAATGGGTGTTTCTAGGTGTAGGGGTGGACTATAAGCTCCAACCTTATGAATTCCAACCTAACTCTTAAGGCGTGTTCCAGCTTGACGTTTTTAGTGGACTAGCTTCCCCCAAGAATTAGTAACAATTAATAACAACAATTGTTAATTGTTGTGTTAGTCGGCGAAGTAGGCGAAGCAGGCCAAAATAGACAAGTTCGAACATGCCCTTAACTGTCCATAGGTGCTAGTATGACTCGATTGTAGGCCTACTGTGAAAAACATACAAATGTGCATGTCGAGGTAAGTAAACGATATCTATTTATGTTCACACTTTGAAGCCATAGGCGCATTGCCATCCATCTTTGAACACAAATAAGACCACCAATCAGACTGGGCCTTTGTTATATCCCAGGGTTTCGTAGCAACGTCGAGTCGAGTCGAGGGTATGTGCACGTCCGCATCAGCCAATGACGTGCTATAATCTAGTGCCTTTTGTGAATCCGGTCCCTGGTATTCACTGATACTGAGGCAGTAAACAAACATTTTCTTCCATAACAACCAATTGCTACCATAAGTGTGTTTGCTACTTAGTGCCCCATTTAATATCAAGTGAAAACCAGGTATGCGACCCCTCGAAAACCAGGTATGCGACCCCTTGAAAACCAGGTATGCGACCCCTTGAAAGCCAGGTATGCGACCCCTTGAAAACCAGGTATGCGACCCCTTGAAAGCCAGGTATGCGACCCCTTGAAAGCCAGGTATGCGGCTAGTATATTAACCACAAAAGTGCAGGCTATGGTTACAATTTCTAAACAACAACAACAACGGCTGTTAATACAAGTGTTCCAAATATACTGAATGCGCATTGTCAACTGGAATCTAGCGTTACGTCATTCATCTAACGTCAGCACTGAATATTGGAAACCGTTATAACCAGGAAAAGTCATCTCGACGTATCAAGCAATGTCCGAGCGTAGTTGCCAAGTCGTCGCCCACGCCGAGGAAACAGGAGCTGGCAACCGGGCAGAGTTACTGTCGTTATCAATTTCTCAGAAAAGGCGGTAACTCTACGTGGCCTATTTCAGCGGTGTTCGCCGTGGGATTTCCCGGTACCTGTTGTTAGCCTGGAATGTACCCTAACAACGTCTGCCAACAGAGTGCTGATCACTACAGTATCGGATACAGAGAACGAGATTCAACTAGAGTTCGGTTGGTATGGCAAATGACAATTGAAATGGTGATAGCCAATGAATTATCACACGCAATGGTCCTCTTTTGCCACAAATGGTAGGGCCTACTAATTCTACGTCCAACTTTTACATAATACCCCGAAAACAGAAAAGGCGTCTGTAAAGACGCTACCCCTGTGTCACAGGTACTTGTTGTATAGGCTGGCGTATACACACACAGCAATAACTCACGCGAGCGATATGCCAGAAGGGTCATCCATGGAAACTCGAATACGCTCGTTTTGTTCCCGCCCACAATCCTGATGTCGGTGCTCTGGCCACAGAACTCGGGGTTGATCAGCCCGACGTTTCGGTGCCTTGAAACGTCCTTGGGTCGAGGGGCCGACGTCGTCGACGTTGATGTCTGCGGCGGCGGCTTCGGCGTCGGCGTCGGCGTCGGTCTGAGGGTAGTCCACGTAGTGTCGTCGCGACAGCAGACCAAGGGGTGGTTGCTCTGTAGCATACAGTGGCGTTAGGCTGTACGTGCATGGGCTTTAGAAGACAAAGCAGTAAATATTACTGGATAATATTTTTAATTTAAAGACCCGGGGTGCATTGATGCCTCCTACATTCGGAAAGTCCCTCATTAAGTAATGTGTTTTTCTATAGAGGAGCGTGTTATTGAATTCAAATCTCTTGTTTGATTCTAAGAAGAATCAGCTTTGCGCCTATAGTGGCCGTCACCTAGAGATGAACCCCAGGTATAGACATTTCCCCTAGAACCTTTCCCCCACCACCTTCCGCCACTCGACAGACCAGACCCGTCCGATCTGTTTACAAACCGCAGAAAGGTTCAACTACCTGCTCAATTAAAAGAGAAGTTGCGTACCAAAAAAATTAAAATTGTTATAACAACATTTAACTTCTTGTGGTTATGAGATTGTTGTTTCAATTAAAAAATCAAGCATACTGCAATTTTATTTTTTTTAATTCGTCCATATTTGAATGAATGTGCTGAAACATTTATCGGATTTTGTCAGTCAAATATGGACGAATTTAAAAAAATAAAATTGCAGTTTGTGTGATTTTTTGATTGAAACTACAATCTCATAACCACAAGAAGTTAAATGTTGCTATAACAATTTTAATTTTTTTGGTACGCAACTTCACTTTTAATTGAGCAGGTAGTTGAACCTTTCTGCGGTTTGTAAACAGATCGGACGGGTCTGGTCTGTCGAGTGGCGGAAGGTGGTGGGGGAAAGGATGCTAGGGGAAATGTCTATACCTGGGGTTCATCTCTAGGTGACGGCCACTGTAGTTGGTCGCTGCAGTATACGTGCATCGTGCTCTCGTGTCGATGCTATTGTAAACTGAACGTCTACTTTTTGCTTTTACACACTTTTACATACATTAAAGGGATGCAAAGTTCTTTTCTTGTAGCTAGCTCGTCTCGGTTATGTGCCGCACCACATATGTGGGCTGAGCAGGATCTGACGGACGTGTCTTTGACCTTCATATTTTATTACTCTTGCGCACATTTACGTGGGTCAGTGATTGGTGTCAGCAAAGAAAAATACAAATGGGTTGTCGGTGGTGTCAGTATTTACGAACTCGTCAAATCGAGAATGTGTGTCGGTAATGTTGCGGCATCAAAGTCGACCTGCCGATCGTAACTTTTTAATGTTTTCCTGCCAATTTGATTTCTAATAAATACTCTTGCAATTTGGCTCATTCCAAATAATTGCGATAACAAAATATATTACTTGTTTTCTAGAGAAGCAGATTTTAACAATCAATTCAATTTAATTTAATTTTGTCAATTCTAAGAAGAAAACTTGTTATAAGATAATAAATCACTCTATGTGTATTCTTTAATATTATGGTTATTCTATAAATGATTATCGGATACAGTAAACTGCGCGATAATCGTAAACTACCCTTTCTCGAACGCCACGTATACAGAGTTCTCCCGTATTCCTACCCTCACTATTACCACTGACAAGCAAGCAAGATGTCCGAGGAGCGCGTTATCTTACATTTCAAACGTGACGACCTGTCAAAATAAATATAGAATTTTGAAGAAGAATTATTCGATTGTTTCAACACTTGAAAAATGAAAAGAGTTTTGATTCTTCTTTTGTAACAAAACCAATAACATTATTAAAATAATAATCTGTCCTCATTCAAAGGTACTCAGTAACTTAAAGGGTCTGGCAGCTCGTTATCTCAAATTTAAATTATCTTTAAAATTACCTGTGACAACAATTGCGTCAACTTAAGTCTATACTAGTAAGTGTCGTTTCTACGGATATTTTTGGTATTTTCAGAACAGCATCAAAATAAGTGGTCTTTTCAATTTCGTTTCTACGTAAAAAAACGTATACGTGACGTACAAAAATATTAACAATAGCAATATTAATAATATTAATAATAATTAATAATAGTAATCACAAAGCAAGTAAATACCATGTATAAAACAATTTCGTAGCACTCAGACGGAAATCTCTGCATATGGCTATATATTTTTTTTATAAACACCACAATTCTCCTGGATTTCACATTAATTCATATTATTTAACAAAAAATAAAATAAATATAACGTTTATTGGATAAGCATGCTTTTCCTTTTGTGTCTATGCCTTATGATATCGACACTCCTAATAATAGTTTATATTAATTCACCTTTATCTTCATCGCTCATCCTGAACCATGCCACTATGCCACTAGATTTAGATCAACGAAGATTTCATTTGAGATCAATATTATGTACTTATTAAAATGGCGAATAAAGAATATGAGTATAATATACAAATGTGCCTAATTGTTAACAGGAAATTGTAGTATCAAATTAAAACTATGTAAGGTTTCCGTTTTTATGTTATTATTATATCTCAAGAATGATACATGAAATCTAAAAAGTGAGAACGCTTCACCCTGTGATTTCGTAAACACTGCCGCCAGACTGTAAGCACAATATTTCTAATAATTTAGTAGTAATCAGTACGATTAGTATTTCAATTATTAGTAAAACAAAATAGCTACACTACGATTAAAATACAGGCGCGCGGAAGCGCAAATAAATATATTAACAACAATTACAAAATTAAATTGACTTATTGAAACATTTTGAGGTGGGAAAAGCAAAATAAACACCCTTCATTTTATAATTAAGAGCTTGACCGATGAATTTGCATTCTCAGTTTTATTTTCCAAGTCCTGAAATGTTTCTTGAATTACATATTAAATTGATTTTAAAGTTCATTAGCTTGATGAGTTTTTGCCATTGTTGCTTTAAAGTACGTAATATTAATAATATATGACCCAAAGCCAAATTACAAATTCATCGGCCAAGCTTTTAATTATAAATGAAGTGTGTTTATCTTGTTTTTCCCACCTCAAATAATTTTGTAATTGTTGTTACTATATTTATTTATCAATTGTTAAGTGATGTAAACATTTATAGATTTGTTTATTTCATTAATTACTATATTTATATTATATTGGAAATAAAAAAATTGGCTTGGCCACAATTTTAGATATCACCCCTTTAAATGTTGAGCCTCTTTTTGAAATTGGCGTTTTGATCTTCTCCGTTTTGGGCTTGGCCTTTATTTTTTTGCAAATGTTTTGCGTTTTTGTTTGGTTTATTAAATATGCGACACATTTAGTATTGGGTCTGTAGTGCTTACGTGTTACGTGTAAGTGCTTACATGTAGTGCTTACGTGTAGTGCTTACGTGTTACGTGTAAGTGCAACGTTTTCATTTTTTCGATATTCTGTAGAGTTCTTCAGATAGAATGATAAAAATACAGTAATCTTGAGCGGTTTTAATAATGAATCTGACCCTGACCTCGTAGCCGCATTGCGATTTTCGCAGTAGGTCCACTGTCGCCGTCGGTAGGGGTCGTGGCTGTAGCAGTAGCGAGTACAGTTCCGAGCAGTCACGAAGAGGGATACAGGTGCCACGAAGATACTCCGGGGTCTCGCATACCGAGTCCTTCTCTGCAGCAACTAGAACAATACGGAACACTTTTGGTTTTACATTTTAGATAGAATAGAAGAGATTTCGTTCTGATTATTTTGATTTGATTACTTGTTGATTAGTCAACCATTAGTTCGTATGACGTCGGGGGAAGAGATTGGAGGAAACGGGTAAATGGGGGGAGCAATTCCATTTAAAAGATTAAAGAGACGGGAGAGTTATATGGAAGGATTTCCATCAAATTTGTTACAAAGGAATCTAATTTGTAAAATTTAGGTGTAAATTCGACATGACCATTGCGTAAAAGCAGAGCATGGGGTGACCAATAACATTCAAATTAATCGATTGTCAAGTCCGAACATCTTCATCTTCGTATGTCACTCACTCATCGTCTCGATTAACCAAGTTGCAAAAATATGGACGTAAAACCCAAATATCATCATCATCGTCGTCATCGTCGTCATCGTCGTCATCATCGTCATCATCGTCATTGTCGTCTTCGTCGTCTTCGTCTTCATCGTCGTAGTAGTCGTCATCGTCGTCGTCGTCATCATCGTCATCATCGTCATTGTCGTCTTCGTCGTCTTCGTCTTCATCGTCGTAGTAGTCGTCATCGTCGTCATCGTCGTCGTCGTCGTCGTCATCATCGTCATTATCATCATCATCAGTACCTTTATACACCATTATTCATTGCAATAGGAAGGATGAAGTGTCATTTTAAAGGAAGTCAGGATAATAATGGTTTTTATGAAGATGAATGTTTCGAAGACATGGCAAAAATGATTGAGTTAATTTTCAAGCATATGTAGTAAATTAAAGGATAAACAACGTTGTTTACATAAAGATAACGTCATATATACGTTTCAAAAGTAAAGTATGTGCCTGCCATTTTGTTGAAAAAGATCTTTTAACCAATTTTGTAAATGAAGTACGCAGCCGACTTCGACATTTGAATGGTTAAAGTATTTAAGAGTCTTTTTTTAGTACACACCAAAAATGTATAATGAAAATATTATGTAGTCTGGGATCACCATCTTCAGTTATGAAGGGGAGAGGTATGTTGTGTTACAATCTGAAATTAGTCGATATACATTTATGACCTTCGCTTTCTTCAAGGTCAATAGACTCGAATGATACAAACAAGTAAATGTTGTTTCATATTGGTTCATTAGCCCCCCAGGCATTACTGTGGTTATTGTGGTATCTCGATGCCAGACATGGCATTAAATAGACATTATGGCGCATTCTTGGCGACACACAAGGATGCTTGATTCTTGTTGCTTACGACTCTATTATTGCAATTCTACTATTCGAGATGATGGGGCGAGATCGAGGGCGGGATAGATCAAGAAGGAGGACGGTTACAAAAAACCCAAGCCTTATACGGGATTCGAGCCCACGTCCCTACATTGACTGACATAGGCATACGCTTTAGAACCTGCGCCCAAAACGATGCACATGCATGCATGATCTGGAATAACTATTTAAACTCCTTTGATTCTTCGTTGAGACTATTTATAATAATTATTCCTGATTTAAAGCCCGAACCATCGTAATACCTTACCGGTGCGTTTGTCATAGAAAAGTCGTTCGTGGCCAATCAGTGATCGGTATTTGAGAGTGGGACTCGCCGGTTGGCTAGAATCCCTAATCTATGAAAAAGCATCTGTTAGGCTATTTCGAAGCAAGTTTATGAAAACAGTGACAAACACCTCGTTTGTCTCGTAACGTATATAGGGTAATGAAAATAATTTCATAATTCAAAATCCATGTTAAAGATGTAGATACTATCCAGGCAAGTATGAGCCTACATTTGTTATAAAATGATGAAAGCAGTAAAAGCGATGAAAATATAATATTAACAGAATATATTCTATACATACAGAATATGTAGAATACACATTGAAAGTATTCAACAGCGATGTAAATGTCATGAACTGTACAGTAAACATTCTGTAATCAACGCATAGCGTTTTCCTAGTTTATATAAAAAAAAATATATATAAAAAACATGCATGTTTATGAAAGCTTAGCTAACGGCTACATCTTCAATATGTATTTTGAACTGTGTATTTCATTTTCACTTAATTTTGAAGAAAATCAGCAATCCTACATTAAGCTGATTTGATGAGCAGGGTATACTCTTCACAAAACAAACCTACATGTGTAATGTGTTTATTGACTAGTTGCTCAGTTCTAGAAACCGATTTAGAGTGGGACATCATAACCACTGTGTGGCAGTGTCACACTAACTTTAAATCCATGTTTGTAACTGAATCGGATGGAAATTAAATAAATACATAACAAAAAATGAACTAAGATACATAAAGAAGTTGCAATAACCCTGTTGGAGTCTGAATCGAACCCGAAGCGTTCTGCATTGGAAGCAAGAGTGCATCCACTTTATCAACAAGCTATTTAAATCCAACGGCCAACCGGATATAAGAATTGACCCAGTTCTTTCAGGAAGTGGTTCGATTCCCATTCGGAGATGGTCTCTTCATTTTTACGTTTGTTATTGCAGGTAGTTTAGAAAATTTGGGAATTTTACGTTGCTTTTCCCAACTCAGACACGTATTTAAAATATTTTTTAAAAATTGATTTGAGGCTATATTTTATAAAGATTCACAAACATTAAAATCAGAACTACACTTTGATCCAGAGTATAATATGATGTACAGTATCATGTATGGATCCCATGTAATCTCGAATATTTCCAGAAAATTTAACTAGGCCCCTATATTTCTGAGTCTGCCTCATTCAATCTCTATCTTGTACACATCGAGACTTCATTTCCTTATCGATCGAACTAACACGGAGAGGAAATAGATACACTGCTTGATAATACACGATACTCTTATTACGAGGATACCTGATTGGCTCTCCCCCCCTCCCTCTTCCTCCCCTCCCCTTTTCCTCCATCAATTCTGATAGCTTTTACTGAAGGTTTTCCTCGTATATGACCACTCCTTTGATTGAATCTTATAAATAGCCTTCGGAAATTCTTATAAAACTATCCTCATTCTACACACCGTAACAACTTCATGGCCCCGGTAGAGCTACTTCCCTAAACATCGCCTCGCCTCCCCCCCCCCCCCCCTCCCCTCCCCCTCACCTATATAGACCGTCAAGTGACTCTAACTGGGGGGGGGGTAAGGGGTCTGTAACAAAGTGAAACCGTTTTGTTTCGAAATATAGTGTTTCGTATTTTTTTTTTATGCTGAAACATCTTGAGGAGACAACATAAGGAGTTATTAGACCCTTTTCTAAAGGGAACCTGCAACTGACGTCACATCAGGACTACAACAATGGAACAAATGAATTGAACTGATGGACAAACATTCAGCTGTTAAAATAATAAAATTGCAACCATAGAAATAAAAACAAGTGTAGCAATAGTAACTGCTCGCCATTTAAAACTTTTAATGATAGACAACGACTAAGTGAAAGTTAGTTTTGTATGTGTATTTGTTTGTTTTTTTTTGTGTTGTTTTCCAAAATCAGAAGAAATTATTTTTTGACAGCTTGTTGTTTGTCCACCGATTCAATTCATTTGTTTCATTGTTGTCTTTTGGTGTTGCTAGTGCCCTAGTAGTTTGTGTCGAAATTCGAAAGATGCCATTATATTGCTTGAATGAAGAAAGCAGGTAGTAGGTACACGCTCAATTTTAACCTTGATCTAGTTTCAATGTAAAAAAAAAGAGGGGGGGATATTAACCCATTTTCAAAAGTACTTTTTATTGAATGTTATGTAAATGTCAGTGTTAATGATGTACATTCCTACTGGCAGCTGGCACATCCTTACGACTGTTCTGTTGTACAAGCGAAATACGTACAACTTTAGCACGACAAAAAAGTTTTGTCGTCGTGCATGTGCGCACCAACGACTAAAAGTCGGCGGACTAGGAAACATGCTTTTGTAAGCACTATTGTCTTGACTGAGCGCAACGGAACGACATAATGGATTTTGAAGACCTTGCTATCGTTTCTGCTTAGCATTACGTGCAAGGAAGAAAAGGATAAAAAAAGGAGTACTGGGTTCATCCAATTTATAATGAAAGGCTTATTCAAAAGGAAAATTTTACACATGCATTTTGAGCTACGATATCATCCTTTTAAGTTTCAGTACTTTCATCGTTAAACACCACGTTGTACCGTACGGCGGACACAGATCAACTGTGATGAATCACTGAAAAAAGTAAAAAAAAAAAAACTATCCCGTCCATGAACTAGAATGACAGTTTAGTCGTACTTTGATGCGCGCGCTCCCATAAACATCCTTGGACCTTGCACCTGTTTTACAACTGTTTTGTCGGGCAACTGTTGGGTCCGGTCCAAAGACCTTGAAATATACCTTACTATATGGTCCGGTCCCAAACTTTCTGTCGTGTCGTATCTGTGCGCGCACTCTCTACTACTGCAATGTATTTCGCTTCTACGACAAAACAGTCGTACGACAAAAAGTTGGATGTGCGCGCCCTGCCTCAACTTTCTGTCTATTCGCTATAATACCGTATGGCAGTCAATGTTCATATTTTCAGAAACAACCTTATTTAGTATTAATGTATTAATTATTAAAAACATAGAAAATAAAATAAATTAATACAATATCCCTTAGTAAGCGGTTGGATGAATTAATTGTCAGATGCCTCTGGAATTAACATTATTTCGTATCTGCCTATTCCTATATACAAAAATCCCTTTCAGTATATTTCCGTATAGGTGAGATCCACATAACATGAGTTACGACGAACCAATTCTCCACTAGTTCAATAATATAAAAATTGAAACTATCAATAACAAAATAAAATACACCTTATTGTCTATTATTTTAATGTAAGTAGTTCGGATCACAAATAAGTGTACATTAAGTGCAGATAACGGCACCAGTAATTGGAGCGATGGGTGCGTTACAAGGTTACAGGTGCTCTTGGCTACTGTCCTAGGTCGAGTAGGCCTATGTGATGCAAATCAACTTCAAATCGTTGGGTGAAGATTTCTAAGACATTGGCAATAAGTATGTGCCGATAGACTAGAGGTAAGTCAATTCGAGAGGTAAAAAATACCAAAACAAAAAGCATCCCGAATCGGCAATGGAACCCGTACTTCTGCATTAAAAACGGGAAGAAACATTCTTGAAAAGAAGCGCACACAAACAGTTATTGTGTCTTATAGAAATTGATTTGATAATAATTGACCTTTACTCAATCATAACAGTTCATGGAGAGCCTAACAACTAATTGAAACATTTAAAACTTAATTAGATTGAGAATGATTGAACACTATTTTTAAATACTTTTAGGTAAGGTTATCAAAGTACAAGAAACCACCACACACGTTTTTGGATTGGAAAGAAAATATAAATGCTACAAAATGATTTGATCAATATTAAAAATAAAAAGTATAAGTAAATAATGAAAATCAAAGACTTATTTGTTTGTATCAACGAGCCATGCACAGTTTAACACGTGATCCGATCTCGTGTGCCTAGACTAAGGTCAAACACGGCGCAGCAAGGAGTGATGCCATGGTTGAGGAAACACGTCCTGCACAGTTTAACACGTGATCCGATCTCGTGTGCCAAGACTAAGGTCAAACACGGCGCAGCAAGGAGTGATGCCATGGTTGAGGAAACATGTCCTGCACAGTTTAACACGTGATCCGATCTCGTGTGCCAAGACTAAGGTCAAACACGGCGCAGCAAGGAGTGATGCCATGGTTGAGGAAACACGTCCTGCACAGTTTAACACGTGATCCGATCTCGTGTGCCAAGACTAAGGTCAAACACGGCGCAGCAAGGAGTGATGCCATGGTTGAGGAAACACGTCCTGCACAGTTTAACACGTGATCCGATCTCGTGTGCCAAGACTAAGGTCAAACACGGCGCAGCAAGGAGTGATGCCATGGTTGAGGAAACACGTCCTGCACAGTTTAACACGTGATCCGATCTCGTGTGCCAAGACTAAGGTCAAACACGGCGCAGCAAGGAGTGATGCCATGGTTGAGGAAACATGTCCTGCACAGTTTAACACGTGATCCGATCTCGTGTGCCAAGACTAAGGTCAAACACGGCGCAGCAAGGAGTGATGTCATGGTTGAGGAAACACGTCCTGCACAGTTTAACACGTGATCCGATCTCGTGTGCCAAGACTAAGGTCAAACACGGCGCAGCAAGGAGTGATGTCATGGTTGAGGAAACACGTCCTGCACAGTTTAACACGTGATCCGATCTCGTGTGCCAAGACTAAGGTCAAACACGGCGCAGCAAGGAGTGATGCCATGGTTGAGGAAACACGTCCTGCACAGTTTAACACGTGATCCGATCTCGTGTGCCAAGACTAAGGTCAAACACGGCGCAGCAAGGAGTGATGCCATGGTTGAGGAAACATGTCCTGCACAGTTTAACACGTGATCCGATCTCGTGTGCCAAGACTAAGGTCAAACACGGCGCAGCAAGGAGTGATGCCATGGTTGAGGAAACACGTCCTGCACAGTTTAACACGTGATCCGATCTCGTGTGCCAAGACTAAGGTCAAACACGGCGCAGCAAGGAGTGATGCCATGGTTGAGGAAACACGTCCTGCACAGTTTAACACGTGATCCGATCTCGTGTGCCTAGACTAAGGTCAAACACGGCGCAGCAAGGAGTGATGCCATGGTTGAGGAAACATGTCCTGCACAGTTTAACACGTGATCCGATCTCGTGTGCCAAGACTAAGGTCAAACACGGCGCAGCAAGGAGTGATGCCATGGTTGAGGAAACACGTCCTGCACAGCTTAACACGTGATCCGATCTCGTGTGCCAAGACTAAGGTCAAACACGGCGCAGCAAGGAGTGATGCCATGGTTGAGGAAACATGTCCTGCACAGTTTAACACGTGATCCGATCTCGTGTGCCAAGACTAAGGTCAAACACGGCGCAGCAAGGAGTGATGCCATGGTTGAGGAAACATGTCCTGCACAGTTTAACACGTGATCCGATCTCGTGTGCCAAGACTAAGGTCAAACACGGCGCAGCAAGGAGTGATGCCATGGTTGAGGAAACATGTCCTGCACAGTTTAACACGTGATCCGATCTCGTGTGCCAAGACTAAGGTCAAACACGGCGCAGCAAGGAGTGATGCCATGGTTGAGGAAACATGTCCTGCACAGTTTAACACGTGATCCGATCTCGTGTGCCAGGACTAAGGTCAAACACGGCGCAGCAAGGAGTGATGCCATGGTTGAGGAAACACGTCCTGCACAGTTTAACACGTGATCCGATCTCGTGTGCCAAGACTAAGGTCAAACACGGCGCAGCAAGGAGTGATGCCATGGTTGAGGAAACACGTCCTGCACAGTTTAACACGTGATCCGATCTCGTGTGCCTAGACTAAGGTCAAACACGGCGCAGCAAGGAGTGATGCCATGGTTGAGGAAACACGTCCTGCACAGTTTAACACGTGATCCGATCTCGTGTGCCTAGACTAAGGTCAAACACGGCGCAGCAAGGAGTGATGCCATGGTTGAGGAAACACGTCCTGCACAGTTTAACACGTGATCCGATCTCGTGTGCCAAGACTAAGGTCAAACACGGCGCAGCAAGGAGTGATGCCATGGTTGAGGAAACATGTCCTGCACAGTTTAACACGTGATCCGATCTCGTGTGCCAAGACTAAGGTCAAACACGGCGCAGCAAGGAGTGATGCCATGGTTGAGGAAACATGTCCTGCACAGTTTAACACGTGATCCGATCTCGTGTGCCTAGACTAAGGTCAAACACGGCGCAGCGAGGAGTGATGCCATGGTTGAGGAAACATGTCCTGCACAGTTTAACACGTGATCCGATCTCGTGTGCCAAGACTAAGGTCAAACACGGCGCAGCAAGGAGTGATGCCATGGTTGAGGAAACATGTCCTGCACAGTTTAACACGTGATCCGATCTCGTGTGCCAGGACTAAGGTCAAACACGGCGCAGCAAGGAGTGATGCCATGGTTGAGGAAACACGTCCTGCACAGTTTAACACGTGATCCGATCTCGTGTGCCAAGACTAAGGTCAAACACGGCGCAGCAAGGAGTGATGCCATGGTTGAGGAAACATGTCCTGCACAGTTTAACACGTGATCCGATCTCGTGTGCCAAGACTAAGGTCAAACACGGCGCAGCAAGGAGTGATGCCATGGTTGAGGAAACACGTCCTGCACAGTTTAACACGTGATCCGATCTCGTGTGCCTAGACTAAGGTCAAACACGGCGCAGCAAGGAGTGATGCCATGGTTGAGGAAACATGTCCTGCACAGTTTAACACGTGATCCGATCTCGTGTGCCAAGACTAAGGTCAAACACGGCGCAGCAAGGAGTGATGCCATGGTTGAGGAAACACGTCCTGCACAGTTTAACACGTGATCCGATCTCGTGTGCCTAGACTAAGGTCAAACACGGCGCAGCAAGGAGTGATGCCATGGTTGAGGAAACACGTCCTGCACAGTTTAACACGTGATCCGATCTCGTGTGCCTAGACTAAGGTCAAACACGGCGCAGCAAGGAGTGATGCCATGGTTGAGGAAACACGTCCTGCACAGTTTAACACGTGATCCGATCTCGTGTGCCAAGACTAAGGTCAAACACGGCGCAGCAAGGAGTGATGCCATGGTTGAGGAAACATGTCCTGCACAGTTTAACACGTGATCCGATCTCGTGTGCCAAGACTAAGGTCAAACACGGCGCAGCAAGGAGTGATGCCATGGTTGAGGAAACATGTCCTGCACAGTTTAACACGTGATCCGATCTCGTGTGCCTAGACTAAGGTCAAACACGGCGCAGCAAGGAGTGATGCCATGGTTGAGGAAACATGTCCTGCACAGTTTAACACGTGATCCGATCTCGTGTGCCAAGACTAAGGTCAAACACGGCGCAGCAAGGAGTGATGCCATGGTTGAGGAAACACGTCCTGCACAGTTTAACACGTGATCCGATCTCGTGTGCCAAGACTAAGGTCAAACACGGCGCAGCAAGGAGTGATGCCATGGTTGAGGAAACATGTCCTGCACAGTTTAACACGTGATCCGATCTCGTGTGCCAAGACTAAGGTCAAACACGGCGCAGCAAGGAGTGATGCCATGGTTGAGGAAACATGTCCTGCACAGTTTAACACGTGATCCGATCTCGTGTGCCAAGACTAAGGTCAAACACGGCGCAGCAAGGAGTGATGCCATGGTTGAGGAAACATGTCCTGCACAGTTTAACACGTGATCCGATCTCGTGTGCCAAGACTAAGGTCAAACACGGCGCAGCAAGGAGTGATGCCATGGTTGAGGAAACATGTCCTGCACAGTTTAACACGTGATCCGATCTCGTGTGCCAAGACTAAGGTCAAACACGGCGCAGCAAGGAGTGATGCCATGGTTGAGGAAACATGTCCTGCACAGTTTAACACGTGATCCGATCTCGTGTGCCAAGACTAAGGTCAAACACGGCGCAGCAAGGAGTGATGCCATGGTTGAGGAAACATGTCCTGCACAACACTGAGATACACTCCCGCCTACGCGATGATAATAACGCTGGCAATTATCATTTGTAATATTACTCGAATACTCTCAACGCAATATTATTAACACTACCATAATAGCAAATTAAAACTTAAAGCTTTAGTAATTATTTTCTGGCGCAATTTTAATGTATGTCTGTTGATTGTATTTTAGAATATGTATTATCTTTAGTTACATTTGAACTTGTGGGACGTAATAATTATGTTACAAATAGAGATGATAGTAATAATAATAATAATAATAATAATAATAATAATAATAATAATAATAATAATAATAATAATAATAATAATAATAATAATAATAATAATAATAATAATAATAATAATAATAATAATAATAATAATAATAATAATAATAATAATAATAATAATAATAATAATAATAATAATAATAATAATAATAATAATAGTGTGCTTCTTGTTTATTGTTGGTATTGAAAAATCATGTTTTAAAGACAGTATCGCAGCTAAATTCTCCCTAGTTTTAAATGTTTCAGTAACAAATGTGTACTCTCCAAGTTTGAAATTATCATTAGAACTATTATTGAATGTACCGTAAATATTATTGAATAGAAAGATCTAAACACTTCCTGCTTGAAAACACACTGATGTTTAGCCGAATTGTGTTGATGCCATTTGGGCTTCACGTCTCACAATTTAGCAACGGTGTTAATCGATACAACGAATTGTAAAATACGAAGATGAAAATATGTCACGTGACATCTATGACAACGTGAGGAACACAGGAACCGTGATTTGATGGACCAATCAACTACATCGACTATTGGAATGGTGATTGTCCGCAGAGCGTTTTTTTACTTATATCGATAAAACCTTGTTGAACGTACGTGGTAATCCGCTGTGTCAACATCATTTCCTTCATGAATAAAAATAAATACATACGTTTCATTACTCTTTGTGAAATGTGTTATCAATAGGGTTGACAGTGTGTGTGACTTGGGTGTACAGATCGACAGTGATCTATCCGTTAATTAACTCTCATGTTGATAAAATATTGCTTCCTGCTTATACAAAACTACTATGGGGTTTCTGAAACGTACTTGTGATTGACAGTTGGACAATGATGTTATCTGCAGTCTGTGTATTAGTGATACAATGGATTTTGGATTTTCCCAAGAAGCCGACATGAACATTTCTATTTGTGAAAAACAATACGAACGGAATAACCACAACATTGATGAGAATTTCAAAATGAATTCGTATCGTCAACAACAGAGAATGATCCTTTGCGAATGTTGTACAACTAGAAAGTCCTGTTGTATTCGTCACACAAGTACAATTCAAAAGGTAATATAATTTCGAACTATTTTATGGAGTATAGACATTTTCGGATACATACCAAAAAAGTGAAGATGTAATTGTTTTGATTAATTAGCTAAGATAACACAAGGCTCACCATACGCTGTTTACTTTCGGAACGGCGAGAGTGAGGGAAGGAATGTTTGACGAGACGAATGAATGAGCATAAGGGGTAGATAAAACAAGGATAATTCGCCAGCGCCGCAAGCGCTTTCTGACAGACTTAAAAAATAGGTAGACCTACACTAATGTACTTCTTGCGCGTAGCTTGGATAGACAAGACATAATTATATCTTTGTCTCGGTAACCGGCAATATCACCAAATGTGTGACCACATAAGTAAATACAAAGAAATAAATAGGTAGTAATTTTGTTCGGAACGTATCAAAACACGCATTTATAGGATATATGACCGATGAATGCGAGGGTTTTGACACCACAAAACACACGAGTCGTGCTCACATTTCACTTTGGATGAACTGAAGGATGAAGATTATGAAATGTAAGTAACATCTTTGTTCCAATAATGATTATTGCAATCATGATATTTGGGGCACACAGTACACACTACACAGTACACAACTTACTAAAGCCTTATTATTATAATGGCTGATCCAAAAATAATGTAAACATAATATATAAAGTATCATCAATCATCATGTTAATAATATATTCGAATACATTTAAGCCCAAAGTGTAATCGAACCATGGACCTTCAGAATTATAAACAGATAGGACCCTACACGATCATTAATACGAACTAAATAGAATGTCAACTAAGATTGCAAAGTTATTGTTTTCAATGCTATGTACTTACATATGAAGGAATCGTTTGAGGAAATCCCAATAACAAAAGCAAACAACCACAAACAATAGAGTTGCATTCTGTACGGAGCTCCGTTTAGTACAGACGAACATGAACCTGTAGGCTTCATGCACTGATCGAGTGAATAAGTAGTAGTCAGATCGACTGGTATGCTATCTGTAGTCAACGCGAGATACCAATAACTTAGATGTCAATAACGGTATTAGGCCTATCTCATAGCTGAACACTCACAGGTAAGTTATATAGTGTCACATTTGCAATTGCCAATTATTGTAGGAAATACACACTGACTACAAAGAGATTTCGGCAATGGCAAGAACTCACGACCAATTCAAACGGAGTCTTCGAAATATCTTGCTATAGCTTTCTATTCACCGAAACTGCTTATAGGGAACACATGGCCTTGGTTGAATGTGAGAATTATGACGTGTTCAAGATTGTATTTGTTATGCTAATTTGAGTACCTATTATAGTATAGTCCGCTGTCCACTTTAACTTTGCGTTACAAGATTGATTTGTATTTGTAGTAGATGTGCCGTCGCACGCTCTATTCTATAGCATAGCAGATTAATGATTTTCTTAATTAATAATTTCGAACTTTCCAAACGTATTCGTACATTTTAAAAATTGTAATCTTATTTAATTTTGTTCCACTGTTCTCTTTGTTTTGTTGTTTTGGTCCAATTTTTTGCACCACTCTTTTGAGCAAAAAACATGTCCAGTCAGCAACTGTTCAATTGTAATAAATAATAATAACAATAATAATAATTATTATTATTTGTACAATTTGTCCCAAATCGTTATAAAAGGTGTCAACGATTTTCAAGAAGTGTATTAATATGTATTTATTTTACCTTATTACACAGATTAGCAATAATATTTCACTCTAATGCAGATTTTAAGACACCTTTCTTTCATAATAAAGAAACAAGAATGGCCAATACAAAGGGTTGTTTCGGACTATGTAATGCCATCACTTTGACTTTGTAATGCATTGCCGGGAGAATTACAATTTTTTGACAGAAAATCAAATACTGAAGTATCATTAAAAACTTACTTCCTAAACAATCCTTTAGGTTCTGATGCATTTCTTTGTTCCTTAGTTATATTTGTATTTAAATTACCATTTACTATGTTTTATGATGTATCACCATCTTTGGTATCACCAATGTCTGTTTTTGTGTCTTCTGTACGATCAATTATTTCGCATTTATGTTCTTTTCCTGGTTGTTATTTTCTACTGTTAATCCCTCGAAATTAGTGGATGCATGTGGTGTAATCATGAATTAAGAATGTTAAATCTCATTATAGAAGCGATAAAAAAAAATTATATATATATATATATATATATATATATATATATATATATGTGATTTTATTATTATTATTATTATCGTTATTATTATTATTATTATTTTTATTATTATTATTATTATTACGACGATCGTTATTATTATTATTATTATTATTATTATTATTATTATTATTATTATTATTATTATTATTATTATTATTATTATTATTATTATTATTATTATTTTTATTATTATTATTATTATTATTATTATTATTAATGTCAGCACATATGACTCGATCGGGAGTTACAGTATTCCTTGCGTCACGGCTGTGTCAAGAGTGTATTAAACGAGGAAACTCCACTCCAGGATTTCCCCTCTACGCTGTCTCACTATCTTGGTTGGATTGGTGGGAAGAAGGTATTATGATGTAATTTTCCTTATTGAAACAAAAGGAAAAACAGGGACGATGGGGGATCATTGACGTCATTCATCTACACTTTTGTCGAATTTATTAGATCAAATTATATTATACATGAACCCAGTAGTAAATTTATTTGCTCAACCTAAAGGAATATGTAATTATTGTTGTGCGGAAAAATGTCTGAGATGGGTATGTTACCCAAAACTCTTTAAAAAAAATACGAATTAGTAGGTTTTAAAAGTTAACGCACGTTCAAGTCTGGAAAAAGTAACTTACATCACAAGTTGCCATAAAAAACATAAAATTTGGTTTTAAGTCGTATACGGAAAGACTACAAGATATCTACGTCAACTAAGACTTGTATTTTATTTAATACTGGTATCATAGATAACAAATTCTGATACTATATACTGTTCACTATTGACTTTTGAACTTCTGAAATGTAAAGAGGGACAACCAATATGGTAACTTGTCATCGACCCGTTTCACTTTAATTAATGATTAGTCATTGGTTTACACAATACTCTGGGAAGTCTGGGAAGGGGGAAGGGGGGGGGGGGGAGGATTGGAGCATAATCTCCATTTTGACAAAACACAACAAACAAAAATTCAGGCTGCTCAAAACTAGCTTTGAACTTAACATAGGCGCTATAGCTAGTTACCCTTACCCAATATAACTATCAGTTTCTAATTAAAATGTCAGATTTTAAACAGTAACCCGTTACCAGTACTAACGCTTCTACGGTAACAACGGTATACTACAGTACTAACGGTAACGCATTACTTCCGTTTAGTTACTACCTCGTTCTGAGAAATGCCCGAAGATAATTTGTAGGCCCTTGTCGTATTTACGGCGGTAACCTGAGGAAACCCTTCTGTGAATCATTCGGATCCTTGCGGGTGAGATTCCCTTTATTATTGTTATTGTTATTATTATTATTATTATTATTATTATTATTATTATTATTATTATTATTATTATTATTATTATTATTATTATTATTATTATTATTATTATTATTATTATTATTATTATTATTATTATTATTACTATTATTACTATTATTACTATTATTATTATTATTATTATTATTATTATTATTATTGTTATTATTGATGTTATTATAATGCCATTTTATTATTATTTCGTGTCGACGTACTCAAAAACTATTTGCGTGTTTAGTCCGAAGTATTTTGAGGGCAGCATCGATGGATATCAGACGCGTCGGAACGTTTTTGATATAAGGGGGGGGGGGGGCAATTCCAGAGACAATAAATGGTAATAGTAAACAAAACGGGATACAAAAAATGTTGGTTTTTATATGTATAAACCCTCCCCAAATCCACTATTAATGGTTATCCACTTGCATAGTTTAATTTGTACTCGTAACGAGGTGGGTGATGTAGCTGCATGGGGTTAGGGGCGAAGTCCCTGTCGCCGGAGGCAATGTCGCCGTAGGCGAAAAAAAAGGTTGGCCCTGCATTATGTTTGATGGCCTAGAACGCGTTTTGAGGTGATATCTTGTCATAAAAAACACTACAACGGATAAACATTCCCGCTTTTGTGTTGTTGGGTTGCTTCTTCCTGGAAATGAATTGTTGACAGATGACACAATCATTCGACGTTACTTTCCCAGTAAGTAGAAATCTTGACTTTTCGGGCACGTAACCAAGGACCACATACATATAATATATTTTCATATCTGAAATCTGCCCCCCCTATGCCCCCATGCCATGAAAGTTAGGGGGGCAATGCCCCCTTGCCCCCCCCCCCCCCCTGTTCCGACGCCACTGATGGATATTACTGCTACAAACAACATTCCGGTTTAAGCAGAGCGTCCTTGTTACCAATCTACCAACGTCAAATCGAGGCCTTTCGACGACAAAAACTCTGGCAACTTAATACTTATGCAGGAGTAATAGTGAATTACAATTAGAAATCCTACTCCAGCAACTCATCGCTATCTGCACAGATAGGCCTACCTTACAATAGAACACACTATGCTAAGCCTTTGTGTGTACGTATTTTAAATTTATATAAATTTAAATTAAATCAATCTTAATTTTTATTTTTATTTCAATTTCAATTTTTATTTTAACGTTTTATTTAAATTTTTATCTTTTTTAAATATAAATTTAAATTTTTGATGGATTTTTAGTTTTAATTTTTATACACAAGCTTACACACCAACGCTACAGGCAGAGCTACTTTCGACTTATTTCTCCCCGATTCCATAAGGGTGTTCTTAATTAACTAATTAATTAATTAATTATTGTTTATTTTCTGTTATTCAATTAACTAAGCGTTACTGACACTGCAGTTGACCATTTAATTCTGAAAATTTCATTCGAAAACACTTGACTTTTTACTGTACCAACTCGTGTTATGAGACCCTATCGGAATCAATTCACTTACAAGCCATGTAATTTTAATCACATTTTTAACATCATATTTAGAAGTATATATTTTAATATCTACATACCTATGTATTATATTGAAGGGAAGTTATTATTACAAAAACAAAACACATTCAACTACTGGTCGAACAATGAAACATTTTAGGTATGTTTATTATTTATTAACAGATCAAAAAGTAATATCGCCCAGTGATAAGAGCAGTTTTAATTCACTGTATTGGTATTTGGTATTGACGACGAACATTGAGCAAAAGGAGCAGCTCATCGCTCCCTAAACGTCATGGCTAACTTTTTAAGTTTTGTTTTGAACTTAAATTAATAACCATACCTAAGAGTAGAAATAGTCAACTTTAAATAGAAAAATCGTAGTTTAAACGCTAGCCAAGCATTGTACGGTTGGTAGACCCGAACAATTATCTTTAATTGCACCAGGAAAGAAAACGTCTCGTTGTATGGCAGAGCAATACTTACAAACAGTCGTCGTAGCGACGCACAGAGCAATCCACAATCCCAACATCGTTCCCGTTGTGCGTGTCAGCGTGTGCGTGTGCGTGTCAGCGTGTGCGTGTACACCTAACGACCGCTTACCGTCAACTGACGTCGTCACGTCACGTAAACGCTATACACACACCGCTCAGCTGGAACTTGATAAACACGTCTTGGGACCTTGGATGCCGTGAGATGAGGTCGGGTCAACTCTAGTCACTAAACTCGATCTGTCCGGTGTAAGAATGCTTCCGCCGTGCAATAGGTAGCAGCACTAGTAGCGCCCATAACTCATACAAAATATACAAAATGTCCACATTCACAACTTCACATAGCTATGGTGACGGTAGATAAATCGCTCTCTCTCTCTCCCCTCAATTTATCTGAAGCAAATTTAAATTTACACTAAATAATTCAATTCGGACACAGCACACAGGTGAGGTGAGAATATCAGAAAAGATTTGACACAGCAGACATTACAACCACTTACATAAAGAACAAGTCGATAGGGTAGCATTGGTAGCATCAAACAAATGGTTAACGTCCGGGGACATGTATAGCAAAACAGAAGGATTTATGTTCGGAAATCAAGAAAAAGTAATCAAGACTAACAATTACAATACGTTATGAAAGACGTCATAGTGGATAATAAATGTAGGAAGTGCAGTGTAATATTTAAGACAAAAGAATTGAACACGGTGCAAAACACTTTGTCAAACAGATTACTGGCTTAGATTTGACCAAGCTGCAGAATATATTATACATCAAAAGTGAACCATAAAATATAAACTTATAACCACACGCGCTGCTCATTAAAAATATAAGCCTGAAAATTACAAATGAGGGTATATTACGACCAAACCAACACAGTTTCACAACCACTCATGCAGTTGACCACCCTCGTAACAAACACAGTTTCACAACCACTCACGCAGTTGACGACGCTCGTAACCAACACAGTTTCACAACCACTCACACAGTTGACGACCCTCGTAACCAACACAGTTTCACAACCACTCATGCAGTTGACGACCCTCGTAACCAACACAGTTTCACAACCACTCACACAGTTACCACCCTCGTAACCAACACAGTTTCACATCCACTCACGCAGTTGACGACGCTCGTAACCAACACAGTTTCACAACCACTCACGCAGTTGACGACGCTCGTAACCAACACAGTTTCACAACCAATCACACAGTTGACCACCCTCGTAACCAACACAGTTTCACAACCACTCACGCAGTTGAACACCCTCGTAACCAACACAGTTTCACAACCACTCACGCAGTTGACGACGCTCGTAACCAACACATTTTCACAACCACTCACGCGGTTGACGACGCTCGTAACCAACACAGTTTCACATCCACTCACACAGTTACCACCCTCGTAACCAACACAGTTTCACACCCACTCACGCAGTTGACGACGCTCGTAACCAACACAGTTTCACAACCACTCACGCGGTTGACGACGCTCGTAACCAACACAGTTTCACACCCACTCACACAGTTACCACCCTAGTAACCAACACAGTTTCACAACCACTCACGCGGTTGACGACGCTCGTAACCAACACAGTTTCACAACCACTCACGCAGTTGACGACGCTCGTAACCAACACAGTTTTACAACCACTCACGCGGTTGACGACGCTCGTAACCAACACAGTTTCACAACCACTCACGCAGTTGACCACCCTCGTAACCAACACAGTTTCACAACCACTCACACAGTTGACCACCCTCGTAACCAACACAGTTTCCCAACCACTCACATAGTTGACCACCCTCGTAACCAACACAGTTTCCCAACCACTCACGCAGTTGACGACGCTCGTAACCAACACAGTTTCACAACCACTCACGCGGTTGACGACGCTCGTAACCAACACAGTTTCACAACCACTCACGCAGTTGACGACGCTCGTAACCAACACAGTTTCACAACCACTCATGCAGTTGACGACCCTCGTAACCAACACAGTTTCACAACCACTCACACAGTTACCACCCTCGTAACCAACACAGTTTCACAACCACTCACGCGGTTGACGACGCTCGTAACCAACACAGTTTCACAACCACTCACGCAGTTGACGACGCTCGTAACCAGCACAGTTTCACAACCACTCACGTGGTTGACGACGCTCGTAACCAACACAGTTTCACAACCACTCACGCGGTTGACGACGCTCGTAACCAACACAGTTTCACAACCACTCACGCAGTTGACGACGCTCGTAACCAACACAGTTTCACAACCACTCACACAGTTGACCACCCTCGTAACCAACACAGTTTCCCAACCACTCACGCAGTTGACGACGCTCGTAACCAACACAGTTTCACAACCACTCACGCAGTTGACGACGCTCGTAACCAACACAGTTTCACAACCACTCACGTAGTTGACGACGCTTGTAACCAACACAGTTTCACAACCACTCACGCAGATGATCGTAACGGCAAGCTGTGTTCATATGCTCGAAAAAAGAGAGGACGGAAGGAATGAGAACTGTTTCAAATCAACAAGGATTGATAACAAAGCATTACTCGCTGTAATAACTTCTGTCAGAGAAAAATTAAAATAAGTGAGTATCTTCACAAGTGGTAAAGCTACTAATGCATTACAGTGTCGATACAGTGAACTTGACTTGGGGGGCGCTGACTACTTGGGTGCTCATGGGCTGAAGCACCCATAGCATTGTTTGGAGGGGTGGTGCGCCCCTCCAAATATCCTGACTAAAAGAAAAATTATACCTATATTATAAATATATATCAGAGTTTTGAGGTCTCAATCTTAAAAAACGTTTTTTTAAATTCTCATTACGATTATGTTCTATTTTCATCCTGGATAGTGATTAAAATAATGTTTTCTGGCATTATTATATGTATGTTATTATATATATTATATATATATATATATATATATTTTAAATGAATTAGTTTGGCATTGGATTCACGACACTTTTTTCTAGAAAGCACCTAGAAACACACTTTAAAAAGGGGGTTTAAAATGTTTCCCCTGCAGCGCTACTATTGGGGGGGGGGGGGGGGGGGGCGGAGCGCACAGAACCCCCCGTACTTGGTCCCTTTTCCGCGAAGTTGAACACCCCTCGGAATTTGGAAAACCCGGCGCCCCTGGTTTAGTGTATTGCATCTTATGGCTGGCAGAGTCACCCTGGGTCGAATTTAACCCCATGCCCAGACGGAGTTGTTCCGATGGACACAGTTTTTCTTCTATTATATCGTCTTACTCTTCACTTCTGAACAAATGAGTATAATTGTCACGGGTGGGCGATGACTAAACGCCAACAAAAAACCACGTCAACACAAACAATCAGCTCCTGAAAGATATACTAGAAAGCATTAGCTAGTATTTCAATTCTTTTTCCCAAATACGCTGGTGCTAGTTCGTCCCACCAGAGTGCAGAATCATCCTTTGCTCTAGAGGAATCTTCAAGGGCGGATGCTGCTAAATCAGTGTTCTGTTAGAGCGCATGTGTGCAACATTCTCGTAGCGATGAGCGGGTTCGCTACTCTTCTTGTGTTTTTGTGCCTCACTTCATTGCATGGGGTCGGTAGGTACTCTCAGTAACACAATCTACAATAATCTATAAATAACCTGGCAAACCCACTAGGTGTACAACTAACAAAATTTTTGAGATTTCTACATTTACGAAATGTTTCGTTAAGCCAGTGGCGTAGGAATACCCGGGCAGCGCGGGCGAAGCCCGGGGGCCCGTGGTCTAGAGGGGCCCGGTTTTTAGACTGGCCTGAGTTGGAAACCTATCATTGTTTATAAGCTTCGATAAACTCATACGAAATTCCTACAACAAATTACTAAATTGATTATTGCCGGTGCAGATCGTCTCATTTCGGTCGTGTTCAAGAACGAGATTGTAAATCTTGCGTCTGTAAAAGTATAGTTCCAAAACTCTATAAATTCCTAAACAATTTGAAAACTCATTTTCAAAATCGAGATTAATACATGGGATGAGAACACTTGATCGAAAATGAAGAAGTATATCTTGCGATCACCTAATTAATTCGTTTCCTATCGGGTAAGTCCGGAATTGGAAGTTCTAAATCAATGGCTGTACAAATTAAAAACTTCGTCATAGATTCCAGTATTCATTATTCTAGCTTTTCAGGTAAAAAAACAAGTCTAAATATTAAATCCCAATTTTGGTGCTATAGTAGAGCAGCAAAGTGTATCTCGTAGGCTATTCGTGTTCGTGGAAGAGTATAGCGGTAAACGGAATTATGCAAAGGCATGTATAATAATGTTTTTGGACCAGGGTTACGTCGGCGGAATTACTGCAGACGGCGTCGGTGGCGCCGCGACGCCACCTGACGCCGCCACACGACGCCACCGATCGTTTTGGCTTATAACGTTTACACCGTTCGTCCTACAGAAAAAAACTAAAATGATTTCTCGTTCAGTTTTTAAATACAAATCGATTCATATCAATAGGGTTACGATTAGATGAGCGTAGCGAAGCAGAGAGGATCTCTCATTTGAACTCGATCGGCGCTTTGTCTATGTGTGGGTACAAAGGTTTTTCGTCGCGCACCGATCAAACGGCTTGACGGATTTTAATGAAATTGTAAGTCAACACTCGTGACTACTAATTGAGATGCTGATATCATAATCAGCAAAATCCGTTTAGATGCCAACCTACAAAAAATTAATTAGTGAATAATATCGAGTTTTAATGTTTTGTTTGTCGCACACAGGTCAAACGGCTTGACGAATTTGGCTGAAATTTCAAGTCAACATTTTTGTATCTTTTAAACTAGACGTTTTTAACAAAGCCAGAAAAATCCGTGAAGTTTCCAACCTACAAAAAATTAATTAGTGTAAAATCAAGGTTTAATTTTTTTCGTCTAAAACTTATAGACGGATTTAAATATTTTTATAATATTTATTTCCAAAATAACAATGTCAATGTTATGTTGTAAGAGGCGAGAAAATAAGGGCCCCCTTTCCCTGTCATCCAAGGAGAAGTAAAAACACGCATAAATCCCTACCTGTTCGCGCCATTTATTCGTCGCTGGTGATATGTATTTTTTCGGTGTTGGTTCACCTGTATGTTATATTCATATGTTTCGATTTTGGGCCAATCACGTAATCTCTTACAGTCTTCCCGTTTAGAGCCCGTTTGCTTATCTCTTATCTCGTTAGTAGTGTCCCAGTCTCCGACCTCGTCGGTCACGTTCAGTTTCCCGCTCTCAGTTTTTCTCTCTCGTGCGTTCCCGGACTACAACGACAACTTCTACGCCGCTGTCCTGGGTTCGATCGCCTTCCAGGCATTTTCATCTTTCCTTCTTTTCTCTTCTAAACTCGAGTTTCCTTCTTCTATCTCTTTCTCACGACGGCCACTTTCCGCCCGTCGCTGTCATCTACGTTTCGTCACCTTTCAAACATCATTGGGGTAAGTCTACACAAAAATATATACAGTCCACTAAAAAACTCCTCGGAGTGAGCACCCCGGCTCAAACACTACCTAAAGCAGTTTGCTATTCTCTTTGTCAACCGGATAGAACATAAATATTGTTCATTTTCCGAAGTGCACCTTGTTTTTGATAGATATGATATAAGCTCATCACTAAAGTCGGCAACGCGCGACGTGCGGCAAGGAGGAAAACCTCCAGTTGCCTACCGTATAAGTGATAACACGCCTATTGGAAACATCAGCCCACGCTAACACCAAACATGAACTAACTGTCTATCTTGCGGCGAAAGTCATAAAAGCAAGTGAAGACTATCGGAGACAAGCAGTTGTAGCATGATCAGATCAAATCCAAACCACAAAGACACCTCTCACACATCTGGCTAGTTTGCAGGAAGAAGCAGGTACAAAAATGATTCGATAGATTCTACTTCAAGAGGTGTAACACAAAGTTCTATCTTCTCTCCTGATAAATGTTTTCGTCCTTGCCTTCAGACGTTACCCACAATTGTGGCGGAGATCACTATTTGTCATATGTCGTGGAGATAGGTTTAGAAGTATTAATATTCGTGACTGTGACTGTGTGACGATGTGACGACGTGACTGTGTGCCCTCCTAGACAAAAACAGGGTAGGATTACAGGTCATTTAGATGGTTAGCAAGTATGAACAGGGGAGTAATGAAAGTGCGTAGACAACGGTGTTAGGATGTAAATGGAAAATAAAATATTATTAATTTTTTAATGTATGCGCGGTTACACTATTTGCGCGCACCGGTCACCATGTCGTGGAAGAACCAACGTACACAGGTATTTAAGTAACAGGGACATAACGAATACAATTTTACCGGCTCGGAAGGTACCTCCCCAAGAGAGTGACTGCCGATAGCACACATTACTTTAAAATTTTGGTTTTGTAGCGTTGTAACGACATAACATATCAAAATTATTTACTGACAAGGAAAAAGGTCTGCTTTGAAAGATGAGCGATTTTTTTCAATGAATCAAACAAAGCATTTACATATTATTATCATTTCCTTTCGTTTGGCTTCGACCTGTTCGGCTAGGGTGGCTCTACCAAACGCACACGCTCCCGTCAGCACCTAATACGTCTTATCGTGATGGTTAGGTATGCGTGTTTTTTATTCTCCTTGGATGACAGAGAAAGGGCGCCCTTATTTTCTCGCCTCTTACAATCGGCAGAGGTATAACTTGGGCCAAATTTTACCCAGGGCCCAAACGGGGGTACAGTTATTATAGCAAGAAAGTTGAAAATTGGATAATATATTGCCCTAAATAAACAATATTTGGTTACAAGATGGCGGTTAACAAAACAATTCGAAAACTTTTGTCATGTGTTGACACCATTATTGCGCATACCATTATAAAAAATTATCAACATCCGACGGTATGTTTTCATAAAAAAATAAAAAAATTGGATTTGTTTTAGAATTATTTTTTTGTAGGTTGGCATCTTCACGGATTTTGCTGGTTATGTTAATAACATCTTAAAGTGTAGTGGTCACAAGTGTTTACTGAAACTTTCAACCAAATCCGTCAAGCCGGTAGACCTGTGCGCGACGAACAAACTTTTGCACAGAAACAAAATATTTTTTTTTTACAAAATGGCGGTTAAAGTTACAACTTCAAACATTTTACCACGCATTGAAATTGTTATTTTGGAAATAAATATCAAAAAATATTTAAATCCGTCTATAAGTTTCAGAAGAAAAAAATTAAAACTTGATTTTTCACTAATTAATTTTTTGTAGGTTGGAAACTTCACGGATTTTTTTGGTTTTGTTAAAAACGTCTAGTTTAAAAATACAAAAATGTTGACTTTAAATTTCAGCCAAATTCGTCAAGCCGTTTGACCTGTGTGCGACCAACAAAACATTAAAACTCAATATTATTCACTAATTAATTTTTTGTAGGTTGGCATCTAAACGGATTTTGCTGATTATGTTACCAGCATCTAGATTAGTAGTCACGAGTGTTGACTTAAAATTTCATCAAAATCCGTCAAGCCGTTTGATCGGTGCGCGACGAAAAACCTTTGTACACACACATAGACAAAGCGTCGATCGAGTTCAAATGAGAGATCCTCTCTGCTTCGCTACGCTCATCTAATCGTAACGATATTGGTATGAATCGATTTGTATTTAAAAACTGAACGAGAAATCATTTTAGTTTTTTCTGTAGGACGAACGGTGTAAACGTTATATGCCAAAACGATCGGTGGCGTCGTGTGGCGGCGTCAGGTCGTGTGGCGGCGTCAGGTGGCGTCGCGGCGCCACCGACGCCGTCTGCAGTAATTCCACCGATGTAACCCTGGTCCAAAAACATTATTATACATGCCTTTGAATAATTCCGTTTACCGCTATACTCTTCCACGAATAGCCTACGAGAGCCAAAATCATACATCTTGCGCTTCTACTACTAACGCAACAATTAGTGACAATATTTACAAAATTGCCAGTTGTTGTATTAGCCAACGTGAAAAGGCTAGTCGACTAGCGTCGAAATAGAGATTTGAGATACGTCTTTAAATAATGACCGTGAACATAATCCAGGACACAATACAAAATTAAGTTTACAAGTCTATGGTAGAGGCCCGCCAGCTCGATTCAGGTTTTATGCCCGGGGGCCCGTGGTTTTCTAGCTACGCCAACGCAATCATTAGTTCATGACGTCGGTATGGGGGGGGGAGGGGGGGGGGGGGTAAGTAGCGGGATCAGTAGGAGAACATATATTCAACTGGGTTAGGGGAAGGAAAAGGAAAAGGGAAACGGGAGTATCTCATTTCGTCACCTTTACGACAAGCAGACACGGTGTGCACGTCTACCCCAGGCCCAGACGCAGGGAAATAATATTACATAAACATTTTTTTTTTTTTTTTTAAACAACGCTTATATTTAAATGCACTAAAGTATAAAAAAATAAATTTTTGCCGAACAATTTTCGCCTCACTCGGAAAATAAAAGCGTTGGGCGTTTTCGGTACCTATTGAAATAGAATACAGTATTCTGCTGTTTATGCAGGGAAAGCGCCAAACGCTTTTATTTTCCGAGTGAGGCAAAAATTTTTTGGGCGAAAATTTACTTTACTTTTTGTGCATTTAAATATAAGCCTCGTTAAAAAAAAAATTGTCATGTTATATTATTTATACTTTTTAGTCCTAAAGAATCTTGTAATCGAATATGTGCTCACTGGACGTTGCCGAATTTAGAAGACTGCATACTTGTGTACTTGTACTTGTTAAGTTCATTCTCAAAGTAGCGTGCTCGCATTGCAAACTTGAATATCAGACAGTTCCGTCCATGCACGATCCAGCGATTGGTCAACATTGCTTTCGAAAAGTGGGGTTATGTGGCTATGGGAGAATTTGACAAAGTAACTAGGCCTATTAATTTTTTTAATAGACTAAACATTCTATTAAAAATGATTAGTGTCTGGCACTGCATTATTATATTATATTATATTATATTATATTATATTATATTATATTATATTATATTATATTATATTATATTATATTATATTATATTATATTATATTATATTATATTATATTATATTATATTATATTATATTATATTATATTATATTTTAACAATCAATTCCTACCGTGATAGATAACAGCAGTTGCGCTAGCACCAATTCCATCCGATCAACTGTGAGGTCGAACCACGCGATGGGAACACACCTATGCGGCGGATTTTGGCCTCAGGACGATCTCAAGGCGGTCGGACGGATGGACTGATCGGATGAAAATTGGATGGAAATCTCTCGTGTGTACAGACACTGGCGGTCTTGAGGCGATCGTACGACGATCCGTTCCATTCTCTGCCTGGTCAGCTTTACAAGTGGAGCGTGTTGACATCTTAGACCATATAGAGCATATAGGTCTAAGGTTGACATTCTTTCTGCATATAAACATATCCGAATCCGATGCTTTCGTCGCGGATATTTGAGTCCCAAACAACCAGCGGTGATTCCGATGCCTGCATCTGGTTGGCGCATCCTCTCTAGCTGTGACTAATTTCCCATATGAATCTAATTGTTTAGTAAATTAATGATGATGGATTAATTGATTAATTAGTGAATCTCATAGTTGATTCATATATTTTCTTTGAGAAAATAAGACTGTGTGACTGAAAAATTTCAGCTCCATCGGACGTTGGAAGTGTGTGAAATATCGATTCCCATTAAAACTTTGATTAATTAATTCTGATAGCTTAATTGATTATTAAGTAAATATGACAATGGATTCATGTATTGTCATTTTCAATACGTCTGTGTGAAAACTTTCAGTTCGATCGGACGTTGGAAAATGGGTGAAATATCGATTCCCATGTAAAACTTTGAATAATTAATTATGATAGTTTAATTGATTATTTAGTTAATATGACAACTGATTAATGTATTTTCCATTAAGAATACGTCTGTGTGAAAACGTTAAGCTCGATTCGACGTTGGGAAGTGTATGAAATATCGATTCCCATATAACACCTTAATTAATTAATTAATTATGATGAATTAACTGACTTTTTAGTAAATATGACAATTGATTGATGTATTGTCATTCAGAATACCAGAATACGTGTGAAAAATGTCAGATCGATCGGACATTTAGAAGAAGGTGAAATATCGATTATAAGATTCCGTCCAGACAAACAGACATACAAAGAGACGAACACATGAAGCTAATATAAGCGTTGTAATAAAAAATAAAAAGCAGTTAAACTGGAAACGAAATTCGATAAGTGAATCAGTGTTGGAATGTAAACAAACATGGCGCCTTCAGTATCGCCGTCACGAGAACTGGATGCACACACCACAGATAACTAATTACCTCACCCACGTAGTGAATTTGTTACCGCACTATTCTCATGACGTCACGGCGGCCATAATGGAGGGGAAATGTGTGTTGAAATTTGAGCTGTCTTTAGAAGAAGAATATGTTTACCGCGACATAAGAAACTTTTATGCGAATATCCCCCAACAAAGGATAAGAAGACGATTGTTTGGTGAAATTGTAAACCACAAAAACAGTGTCTGAGACACTTGAGAGTTTCTAACTAATGTTGAAGAACAGTAGAGCTTCAACCAAACGCCGTCTGAAACAGTTCAGCCGGTTCGACAGTAAATTGCCCGTAGAAAGTAAACAAACGGCAGGCCCATCTTCACACATAGGCACGCGAGGCCCGTGCCTAGGGCGGCATTTTCCAGGGGCGGCAAATTAATTGGAAATTATTATGTTATCAAAAAATAGATTGATAAATTCAAGAAGGCAAAATAGTTTTATATTTTACGTGTTACGAACACAAATGTCACAGCAAATATTAATTTCTTCACGAAAAATGTCTTGTATCTCTATCCCGCCGTTATTATTAATGCATCTAATACGGACAACAGTGTTGAATGACAGTATATGAAGGCAGTGTTAGAAAATATGGCAGGCGGAGTAAGAAGCCAAATGGATTTTTCCCTGATCTTTCCTAGAACCTGGCTATTAATTTTGAAAAGTATTGTAGTTTCATTTATAGCTGTGGGGACTAATCACCCAAAACAAGCTTACAGGTTGAGCTGTTACAAATAGTTACAAAAACGTTTAGTCCAACAAATTATTCCTTCGTAAGTAAATAACGTAAGGGAAGGAGAAGGGCTCGGTTTCCTGCAGTTTTTGGTGCTTATTCCGATTCATGTGGTATTGGCGTACTGTCTGTATCTATGTATCAATAAAACCGTAATCGTGTGCAATAAAATATGAATTTTTATCTTTCTTTTCACGTGTGTTAGTATGAGTATGAAGGACTTTAATAAGTTGAAGTTATTGTTGCATTTAATAAAAACAACAATGACCAGATCTCAATGGCAGAAAAATTCGTAAGAAATAAAAAATTGTTGGAGTCTCGGCTATGGAGACCGATGAGTGCAAAGTATAATGCATGTTGCCGTTAGTGGGGGGGGGGGGGGGGGGGGCGGCATTGGTTGACGGGCCTATGTGCCAAAAAAACATTAAGACGGCCCTGCAAACGGGCTGTTTTGGTACACACACCCTATAGACGAGCCCAAATAAGCAGTTAATATATGTGTTTCAGACGCCTCCTTCAATTTATCCATCTCTCCGAGTCACGTGCGCATCAACAAGACTAGGCAGACGGTGATCTTCAGATGTAACGTCAAAGTGCCCCTCGTTGGGTGTCAGTTTAACTTCATCCCCGACCTGCCATGCAAAAAAAACATCATAGACTTAAGTCAAGGCCGTAGCAAGAAGTTCAGCCCCACCTACCTAGGTATCACCAATTACACCTACGTGGGCCGTGGACTGGAAAAGGGCGATTGTGGAATTCAGCTGGAAGTGTGGGGCTTTAAACGGTGGGTTGTCGGATGTAGAGTTCGGGAACAGATCGGACGCTGGAGATATGCCTTGGCTGACATGTTCGCAAGGGGTGATGGTGAGTATAAATACTTGGCATGGTTAAAATACATTTCTAAAATTCCAGTTAGTTGGTGGCGTCGTTCAAACTAAAGCATAACTGCACGTAGTTACTAGTTAATTAGTTATCTGTGACTGCACGGTTGAATTGTGCCTTCAATGGGGAAGCTTACTGCCAAGTTTGGCCACCGCGCGGCGCTGCTGTTCCAGCTCATTCGTAGCTCAGTTTCAAGATAGCTACTCAGTGCTAAGGTTGTATTGTATGTAACTTTAACCGTTGAGTGAGAAATATATATATTTCTCACTCAACGCTTTAACTGTGAAGGGATCGGATTGCGCCGGAACGCATCGGAACACTGTTCCTGTGCGTTTCACACGTACGTGTTATCGTTCCGTTTCGTCAAAATATGAGAAATAGCGCCGACGAACCACACCACACGTACTTGTTTAGAAGAGCTCTAAGTGTAGCGGTATAAGCCGATATGCATAGCATTGCTACAAAATATACAGGCGGCATTCTATACCCAGAGATTAGTTTTAATAAGTTTGGAGTAAAATATTTATAAAATAATAATCGGACGGGTAACAATATTAGAAAATATTTCATACCATTTTTACCGATATTATTTCGATGTTATATACATAGCGATCTTGAAATGTGGCTGAAAAACGGTAATTTTGCCAGGTTTATTGGAACTACACCTTATAACCACGAGCTGAGAATATTACCAATAAGCCGATTTATTACTGCAGTGGTTCCCAACCTTTTTTGATTCAAAGGCACCTCAAGCTTACATTCAGTAGCTCGACACAGCTGATTATATTTTTTCAAACGGTAAATTCCTGCGTGGAGACAAGAAAATATAATCATTTCGCTTTCCGTTTTCAAACGTTCCTGCAGACCATGCCATATTCAACATATCGGTGGAACCAGAGATGCCTGTCGTCCTACCTGGCCGCGACCTGAACCTCATGTGCAAGGGTCCCGAGAACGCGGACACCTGCGTCATCAAATTCAAAGGTCTGACCAGAGATCTGCCTGAACTCAAGTTCAATGGAGGTGCCCTATCTACCCACAAGCTGCCACCCCACGTCTACGCCACAAGCGGGCTGCAGAAGAACGAGTGTGGGCTCAGACTTGCCAAAGTGTCGGAGCTAAATAATGGACCAGCTTCGTGTGCCATGACGGGTGACCTCATCGACAGCCAGGGTGTTGGATTCATCAACATTATTGTCGCTGGTGAGTTAATCTGCAGAGACCACGTTAACTAGTGGAGTGGTTATAGCTGGTTTGGGTCGGCCAGGAAATAGCTGATTCCAACGTACTTTGTTAGATCATATTATGACGTCTTGAGAAAGAACTTAAAGAAACAGACAAGTAGGAGGAAAAGTTTAAAATAGGAGGTGGAAAAGAAAATGGGGAAAGGAAAACTCCTTTAGACGCACCCTATGATAAGCAAGTCAACCCTAGCATAATCCTTTCCGGGGTCGGACAGGAATGTATTGATAAATTAAGCAATTACGATTTGAACATAAACTCCAAATTCCATTCAAACGTAGAGATTTGCCTGTTTCATGCAGGATGATTCAACTAAAATCAACAGATTACTGGCGTTCTTTCAAACACTCCCAGAATTGGGTTTACCTTCGTGGAGTGACCTAGCCTCACTAGTACGTCAACTTTGTGCTGAATCGCATTTTATAACACCTGTTTCAAGTGGATATTGATTTATTGATTTATTTTTAACGACATAACCAAAAGTTTATTAAAGCGTTATACAATGACGCACCCGGGGGAGGGGGGTTATAAATAAGGGATAAACACCCCCCCCCCCCCCGAGCCCAAGAAACTCACTTTTATGATTATCTATATGTAAGCACGTTTATTTTACTACAGTAATAATAACAGGCGTGTACGTGTACACAGGTAAACCGTTACTTACGGAGCACAACAGGAGAAGACCACCTGAACGGCCTTGCTTTGGCCTTGCTTTGGCCTTGTTTTGGCCTTCATTTACAACAACATCGTATAGTAACCCCAGACGAGGCCCTGAATACTTTGTCTAAATGCCAAGAAGGCTCGACATTAGAATGTAGTCGACTACAGAGACGATTACATCATAACTAGAGTTTAAGACTACAAGTTGAAACTTGAGAATTACGTTAGGCCGTTCACAAAATTAAAAAATATTTTAGAATGAAGTAGTCGTGAAGCCAGTTGTAGGTCTAAAAACCGAAAATCCTAAAAACGCATTTTTATTTCTTAGTAGAACAACCAATCACGAACAAATGAAGCTTAGACGTTTAGTAATTTATGTAACCGTGTCTTAGTTATTAAACCTTAAACATTATACCATAGTACTAGTACAGTATTTAAATGAGTGTTAGTTAATCAACATTTATCTTAGTTTTAACTCAGTTTCAAAAATATAATATGATGTAGCATAATATTTTACATAATTTGAAAACTACCACAATAGCAATAACCTTTGATACTGTGCTAGGTTTTTTATCCACCCTCCCCAAAACCAAATCCTGAGTGCGCCATTGCGTTAGTCATATATGTCACATTGCCATTGGATATAAGCCGATTTGTCGCTAAAGCTACACAGTATACCTATTCTACCCACGGACCAAACGGTGAAGCAGATTGAAAGAAAAGGGATAAGTGGGAGGAATTCCGTTTATAAAGGCAAAGACGGGATGAAAGGCAAATGGGAGAAATTAATTTGTTCGCCTCCGACAAACGACATATTTGAAACTGGTTCAAATTCTTTCCCGATCCCAGACGGGTCTTTAGGAACTACATAAGCAAACACTAAGATGGCACTATTACATCAGCATGAGAGTAGTCAGCTTGGGACAAGTCTGGCACTATTGCATCAGCATGAGAGAAGTCAGCTACGGACAAGTCTGGCACTATTGCATCAGCATGAGAGTAGTCAGCTTGGGACAAGTCTGGCACTATTGCATCAGCATGAGAGTAGTCAGCTTGGGACAAGTCTGGCACTATTGCATCAGCATGAGAGTAGTCAGCTTGGAACAAGTCTGGTACTATTGCATCAGCATGAGAGTAGTCAGCTTGGGACAAGTCTGACACTATTACATCAGCATGAGAGAAGTCAGCTTGGGACAAGTCTGCCACTATTGCATCAGCATGGGAGTAGTCAGCTTGGGACAGGTCTGCCACTATTGCATCAGCATGAGAGTAGTAAGCTTGGGACAAGTCGGGCCCTATTGCATCAGCATGAGAGTAGTCAGCTTGGGACAAGTCTGACACTATTGCATCAGCATGAGAGTTGTCAGCTTGGAACAAGTCTGACACTATTGCATCAGCATGAGAGTAGTAAGCCTGGTACAAGTCTGGCACTATTGCATCAGCATGAGAGTAGTCAGCTTGGGACAAGTCTGGCACTATTGCATCAGCATGAGAGTAGTCAGCCTGGTACAAGTCTGACACTATTGCATCAGCATGAGAGTAGTCAGCTTGGGACAAGTCTGACACTATTGCATCAGCATGAGAGTAGTCAGCTTGGGACAAGTCTGGCACTATTGCATCAGCATGAGAGTAGTCAGCTTGGGACAAGTCTGGTACTATTGCATCAGCATGAGAGTAGTCAGCTTGGGACAAGTCTGCCACTATTACATCAGCATGAGAGTAGTCAGCTTGGGACAAGTCTGGCACTATTACATCAGCATGAGAGTAGTCAGCTTGGGACAAGTCTGGCACTATTGCATCAGCATGAGAGTAGTCAGCTTGGGACAAGTCTGGCACTATTGCATCAGCATGAGAGAAGTCAGCTTGGGACAAGTCTGGCACTATTGCACCAGCATGAGAGTAGTCAGCTTGGGACAAGTCTGACACTATTGCATCAGCATGAGAGTAGTCAGCCTGGGACAAGTCTGCCACTATTGCATCAGCATGAGAGAAGTCAGCTTGGGACAAGTCTGGCACTATTGCACCAGCATGAGAGTAGTCAGCTTAGGACAAGTCTGACACTATTGCATCAGCATGAGAGTAGTCAGACTGGGACAAGTCTGACACTATTGCACCAGCATGAGAGTAGTCAGCTTGGGACAAGTCTGGCACTATTGCATCAGCATGAGAGTAGTCAGCTTGAGACAAGTCTGCCACTATTGCATCAGCATTAGAGAAGTCAGCTTGGGACAAGTCTGGCACTATTGCATCAGCATGATGAGTAGTCAGCTTGGGACAGGTCTGACACTATTGCATCAGCATAAGAGTAGTCAGCTTGGGACAGGTCTGCCACTATTGCATCAGCATTAGAGAAGTCAGCTTGGGACAAGTCTGGCACTATTGCATCAGCATGAGAGTAGTCAGCTTGGGACAAGTCTGACACTATTGCATCAGCATGAGAGTAGTCAGCTTGGGACAAGTCTGAAACTATTGCATCAGCATGAGAGTAGTCAGCTTGGGACAAGTCTGGCACTATTGCATCAGCATGAGAGTAGTCAGCTTGAGACAAGTCTGGCACTATTGCATCAGCATGAGAGAAGTCAGCTACGGACAAGTCTGGCACTATTGCATCAGCATGAGAGTAGTCAGCTTGTGACAAGTCTGGCACTATTGCATTAGCATGAGAGTAGTCAGCTTGGGACAAGTCTGACACTATTGCATCAGCATGAGAGTAGTCAGCTTGGGACAAGTCTGGCACTATTGCATCAGCATGAGAGAAGTCAGCTACGGACAAGTCTGGCACTATTGCATCAGCATGAGAGGAGACAAGTCTGGCACTGTTGCATCAGCATGAGAGAAGTCAGCTTGGGACAAGTCTGGCACTATTGCATCAGCATGAGAGTAGTCAGCTTGAGACAAGTCTGGCACTGTTGCATCAGCATGAGAGTAGTCAGCTTGGGACAAGTCTGGCACTATTGCATCAGCATGAGAGTAGTTAGCTTGGGACAAGTCTGGCACTATTGCATCAGCATGAGAGTAGTCAGCTTGGGACAAGTCTGGCACTATTGCATCAGCATGATAGTAGTCAGCTTGAGACAAGTCTGGCACTGTTGCATCAGCATGAGAGTAGTCAGCTTGGGACAAGTCTGGCACTATTGCATCAGCATGAGAGTAGTCAGCTTGGGACAAGTCTGCCACTATTGCATCAGCATGAGAGTAGTCAGCTTAGGACAAGTCTGGCACTATTGCATCAGCATGAGAGTAGTCAGCTTGGGACAAGTCTGGCTCTATTGCATCAGCATGAGAGTAGTCAGCTTGGGACAAGTCTGGCTCTATTGCATCAGCATGAGAGTAGTCAGCCTGGGACAAGTCTGCCACTATTGCATCAGCATGAGAGTAGTCAGCTTAGGACAAGTCTGGCACTATTGCATCAGCATGAGAGTAGTCAGCTTGGGACAAGTCTGACACTATTGCATCAGCATGAGAGTTGTCAGCTTGGGACAAGTCTGACACTATTGCATCAGCATGAGAGTAGTCAGCTTAGGACAAGTCTGGCACTATTGCATCAGCATGAGTGTAGTCAGCTTGAGACAAGTCTGGCACTGTTGCATCAGCATGAGAGTAGTCAGCTTGGGACAAGTCTGGCACTATTGCATCAGCATGAGAGTAGTCAGCTTGAGACAAGTCTGGCACTATTGCATCAGCATGAGAGTAGTCAGCTTGAGACAAGACTGGCACTATTGCATCAGCATGAGAGTAGTCAGCTTGGGACAAGTCTGGCACTATTGCATCAGCATGAGAGTAGTCAGCTTGGGACAAGTCTGGCACTATTGCATCAGCATGAGAGTAGTCAGCTTGGGACAAGTCTGGCTCTATTGCATCAGCATGAGAGTAGTCAGCTTGGGACAAGTCTGGCACTATTGCATCAGCATGAGAGTAGTCAGCTTGGGACAAGTCTGGCACTATTGCATCAGCATGAGAGTAGTCAGCCTGGGACAAGTCTGACACTATTGCATCAGCATGAGAGTTGTCAGCTTGGGACAAGTCTGGCACTATTGCATCAGCATGAGAGAAGTCAGCTTGGGACAAGTCTGGCACTATTGCACCAGCATGAGAGTAGTCAGCTTGGGACAAGTCTGACACTATTGCATCAGCATGAGAGTAGTCAGCCTGGGACAAGTCTGCCACTATTGCATCAGCATGGGAGTAGTCAGCTTGGGACAGGTCTGCCACTATTGCATCAGCATGAGAGTAGTAAGCTTGGGACAAGTCGGGCCCTATTCCATCAGCATGAGAGTAGTCAGCTTGGGACAAGTCTGACACTATTGCATCAGCATGAGAGTTGTCAGCTTGGGACAAGTCTGACACTATTGCATCAGCATGAGAGTAGTAAGCCTGGTACAAGTCTGGCACTATTGCATCAGCATGAGAGTAGTCAGCTTGGGACAAGTCTGGCACTATTGCATCAGCATGAGAGTAGTCAGCCTGGTACAAGTCTGACACTATTGCATCAGCATGAGAGTAGTCAGCTTGGGACAAGTCTGACACTATTGCATCAGCATGAGAGTAGTCAGCTTGGGACAAGTCTGGCACTATTGCATCAGCATGAGAGTAGTCAGCTTGGGACAAGTCTGGCACTATTGCATCAGCATGAGAGTAGTCAGCTTGGGACAGGTCTGCCACTATTGCATCAGCATGAGAGTAGTCAGCTTGGGACAAGTCTGGCACTATTGCATCAGCATGAGAGTAGTCAGCTTGGGACAGGTCTGCCACTATTGCATCAGCATGGGAGTAGTCAGCTTGGGACAAGTCTGGTACTATTGCATCAGCATGAGAGTAGTCAGCTTGGGACAAGTCTGCCACTATTACATCAGCATGAGAGTTGTCAGCTTGGGACAAGTCTGGCACTATTACATCAGCATGAGAGTAGTCAGCTTGGGACAAGTGTGGCACTATTGCATCAGCATGAGAGTAGTCAGCTTGGAACAAGTCTGGCACTATTGCATCAGCATGAGAGAAGTCAGCTTGGGACAAGTCTGGCACTATTGCACCAGCATGAGAGTAGTCAGCTTGGGACAAGTCTGACACTATTGCATCAGCATGAGAGTAGTCAGCCTGCGACAAGTCTGCCACTATTGCATCAGCATGAGAGAAGTCAGCTTGGGACAAGTCTGGCACTATTGCACCAGCATGAGAGTAGTCAGCTTAGGACAAGTCTGACACTATTGCATCAGCATGAGAGTAGTCAGACTGGGACAAGTCTGACACTATTGCACCAGCATGAGAGTAGTCAGCTTGGGACAAGTCTGGCACTATTGCATCAGCATGAGAGTAGTCAGCTTGAGACAAGTCTGCCACTATTGCATCAGCATTAGAGAAGTCAGCTTGGGACAAGTCTGGCACTATTGCATCAGCATGAGAGTAGTCAGCTTGGGACAAGTCTGACACTATTGCATCAGCATGAGAGTAGTCAGCTTGGGACAAGTCTGAAACTATTGCATCAGCATGAGAGTAGTCAGCTTGGGACAAGTCTGGCACTATTGCATCAGCATGAGAGTAGTCAGCTTGAGACAAGTCTGGCACTATTGCATCAGCATGAGAGAAGTCAGCTACGGACAAGTCTGGCACTATTGCATCAGCATGAGAGTAGTCAGCTTGTGACAAGTCTGGCACTATTGCATTAGCATGATAGTAGTCAGCTTGGGACAAGTCTGACACTATTGCATCAGCATGAGAGTAGTCAGCTTGGGACAAGTCTGGCACTATTGCATCAGCATGAGAGAAGTCAGCTACGGACAAGTCTGGCACTATTGCATCAGCATGAGAGGAGACAAGTCTGGCACTGTTGCATCAGCATGAGAGTAGTCAGCTTGGGACAAGTCTGGCACTATTGCATCAGCATGAGAGTAGTCAGCTTGAGACAAGTCTGGCACTGTTGCATCAGCATGAGAGTAGTCAGCTTGGGACAAGTCTGGCACTATTGCATCAGCATGAGAGTAGTTAGCTTGGGACAAGTCTGGCACTATTGCATCAGCATGAGAGTAGTCAGCTTGGGACAAGTCTGGCACTATTGCATCAGCATGATAGTAGTCAGCTTGAGACAAGTCTGGCACTGTTGCATCAGCATGAGAGTAGTCAGCTTGGGACAAGTCTGCCACTAGTGCATCAGCATGAGAGAAGTCAGCTTAAGACAAGTCTGGCACTATTGCATCAGCATGAAAGTAGTCAGCTTGGGACAAGTCTGGCTCTATTGCATCAGCATGAGAGTAGTCAGCTTGGGACAAGTCTGGCTCTATTGCATCAGCATGAGAGTAGTCAGCCTGGGACAAGTCTGCCACTATTGCATCAGCATGAGAGTAGTCAGCTTAGGACAAGTCTGGCACTATTGCATCAGCATGAGAGTAGTCAGCTTGGGACAAGTCTGACACTATTGCATCAGCATGAGAGTTGTCAGCTTGGGACAAGTCTGACACTATTGCATCAGCATGAGAGTAGTCAGCTTAGGACAAGTCTGGCACTATTGCATCAGCATGAGAGTAGTCAGCTTGAGACAAGTCTGGCACTGTTGCATCAGCATGAGAGTAGTCAGCTTGGGACAAGTCTGGCACTATTGCATCAGCATGAGAGTAGTCAGCTTGAGACAAGTCTGGCACTATTGCATCAGCATGAGAGTAGTCAGCTTGAGACAAGACTGGCACTATTGCATCAGCATGAGAGTAGTCAGCTTGGGACAAGTCTGGCACTATTGCATCAGCATGAGAGTAGTCAGCTTGGGACAAGTCTGGCACTATTGCATCAGCATGAGAGTAGTCAGCTTGGGACAAGTCTGGCTCTATTGCATCAGCATGAGAGTAGTCAGCTTGGGACAAGTCTGGCACTATTGCATCAGCATGAGAGTAGTCAGCTTGGGACAAGTCTGGCCCTATTGCATCAGCATGAGAGTAGTCAGCCTGGGACAAGTCTGACACTATTGCATCAGCATGAGAGTTGTCAGCTTGGGACAAGTCTGGCACTATTGCATCAGCATGAGAGAAGTCAGCTTGGGACAAGTCTGGCACTATTGCACCAGCATGAGAGTAGTCAGCTTGGGACAAGTCTGACACTATTGCATCAGCATGAGAGTAGTCAGCCTGGGACAAGTCTGCCACTATTGCATCAGCATGAGAGAAGTCAGCTTGGGACAAGTCTGGCACTATTGCACCAGCATGAGAGTAGTCAGCTTAGGACAAGTCTGACACTATTGCATCAGCATGAGAGTAGTCAGACTGGGACAAGTCTGACACTATTGCACCAGCATGAGAGTAGTCAGCTTGGGACAAGTCTGGCACTATTGCATCAGCATGAGAGTAGTCAGCTTGGGACAAGTCTGCCACTATTGCATCAGCATTAGAGAAGTCAGCTTGGGACAAGTCTGGCACTATTGCATCAGCATGATGAGTAGTCAGCTTGGGACAGGTCTGACACTATTGCATCAGCATAAGAGTAGTCAGCTTGGGACAGGTCTGCCACTATTGCATCAGCATTAGAGAAGTCAGCTTGGGACAAGTCTGGCACTATTGCATCAGCATGAGAGTAGTCAGCTTGGGACAAGTCTGACACTATTGCATCAGCATGAGAGTAGTCAGCTTGGGACAAGTCTGAAACTATTGCATCAGCATGAGAGTAGTCAGCTTGGGACAAGTCTGGCACTATTGCATCAGCATGAGAGTAGTCAGCTTGAGACAAGTCTGGCACTATTGCATCAGCATGAGAGAAGTCAGCTACGGACAAGTCTGGCACTATTGCATCAGCATGAGAGTAGTCAGCTTGTGACAAGTCTGGCACTATTGCATTAGCATGAGAGTAGTCAGCTTGGGACAAGTCTGACACTATTGCATCAGCATGAGAGTAGTCAGCTTGGGACAAGTCTGGCACTATTGCATCAGCATGAGAGAAGTCAGCTATGGACAAGTCTGGCACTATTGCATCAGCATGAGAGGAGACAAGTCTGGCACTGTTGCATCAGCATGAGAGTAGTCAGCTTGGGACAAGTCTGGCACTATTGCATCAGCATGAGAGTAGTCAGCTTGAGACAAGTCTGGCACTGTTGCATCAGCATGAGAGTAGTCAGCTTGGGACAAGTCTGGCACTATTGCATCAGCATGAGAGTAGTTAGCTTGGGACAAGTCTGGCACTATTGCATCAGCATGAGAGTAGTCAGCTTGGGACAAGTCTGGCACTATTGCATCAGCATGATAGTAGTCAGCTTGAGACAAGTCTGGTACTGTTGCATCAGCATGAGAGTAGTCAGCTTGGGACAAGTCTGCCACTAGTGCATCAGCATGAGAGAAGTCAGCTTGGGACAAGTCTGGCACTATTGCATCAGCATGAAAGTAGTCAGCTTGGGACAAGTCTGGCTCTATTGCATCAGCATGAGAGTAGTCAGCTTGGGACAAGTCTGGCTCTATTGCATCAGCATGAGAGTAGTCAGCCTGGGACAAGTCTGCCACTATTGCATCAGCATGAGAGTAGTCAGCTTAGGACAAGTCTGGCACTATTGCATCAGCATGAGAGTAGTCAGCTTGGGACAAGTCTGACACTATTGCATCAGCATGAGAGTTGTCAGCTTGGGACAAGTCTGACACTATTGCATCAGCATGAGAGTAGTCAGCTTAGGACAAGTCTGGCACTATTGCATCAGCATGAGAGTAGTCAGCTTGAGACAAGACTGGCACTATTGCATCAGCATGAGAGTAGTCAGCTTGGGACAAGTCTGGCACTATTGCATCAGCATGAGAGTAGTCAGCTTGGGACAAGTCTGGCACTATTGCATCAGCATGAGAGTAGTCAGCTTGGGACAAGTCTGGCACTATTGCATCAGCATGAGAGTAGTCAGCTTGGGACAAGTCTGACACTATTACATCAGCATGAGAGTAGTCAGCTTGGGACAAGTCTGGCACTATTGCATCAGCATGAGAGTAGTCAGCTTGGGACAAGTCTGGCACTGTTGCATCAGCATGAGAGTAGTCAGCTTGGGACAAGTGTGGCACTATTGCATCAGCATGAGAGTAGTCAGCTTGGGACAAGTCTGGCTCTATTGCATCAGCATGAGAGTAGTCAGCTTGGGACAAGTCTGGCACTATTGCATCAGCATGAGAGTAGTCAGCTTGGGACAAGTCTGGCACTATTGCATCAGCATGAGAGTAGTCAGCCTGGGACAAGTCTGACACTATTGCATCAGCATGAGAGTTGTCAGCTTGGGACAAGTCTGGCACTATTGCATCAGCATGAGAGTAGTCAGCTTGGGACAAGTCTGGCATATTGCATCAGCATGAGAGTAGTCAGCTTAGGACAATTCTCCGACTATTTCTCCTCCATGTTTCAGCCATTCCTTCCGCGCCGGTTCTCATAGTCGTACAAGGAAACCCTCTCAAAGCCTGGTGCTCTGTGGACGGTGGACGCCCGATGCCAAACATCACGTGGTACGTCGGCGACAAGGTGGTGCGCGACGACCGGGTGGACGATAAACAGTGGAAATACCAGGACGAGTGGAAGTGGCCGTGGGACGTACAACCGCACATGCAGAGCCTGGTGTACGTGCCCCAGCCGGGGGACGAAGCCAAGTTGCTGAAATGCGTAGTGACCCACGTGGCTCTCGAGGAACCGTTGGTGGTGACCAATACCATCAATCTTGGGGATTTGGTTGTTGATCCCGGTGAGTGACCTGCCTGTATATTTGTACATATATCAGTAGTAGTGTCAATGGTATATATATTTTAATCATCTGCTTTCCTTCCCAACCTTTCCATGATGTGCAAATAGTGCATCGCTGCTAGGCCCTAGCGTCTACTTTTCAAATCGATAGTGCGATTTCAATTGTACATTGGTTGGATAGAATTCTATAAGGGGCACTTCATATTCCACACATATTTTCTTGGTCGTCGTGGTACTGGTACATTCAGTTATACTAACAACGTTGTAGTCCGCCGCACAGGGATAGGACCGATTGGGGTAACTGAACAAACGCCTCGTTACACGATCAAGTCTTTCTTTTATTAAATGCACTCAAGAACAAACAATTAATATGATTGCCACTACTGTGGACTTGATTAGGCTAATAGATATAAAAATAGTTCGAGAGGGGCCTACCGGCTCTTCGCGCCAATTTAGTAGAGCGCCGGCTTTTTCTTTGTATTTGGTTGAACTGTTATGCGACAACTTGTACCTGTCAATGAATAATAAAACCTGTCATTACCAATGACACCCTCCAGTGCGCTTCAGTGCATCGAAGAACGTGCTGGTAATGTTACTACCTGCGATGAAAACTTTTGGGTAATGGCCATACCTGTGTGCAAACCCGTTGACCAGTTGAGGTCGATGTTTTCCTCTGTCCAGACGGGTAGTGCAATATTCCACCTGCGGTTGGAATTGCAGCCTTTTGTCCACCTTAATGTCGAGTTTAAAGATGCGTATAATGCTTGTACAATAGGGCTCGAGAAATCGCTCTACTAACTTGGCGCAAAGTATACTTCTTCTACTGCCGACCGTCGTCCTCGACCGCACAGCCTCCCTCCCCTCCACGCCAGCCCCCCTACACCCTCGTCCAAACAAGGGGAAGGTGGGGCTTCGGGGTGGTCACATACAGTGGCGCACCACAACGTTTTGTCGACATTGAAAAAAAAAAGTTCAAATGAAAGTAAACAAAGAGTGACCTTAAGTCAGACTTAACAGTCTCTTAATTTAGAAAATATTTAAAGATATCCTACAATACTGATGTAAATGGCGACGGGAGCCGTCATAGCAACGACGCATATAAATGGTATGTTCTCTCCTGAAAAACAGTTGAAGCCTCCCACGAATATCGTTGCAACCATCATTTACCAAATTGTTCAGGAGAGTGATAAATGTTATGTTTACTAATAAAAACCATCAAATGAGATGAAACGTATTTTGTATGGACTTATATTCACTTGCCATAACATAATTTTATTTGTAGCACTGTTTTTTTGTCGGGACTCGCTGAGCTACACCCTCATAAATGCACGCCTTGGAGAAAAAACGTTGCATAATATGTACATAGAAAACTGGTAAAAAAACATACCGTAATAGAGGTTACATTCCATGTGAACATTGTATTTGCAACGTTATTCGTCTCATTGCATTTGGGACCAGCTTAACAACACTCTCTGAGCTTCTTGCGTCCTATGTGGGCTATATCACTTTCTTTTTAATGTCTTTCTTATTATTATCTTTGCATTCAGTATGTTTTTGACGCGTTTTGCTCTTATTTGCACGATTAAGTGAAGCTGGGGAGGTCTGAACGGCATGGTCTTCCGTCATGTTTCTCTGCGTGTGCAACGTTCTTCCACACTGCATAAGCAACGTTTTTTCATCTAAAAGTTAATTTACTGAAACATTTTGGTTGCAACACTATTCGGGGGAGGCATTCAGTTATAGTACCTCAAAAGTAAGTTACACAAAAAATCTAATGTATTTATGTACCCAAGGACGAATATGAACCAGTGTGTGGCAAGAGGAAATTTAAATATTATGGTGCTGTATACTGTAAATAGATGTGTAGCGCTTTGAAAACGACTTTTGCCATACACACTTGGGCTATAGAGATGAGTCCAGCTTTGGCGAATGACGCCATGTAAATGTGGAACTTTCTGTTGCAGATCAAAACAAGTCCAAGATGTGTCGTAGGCTGTCATTTGAAAACGTGGACATATCATGCGAGTATGGAGGTAATCCAATCCCCTGCAACAGAAAGTCTTTCGTCGGAGCTAAAGCCATATCCACATGCAAGGAGGGTTTTTCGCCAGAGGACGATAACGATACTAATCGTACGATGTCATGTTTGCCTGACGGGAAGTGGAGCAGATATCCACAAACCTGCAAAGGAAGTATGTGGAGATACAGTATCTTTAACAATATTAACATGCACGCGATCACTGTATATCATTTTGTAATTGTTTGAACGTCTTGTACATTATGTTTGTAATCCGTGGATTGTGCGCTCTATGAGTAAAGTTGCCCCAGCGTAAGTGATCTAATGCTTACGACATAGCCGAGTCCAGTGCATCATTGGTAGTGCACCGACTGGTGTATGTTAGGCGGTCAAATGTGATGGACGAACAATCTCCATCTTGAGGTATTTACGTTGGTTTTGTCCTCAAAGGTTTGATCCAGATCTCAATATTATTGATCATCTAGAAATGCCCAACAGTCTATAATCACAGATAACGGAAGTGTGTAATTAATTATCTATGCTATTGTATTACAGTGCTCTGCTCTAACGTACGCTAATTGTTGTACCATGTGGGCTGCCAACATTCATTACATAGGATATGCTTTATTGATTCATATTCGAAGTGATTGTTACTATGTTTTTTATGTTTTAGTTTGTGGAATACCAAGCTCTAATACACAGTATATATTTGGTGGCGCAATGAGGGGCGTCGTTCCTTGGCAAGTAGGCATTTACAGGAAGGTGACAGAGACGTATTGGAAGCACATATGTGGAGGAACTCTTATTGACTCGAAATTTGTTCTCTCAGGTAAAACACAAGAAGTTATCTCCTAGTAGATATAATGATACATATAACTAGCAGAACCTTTATTAAATAATATTGGTTTCTCCAGCCAAAGCTGTCGCCAATATAGACAGAGTATTATCAAATAACACACAAAATATATTGAAAATGTTTTATCTAAAACAAATTGTACTATACAAAGTTTGCAAGGCAAAATTGAATATAGAATTAAACAAACTTGTATTGTAAGAGGAGTAAAAGTTCCGAGGTAACGAGTTGTATGTTTTGGATGCATTGCAAGTAAAAGTGTTCGCGCCGTATATTCGACGCTGGGTTTCGTATTTTAGTGGTGTTGTTATTTCTGTTTATTTTTTTATATGTTCCGATTTTCGGCCAATCACGTCATTTCCCACAGTCTTCCTGTTTTCCGCGCGATTCACTTTCTCTTATCTCGTCAGTATTGTTCAAGTTTCCGACCTCGTCGGGTCAAGTTCAGTTTCTCTCTCGTTTTCTCTCTCGTGCGACCAGACTGCTTCTACGCCGCTGTCCTGGGTTCGATCGCCTTTCAGGCATTTTTTCATACTTCCTACTTCTCTCTTCCAAACTCGAGTTTCTGTATTTCTATTTCTTTCTCACGACGGCCACTTTCCTCCCATCGCAATTAATAACGTTTTGCCCTCGCACGATCTTTTCACATCTTTGGGTAAGTTTGAAGCTAAAAATATACAGTCCACTAAAACCATCTCGGAGTGAGCATCCCGGCTCAAACAAAAAGTTTTCCTGAGCCGTGTGTAAGTTTTAATTTAATTAAATAAATGAACACATTTTTTTTAGTAATGAATTTTTTGTAGGTTGGTATCTTGACGAATGTAGTTAGTTATGTTAACAGCATCGAGGTTTGTAGTCACGAGTGTTGACCGAAAATGTCAGGCAAATACGTCAAGCCGTTTGACCTGTGCGCGACGAACAAAATTTAGCGCACATACATACACAAAGCAAACAACTCTTTTGCAAAGCATATATTACTCTTCAAAAAAAAAAAAATACCTTCATGAACTAGAAAAATGCTCCACGTTGCCAGATGAGCGATTTTTTTTGTAAATCAAACAAACCATTTACATATCATATTACTCTTACAAAAAAAAAATACCTTTATAATAAACAAATGATTTTTTTTTAAAGATGGCGGTTCAAGTAACAACTTTGGAATTTGTGTCTTTATATCTCGATATGTTGCTAATAACTGCACGAAATATTATTTAAATCCGTTAAAAAGTTTTCTTTAAATAAATTTAAACCTTCAAGTTGATTTTCCCATGACTTTCCGCATAATTTCATTCAACTGTGGTGTTTTCAATAGGCTCTAATTCGTGAGCTTTTGAACCTGTGTCTAAAAAGTTGCATACAGTAGATACAGGCTAGATCTAAATCGTGATATTGTTTTATCATACAATTACCGTCTTCAAATCATAATAAAAGCTTTTTAATTTGTCGACCAAGTTCGTTGTTAACTTTTGTATGTTTGCCGTGAACGTCATAAAACATAACACGTCATTGTAGCCATTCTAGGAAAGCTATAAAAATTCCAAGTACCTAGTGAGAAAGGTCTGAGTGCGCACGCCATTGTTGATGCATATAGGTCTCTTACAACAACTTCGGTAATGCTTTCGTCATTAATCAATGACGTGATTACTGTCTCGGCTAACCCGAGAAGGTATTTGAATTAGCCACAGTCGTTGCATGGTTGGCTGCCGCTCACCCACCCGTGACGAAAGCATCACCGAAGATGTTGTACGACGAGTATACTATGTGCATCTTACAGCAATGGTCCGCAAATGCGCATCATATCGCTGGAACACTGTAAAAATGAAGAAATACATTGCCGTAAATAAAACATGGTGGTTAAAGTTACAATTTTGAAACTTTTGTCAAGTTCTGATACCGTCGATGTGGATCTAAGAATAAAAGTTCATTTAAATCCGTATGTAAGTTTTAATTTAATTAAATAAATAACAAATATTTATTTTTCAGTAATTAATTGTTTGTAGGTTGGCATCTTGACGAATTTTGCTGGTTATGTTAACAGCATCGAGTTTCGTGATCACGAGTGTTGACCGAAACTTTCAGCCAAATAAATTAAGCCGTTTGGTCTGTGCGAGACGAACAAAAGCTAGCGCACACACACACACACACACACACACACACACACACACACACACACACACACACACACACACACACACACACACACACACACACACACACACACACACACACACACACACACACACACACACACACACACACACACACACACACACACACACACACACACACACACACACAGACAAAGCGCCAATCGTGTTGTATGGAGGGATTCACTCCGCGTCGCTACGCTCATCTAATTACTATGGAAATTGTTCTTCATATGAAAAATAACAAATCGTGTTCTGAACTTGACAGGTGCTGTTGACTGTGAATGTGGCCCGACCTCCTTGGTTTGTTACCTACAAACGCCAGTCTCCACTGAGTCAAATATTACTCCTAGTTTAAAATGAGAAATGGTGGCCCTCAACATGCAATCAGTACCACAGCCCCAGTAGATCATCCAGACCTATGCTCAAAGATAATACGATTCTGATATCTCTGATTTCAGCCGCCCACTGTTTCTGGGACGATACTGAGCAACGACTAAGACACGAGTCTCTTTACATGATCGCGGTAGGCAAGGACCTGATTGATTTCGACGTCAAGGAGCATCACGACCAACGTAGACCGCTGTCCAAGATCTACATCCACGAAAGATACAGGGACCAAGTGACTAATTTCCGCTACGACATTGCGCTGCTGAAGCTGAAGCATCGGGTGAAACTGGAAGCTGGAATCCGCGTGGCTTGCGTCGACTGGAAGGGGGAGAAGGAGGAAGAACAGCTGGTCTCCGGTAGAAATGGCACGGTAAGAAGTTTTCTCCCAACGTAACTATATTCATTCACAGGCCGACGAAATTGCCGAATCCACTTTTCTAGTTACTAACATCTACTTGAAACACGTCCATTAGTGACGATTAACGACCAAGTATCGGATACCTGATATCCCCAAACACAGCGGGCGTGGCTAGTGAGTCTTGTGAATTCTTCTAAGAGGGAGGCCGCTTTGTGTAAGAATTTCAGCAATCTATTTATTTTAGTTGAGACCGGATGCCTTGGAAGGGGAGAGCGAGGACGAACTGGTGATCCCCGATGGCGCATCTGAAGTCGACATGATACGAGTAACGTTAGAATAACGTTAAGTGTCGTGTGTTGAGTCGCCATATTAAACAAGCAAAACAAATGATTCATTTGATGATTTGTTGTTTACGACATACTCAACCGTTTGATCACCACATCGGGGAAGGTTGTAGGAAAGGGATAAAAGGGAACAGAGAGAACTCATTTAATTGTTTTTTTACGACTGGAAGTCATTCTACCACTGCAACTAACCTACTACCATTAGTATTGTCACCTTTATTAAATATAATGGTATCACAAACAATTAGCTTGAAATGGATCAAATAGGAGGCAAAGGCCAAAGGGGCATGGAAGGACCTAATTTGTTTGCTTCTCAAGAACGGCAAAGTCCTTGCTGGGGCAAATTCTACCCCTAGTCCAGGTCTGAGCGAGAAAGTCGCTAATTATTGAGCGAAACACATCGTCTCTTGATTTGGGATAACCTTTCTGTCAACAGGTGGCCGGCTGGGGCACGACAGAGACTGGCCTCCCGAGCAAACGGCTCCTTACTGCGCAACTACCTTTCGTCAAATACACCAAATGCGTGGACGGTCTAAGAAAGGACGTAAAATCGTTGCTCACATACGACAAGTTCTGTGCGGGATATGAGAACAAACACATAAGTGTGTGTAAGGGGGATTCTGGTGGAGGGCTTGTGTTCCAAGATGTAAAGTCTGGAAGTTTTTATATTCAAGGTATTGTGAGCACTAACTTCCAGCCAAGTAACTACTCAGGTACAACGTGTTATAGCCAAAAATACACTGCATTTACTCAGGTTTCGTTGTACGTTGATTGGCTGAAAGACATTATGGAATGAAACATGGATTTACGGTTCGGTAGAGAATCAACGCAGACGGGGCAAGACAGAGACTGGCCTCCCGAGCAAACGGCTCCTTACTGCGCAACTACCTTTCATCAAATACACCAAATGTGTGCCTATCGCGTCATTGGTCAGGCGGACAGTACAGTGAAGCAATGCACACGCTATAATGATTGTCCTACAGAAGCTACAATAATAAACTGGTATTAGTGGATGCTATAGTCGCTTTGAGGGTATTTGACTAGTCTTATATAATTATACTGATCGGTTCTCGACAATGTCTGACGTCGATTAGCATGCTTCATTTTCTAAATTACTGATCTTCGGTTGGCCCTGGCGGTACTCTGCGTTCCTCATAACCCTTCCCAGGGTTTAACGAGAGTAAGGGCCGGTATTACAATCAACAAATAGGAAAGTAATATGGTGAAATCCAAAAAAAAAGAAAAATTAGGAAACAAAACTAATCTTTTTTTTTATTCTGATAGATTAGATTAGATTAGATAAGATTTTATTTGTCCCTTTTAAATTCACATTTGTACAATGGTATACATTGAATATTCAAGTTGTCATTAAGTTATAAAAATATAAAGTCATAAGGTTAAATACATACAGAGGTACCTACATACATTACATTATACAAAAAATACATTAAACATGGTGTAAATAATACAAAGCCCTCTAGCACTCATTTAATCATTTTACTGAACATTGTCATTGTTTTTATTCTAACAATACTTGCAATTAGTTACCAATTCTCTCAAGTAGTCAAAATCAAGACTTAAACGAACATTTTTGTACATTTTTATTATTTCAGTTTAAATTCCTCAACCGAACAATAACATTCTTTTATTAATAATTCCTTTACTTTTAATTTAAATTTATTTATGTCACCAATGTTTTTGACGTCACCTTTTAGTGCATTGTAGAACCCAATTCCACTTACCCTTAATGTGCCAGGGTGAGGGTAGATTGAGGCATTCTTAATTTGCTCCTATTCCTAGTTTTTATTTGGTGAACATCAGAGTTACAATTAAAAAAAAATGCAAATTCTTATGTACAAAGAACAACACCTCGTGTATGTATACACAGGGCATGGAAAATATACCTAATTTCTTATATATTGGCTTACAGCTGGCTCTGAAATCTGCTGAAGCTTTCTTTTGTAAAATAAAAATTTGTTTACTATCAGTTGAGTTCCCCCATAGTGCTATACAGTACGACATTAGAGAGTGAAAGTATGAATGATATAATGTATTTAGGGTATTTCTATCGACTAAGTTACTCATTTTCCTTACGACATAGCAAGTAGAGTTCAGTTACGGTATTGGGTGGTTTATATGTGATTTCCAATTTAATTTACCATCTATATAGATACCTAAAAATTGTTCTCACTTGATGGTTCAAGATCAGGCCATAATTGGGGAATTCGCTAGGTTCTTTACGTTACTATGCTTGTAATTTGTTCGCTCAATTGCCGAATGAAATCAAACAGTTTTAGTTTTCCCGTTATTGAACGTAAGTGTATTAAATTAGATTAGATTAGATTAAGATTTCAGATAATTTTGTTCTCACACAGATACATACATGTTAACTCAAAAGTGGCTATTTCATACAAAGTTGGAGAAGCCTGCAAAGTCATGAAGACTTGAGTGCAGGCCATTTACAAAATAGTGTAGAATATTAATTTTGTCAGATAGCGACAGTAAGCAGACTTGAAGGGAAATTTGTGTGATAACTGATAATACAATGTATACAATAGCTAGAACTAAATGTATTGGGAAGTTAGTAGACATGTTAATGACGGTGTAAAAAAATACAATTTTAAAAAGGCGTGGTTTACAAATCAGGCATTTTGTTTTACAAACTTAAGCTGCTTATGGACTAAAATTTTGGAATTTGTAATATAATATAATATAATATAATATAATATAATATAATATAATATAATATAATATAATATAATATAATATAATATAATATAATATAATATAATATAATATAATATAATATAATATAATATAATATAATATAATATAATATAATATAATATAATATAATATAATATAATATAATATAATATAATATAATATAATATAATATAATATAATATAATATAATATAATATAATATACCGGTAAACAATAGCCCTACAGTTATAGAATTAAAGTTAGCATAAGGAAACATTTCCAATATGGTACCTTTATACCATATTTAATACTCATTAAAATACTAGCATTCACAGAGAATAATGTTTACAGAGAAAATAAAAGACATAGAAACACATAGCTTAGACTTGTATCGACAGCCTAAGTTTACAAATACTAGATAAAACAAAGGAAAAGATAACATTTTAGATAATTATAAAAATAATGATGATGGTATTAAAAATACTAGTAATAGTAAATAATAATAGTAGTAGTAGTAAAGGCAAGAAAAATGCCACCTTAAATCGATTTGTAAATAGGAACGTGCACCGTAATAATGTGGATTATATAGAATAGAGTATAGGGAACTGTACAGCAGTCACTATTTTATACTAGCGTTAAATTTGACTGCCTGATTAGTTCCTTCCATTCGAACTATTTAATACTTTACTTATGTCGTCTGAAAACTGAACCATAGTTCCATTAGATAAGTTTGCAGGATATACAAGAAATAATGTGGGTCCAAGGACTGACCCTTGAGGGACTCCTGTGGTTATTGTTCTCCATTCTGAGCTATAACGCTTTCCGCTTTTATTATTACCCACATGCACTATTTCTATTATTTGCTGTCTATCACACGGGTAAGATCTGAACCAGTCTAGTGGAGTACCTCTTATATCATAGAAATTTAGTTTTTTTAGAATTATTTCATGGCATACCGTGTCAAAAGCCATTGACAAGTAAAAAAATAGCCCTTGAACTTTATCACCCTTGTCAAGGAGTGTCTCTATTATTTTATCCGTCGGGGAAAATTCTACCGTGAGTGTGGATTTGCCTTTGACAAACCCATTTTGGTTACTTACAATTACATTGTTCTTTTGAAGGTATTTTGTTAGTCTGATGAGCATTATTTTTTCCGAATTTTTTGAAAATATTGGTATTAACGATATTGGTGTGTAATAAGTGATGTTTTTTTACAGCCTTTTAAAAAAATTGGAATGGTTTTAGTCATTTTAAACCACTGTGGGACTCTACCTGAACTGACCGAGTATATTAATAATTTCTGTCAAAGGATGTACAATGTAATTAGCTGAGTATTTAACAATTTTTGCACTGAGTGAAAATATATCTTTTGATGATTTGTTTTGCATGTTCTTTATCACTGCCCATACTTTTTTGGGAGTTGTGAACTCAATATACATATAATCCACAGTGTGTAACTTGAGATTACTTAGTTTCTCTATTGCTGCTGTTACTTGGCTATTGTTAGGGATACTTGTACTATCCTCATTGGGTCAGTTATTAATAGACCTCTTTCCTCTAAATGTATATTTGTGTGGGTAGGTATAGTGTTTTCCCTGTCTCTTTCCTTATTATTTGCCATGTTGCTTTTATTTTGTTATCTGATTGTTGAATTCTATCCTCTAAGTGCATTCTTTTCGCTTTACGTTTTACTTTTTGAAATATCTGTTTATATACTTTATTAAGTTGTTTACATAAGTGTCAGTTGGGGCAAGAGTTTTAATCTCATAGAGTTTTTCTAGGGTTTGACTAGATTCAATAATCTCGGGAGTAATCCAGCCCAACCCTTTCTCTTTTGTTGCTTTATGTTGTCGAACTGGAAAAGCTCCATTATAATGTTTGCAGAAAGTTCTAATTAGTTCCTGATTCTGCTTCTTGACATGTATTGTTATAAACGGTTTCCCAACTTTCATTAGCTATACAATTTTTAAATGTAGTGAAGTTATTTTTGCTGTGAATTCGTATGTTCTTTTTCAATTGTAGATACAGAAGATACTTACTTAGTTTCCCTAATGCATGAAAATTTACATGTAAATTTGAGCGTTATTATCTGAAAAGAATACCATTTCATTGAGTGTCCCGCAATGTTCGAGAGATAAATTTGTGATAATATTGTCAATAGAAGTTTGTGTGTTTTGTGTACAACGTGTTGGTGTAGCTATGATAGCTCTTGCGTGGAAAGTTTCGAGGAGTGCAATTAGTTTTCTTATGTTACTGCCATCCTTTATGAAATCTATGTTAATATCTCCACATATAAATATTTTTTTGGTTCATTAAAAAGCTACACTAGAATAGTTTCTATTTTTGTGAAAAAAAATTTGATGTCACTGTCGGGTTTCCTGTAAAGGGAAACTATCATCACTGTATTGAGGAGGGAATCTCAACCGCTACACTTTCGACGTGTTTATCTATTGACATTAATGTAAGCTCCTCCCGTACTATTATGTCTTACACACATTGTTTATGTAAATGCATACTCCACCTCTTTGGAGCCTGTTGCGGCAGTATGAGCATGAGACTGGTGAAAGGTATCCAGATATTACTGATATGCTCATCTCACTTTCTCTTTGCCAGTGTTCACATAAGCATATCACATCTGGAATTTTTTTGTAAGTTTTTTTATAAATACTTGTAGATCTAAAAGGTATTTACCCAGGCCCTGTATATTTAAACTAAGAACATCAAATGTTTCATTTTTCCCTGGCTTCTCCGTTTTTGGTCTGCTTGAAGTTGGAAGTGAATTTCCATTCTGCAGTGCTACCTCTTCCAGTGGCGGCTCGTGGGGTTTGAAATAGGTAGGGCACAAATCAGTTAACATTTAAAAAAGGTAGTTAGTCGCATTTTAGAGTTACATTTAAACACTCACACAGATACAGCAGATAGGCCTAATAATAAAATAACAGCACATGCAAACTTATAGGCTGGACGCCGTAGGAAAGAAAGTTGTGTCGTCACGGATGATGTAATAGCAAGTGACCTCACACCTTGTAATACTAACTTAAATGTAGACTACTACTCATTGCCTTACCAGAAGTAAACATGTATTGTTATTTCATAGGTTGGTGGACATGGGCGCTGGTTTAAATGCTATTTTTCTCCCTCTTGGTATGTGTATGCGGTTAAATTATGCAGGAATAAATTTTAGTTTCTTACTATCTTATTTATTGTATTCAATTAAAAATTAACAACTACTTCGTTATATTTGTGAAAATTGAAAGTAGTTCCGTCCCACCGTGGTAGGGACACAGCCTTCTCGAACGTCGGCTCAATCCGCGGATTGACCCGTCGAGAAGGCTGTGGGTAGGGATGAAGCTGCCGAAGAAGGAATAAAAATGGCCGTTGTCGGTTGATGTGCTTCTAGAAGAAACTCTTGAAAATTCTGAAACCAAGCCTGGTGAGTTCTTAATAGTAGATAATTATTAAGCTGGGTAAATATTAATTTTTGGACTATCCAATGAAAGCTGGTTCATGTTTCTTGTTAACAAATGCCAAGTTCGCGACCCAAAGTCGCTCGTATTGCCTTGGTCTACTCTCATACCTAGACCGCCTACCTTATCTTGTTGACTAAACCCAAAGGACTAGGCTAGGACTTGTTGTGTTTTTTTTTGTGGCAAGTAGGCAAAACCTAGGGCCTAGGCCTACACCTTGGTTTAACCCTCTAAGCTGATCCTAGGCTCTAAGGCCTTCCTAAGGGTCTAGGCCTAGCCTAGCTCTTCAATTAAAGGGCCATTGTGCACTGCAATTCTACGATATTGTTGGCCAGCTAGGGCTAGGCCTAAGAAAATTAAGAAAGGGTTCCCACGAATGGCTAAGGCTAACGCTAGTGACTAATGCCAACGCCTAGCCGTCTCGGTTCACACAAAATAACTAGGCTAACGAATGCTACAATATAGTAGCCTAGATTGCATGTGATTGGTGCAGCAACACATCATTTCTCATTGTGTTCATCTTTTAGCCATAATCCTTGGCCGTTTGTGGGAACCGGGCCTTAAGTGAATAGGTAGGCTAGTTTTACGTAGGCCTAGGCCTACGTAGGGGCCTGCCGCCTACAGGTCTACAAACGACAAATATGACATAGAGCCTCTAGGACCTGGGCACTAGCAACACCAAAAAACAACAATGAAACAAATGAATTAAATCGATGGACAAACAACAAGCTGTCAAAAAATAATTTCTTCTGATTTTGGAAAACAAATACACATACAAAACTTTCACTCAGTCGTTGTCTATCATTAAAAGTTTTAAATTACGAGCAGTTACTATTGCTACACTTGTTTTTATTTCTATGGCTGCAAAATTATTATTTTGACAGCTGATTGTTTGCCAACTTTCAAGGTCAACTTTCAAGGTCAACTTGATCTCCGCCTAGCGGAGGCTCGTCGAACTCCGCTAGGCGGAGATCAAGTAGACCTTGCCAACTTTCAAGGTCTACTGGATTTACTCCTAGCGGAGTAATTGCGAAGCGCAAAGTAAGGTCATTGAATGTGATCCAAAATCGCCATTTTGGATCCAACTACAAAAATCGCATTATTATTTAAATAACCCTCACCAATAATGTGAATTTACGCGTAAAGTATTACAAAATATATATATATAGAATGTGAAGACAAAATCTCATTACCGATTGTTATTTTGTCTTTTTGGTCCATAAATTGTTTTGACAGATCAATTCATTTGTTTTTCTGAATGATTCTCCCATTTGAATAACATGGGATTTTTAACATTATGGAAATAGGCACCGTGTGTTAGTACATACAGCGCTGTATGTGGCCAAATTTAGCAACAAACTGCTGAAGATTTCATTCCGCGGTTGAAAATAGTGCGGGATATTATTGTGATATATCTTGTTTTTTGTTTGGCGTTTGTTTCGTTTTTATTGTTGATGTGTATTTATTTTGTATTGTTGTTTTGTTTTGTGTTTTTGTTTTGGCTTTTATTGTCTTGTTTTGTTTGTGTTTGTTGTGTGTTATTTGTTGTTTTTACGTCTAAAACGTGTCCTGATTAAAATGGTGGCTTGCCTTTTTAAGATTTACTGATGGGATTCATAATCTGCGCGAAAATTTTAAAACCCATATTTAATTAAACAATTTTCACAATTTCCCTTTATTGACGTAGGAAGAACGACGCTGCTTCAGCAGGTTGTTGCGCGACTTTGCCACTTGGAGCGCTTCATTCGTTTTCACTAGCGCCATCAGTGGCCAATCTCGGTGCCTATAGGTTAGATGACCTTACTTCGCGCGCGCTGCGCGCGCGCTACAAGCGATCTAGTAGACCTTGGCCAAATTTGACTGCGTTCACTGTGGCTGTGACTGGTGGTGGGGGTAGCCCAGTCAACGCAGTGAACGCAGCAGCTGGTACGGGATGCAGTCACAGTCACAGCGAAAGCAGACAACAGCAGAAATTGTCATTCATAAAAGCAACATTTGCCATCTGCTAATTAACCTTATAACATAACATTAATAATTTAATGCTTATGGGACTTCTAAGATAAGATTATATGGTGTTGTGATGTCACTTACTATTTAAACCATATAATGTTGTCTATAAATTCATAATTCGCGGTAAAATTATTAGCCACGCCCCCCTTGACTGCGACAGCTGGATCTTTTCAGCCTAGTCATCGCAGTGACTGGAGGGGTAGCTGCGAGGTAAACATGGTACGCAAAAAGCAGTGACTGCAGCTTGACTGCGAGTCAAGTTGGTACGGATCTCAGTCACTGTAGTGACTGCCAGTCATAGTTGGTACGCAGCCCAGTTCAATTCATTTGTTCCATTGTTGTAGTCCTGATGTGACGTCAGTTGCGGGTTCCCTATTGGTCTACTCTAGACCAAGGCATTGGTCTTTGCTTAATATTGACTATATTTACGTTACAGATCACCTTCGAAATGTCAAAAAAATCTATGTTTCGATACGAAACTAGACAAAATTGACATTGCCCGACATTGACATTGACAGTGATGAGATGGAAGAAGATGATGACGAGCCATTGGCAGTTCCATTATGAACCTAGGCCCTACACTACTCGAGAAGAAACCAATATTTTGAAATGGGAAAAATCTGTAAATGCTGGCTGGCATGGATAATTTATTTACATTTTGTTATTGTTTTTATATGATAGCCTTATAATTTTATCTACTTAGGTGGCTCGTTGGTCCCGTGGTTAGCATCCCTGCTTCCAATGCAGAAGGTCCCGGGTTCAAATCCCGCTTCAGGCAGAAGTTTTTTTAACTTCTTATGTGGATTCAATTCCAACACTTCTTGTCTTACGAATAAGTAAACGGTGACTTTAAAGCCGTCCTAGCAACGAAGCACTCAATAAATTCAAAGTGGTTCTGAATCGGCCTTGTTGATTCTGGCATTTGTCCGCAGCTGTTTGCACTGTCCAATCACTGATTCATATGTTTCATATTTGACATGTCTATCTTTGATTGGTTATTATCGCTCACTCGTCGATGGTGTTTGGAGCCTACAAGGTTGGTTAAGTCGCTTTAAATTAAAGTCCCCCACTGAAAATCAGTCTTGTTACTGAGTGGGTAGACTCTAAATGTGAATTTATTTATTTATTTATATTTAAGTTGTTATATTTTATTTGTACATAATTATTATACATCCAGCTTTTTCAGGTCCAATTAAAAAAAAAAAAAAAAACAGTTAAATCCTTGGTATGTATATTGTATATGTAGGGCCACAGCCAAGGTTCAAAGTTTTCGCAAACCACCTCTATCTCTACTTGTACGGGAACATTAATAATTGTTGGATATAATGATAATGATTGTAAATACTAGACAAAAGTAGGCTATCAAATTTATGCCTAACAAATGTGTGTATGTGAGCTAGGACAGGAAGACTATTGTACCTAGAACGTAAGAATATAGAATAATAAGAAGTTGTATAGGGGCCTATTCATTATTGAAGCTTTGTTTTGAAAAGTAAGCAGTGTGGGCTATTGTACACATTATTAGTGAGTGACGTGCTCTACTAAACAATAAGTTGCACTACGTATAGGTGATTGTTTTGTTTCTTATTTTCATTTTCTTGTATTTTTTATTTCCTTAAAGTCTCCACTTTTCGCATGTTTAGTTGTGACAAGTGTGGCTCGACTCCACCTGCGCAAGAAAATACGGGTGTCTGGCAGCGGTCCACTGGGCCTACCCATGCACAAACCCCTTGGGTTACATTATGAGGGACGGAGAGTGGCAGGTGGTAGACAAACATTGGACCGAAAGGTGGTATAATATGTGAATTCATCTCATTCTACAGCATGCACAGTAAAAATAAATTAAAACTAATATTAAATAAATAATATTACCAAGATACGGATTCATTGGTTCCATTTCGACCAGAATTTGAAGTTATCCCGTATCCGATTATTTCCCATAGTTGATGGCACAAAGTAAACCATGTTTTCAAAAATGTATCTAACTCTCCTTTGTCCTGACTGACCTGTGACTATCCACATGTAGAGATAAGTTTTTTTTTAGGTTTTAGATTCTAAATCGGTAAATGGAAACACGGTGAAAGCTGTTATGTATTTATAATACTCTGTCAAATTGATGTACATCATGACTGTAAGAATACTTTGTCCAATGAAACATGAAATATAATATGAAATATGAAATAAATAATTTGTATATATAGTCTACCAAAGCTACAAAGCCTGATTTTCAAAATTTAACAATAACCCCGTTTACATGGCGGACTGAGTCCAGTACTGAGTACGGTCCACACTATGACTACGTTTATCAGGCGAGCTGAGCTCGGACTACTCAGATCGAGCACAGTAGTATGGTACGTGTTTATCAGGCACTTTCAGATCGCACCCCCCAGTTCCCGTTCAGCGCGCTTGGGATGTAGTTGTTGTTGTTGTTGTTTCTGTCGTGCTCCATACAGCACGACTTTCCATTTTCTTTTCTTCTGCGTCGAACTTGGAACATGACATTCTGACAAAGATTAGACACTTTTGATACAGCGCGAAGCGGGAAGCAGAGTAGGCGCGAAACAGCTGATTGGACCCTTTAGCAGGCCTAGAAATGTTTACTTTTTAAGGCGGTGGGTTCTATCACGTGACTAAATCCGGCTCGATTGGATTTATCACACACTTTTCGGATCGTATCAAGTGAGCTGGCACGGCTTTGTTGGCGAGCTGAAATGGGTTCGCACCTCAACAAGACTGGCGTGTTTAGCAAATAAATTATGCGTGTACTGAACTAGCTCGATCTGAGTAGTCCGAGCTCAGCTCGCCTGATAAACGTAGTCCATGTTAACACCTGGAAAATGGACCGAACCGACTGGGTCCGGTCCGCCAAAAAAGCTAGACCGTACCGAAAGACCGTACAGTGTCCTTCATGTAAACGGGTAGAACGTACTGACTGAAGAACTGAAACCTTGAACGAACGCTGTTTGTAGGTGAATAAAGTGGAAAATGATTGTAGTTGCCACCAACAAAAATCAAATAAAATATTTACAACAGCTTGTAAACTTTTGTTCCCCGGGATGCATCTTTAAATTAATTTTATATGGCAGAAGGAAAAAGTAAGGTTATGTGTGACCAAACGAACAAGTGTGGCGCGAGACCGAAATGAAGTTTGGGTAGACCTTCATATAAACGCAAGCATCCATGACAGTTCTCAGTCTGGTACTCAGTACGGTCCGCCATGTAAACATAGCTAATTACTTCAGTATGGAGACCTTTTTTGCGAGGTAGGCAACGCTTATAAAATAATGGAAGCTCTTATAGAGCATTGTTAATTTGTGAAGTTATAGATACTAACATTGCTGTCAAAGTAGGCCTACGTATGGAACGCGTCGTTACTCTTTCAACATTGAACAACAGCTGTCATAAATTCAAATCGCCGCGCACCACAGCTTGTTCGATGGGAAGTATTAAGCTTCTAGGTAGGCGGTGAAACGGGTTGTGAGCGCAGCAACGTTCGTCCACGGTCTATTGGATTTACTCCTAGCGGAGTAATTGCGAAGCCTGCGCGCACGCTACAAGCGATCTAGTGGACTTTGCGTTCGTCAAGCGCCATGTTGCATTTTGCCGATATAGTGCGCGGATGAGCACTGCGTAAACGTCCACATATCACTACGCCGGCCAGAGTAATTAGTTATGACGACACAACTTTCTTTCCTACGGCGTCCGGACTATACCTAATATTTTAACGTCTCTGTCGTTGTGTCTACGAACAGAAATTCTTTAGCCGCCATCTATAGTTGTTGTCTGATATTATTCCTACCTATCAACGGTAGACTCATTTCATTGTCCAAATGACTTTGGATAGTCCATGTTTTTTGGTTTTCGCACTCAAGTGTTTCAAATCTTTGACACCAATCCTGTTATGTCTTATATTATCTAAAATAAGTACACAATACTTCAGAATGAATATAGATTTATTGAACACTTTTAATAACACGTAAAAAACCTACCATGTTTGAAATTGGACACCCGACTCCCGCGTCGAGTCATGGCTAGTTGGATCTTTAAACAGTATGACCAACTTAAGAACTAGACTACCTACTTATGAAAACTATTTTTATAGGCTTGTTGATAAATACAATAACCACAACAGCAACAGCTGTGTTAATGTGAGGCTATGTAGGCTATATGTGACAAATCCCTACGCATGTATAATCACCGCCAAACAAAAGGCATGTAAAACAGAAGAATGCATTAGCTACATGACAGCCGCAAATCCATGTTAGATCTATTTTATATATCTGTATAATCCAATGTCATGTTGGTACTCCTAATTCGATTCGATATATTAGTAGGCTATCTTCAATGTTGGTCATCGTGCAATGTGTTCCACCGCCAACTAGGTACTTTTTATGTTCTACACCAGATTCCGTTTCCTCTTTGCTTCAGGCCAGTCGTATCTCATACTTGTTACTGACGTAGTCCTTCAATGTGATCCAATAAAATCTCTAGTTTCTAACAGCGATCAATGGCTTCATTGATTATAAACTGCCTAACAGGTTATGGGCCCAGGCACAGAAGTCTCGTGACAGATGTAATGTACTAAAATCGTTATATCGTGGCGAACTATGATATTGATTGACTGTGAATTAAAAGTGAGGTTAGGTTTCATAACGTGGTCTAGGCCAAGGACGAAATCATCGTGAATGATTTCGAAAATTTCTTCGTTTATACCGAATATCGAGAAACTTGAGGGCCAGGCCAACTATTCATCATGGAAATTCGCTTTGAAAATATGCCTAATGCTGGAGGGCTTAAGGAACATCGTGGATGGCAGCGAAGCTGTAACAGCCGTCAACCAGGAGAAGGATGCACGGGCATTAGCCAAAATATGTCTTACCGTGCAAACTACCTGTTACGTGCATGTCCAGACAGAAACATCGTCCAAGATGGCATGGGATAGTCTTCAAGCTGCTTTTGAAGGGTCAAGTATGAGCCACGTTTTTGACCTTACTAGACGGCTATTTAACAGCCACCAGTCGCAATTTTCTTCAATGGAAGATTTTGTGAACAATGTGCTCACAACTCATCGAAAACTGGTAGACATGTAAAATCTGCCGTCTCCACTCACTTATCAGTGGAAAAAACGTAACTACGCATGCGCGGTATGAGTGTTATCGGCATGGGATCCCCCCCCCCCCCCCCCCCCCCCGGAGAATCACCAGGCAACAAAATGCAAGACGCGATAAACCCAAAGACGCAGCGGCCAGCGATATCTGTAGCTAAAACCCAAACCGTAATCGTAACGAGCTCTGTCGGAGACTTCGGGTACCGCCGTCTGCCTGGATAAGTCAGCGCACCGCACCTTTATTTGAATAAGCACATTAAAATTACAAAATTTTCGATTTTAAGTAAACATACCACAAAGTCACAATTCGTAATTTAATGTGAGTGATTGTTGGTGGTTGGCGGGAGGGGGGGAGGGCACATGCCCGTGTGCCCTTATGGGCGAGCCGCCCCTGCCATTTGTTGGTTTCAATGTAGGAAACCCGTAGTGCGGTACATGCCCATTTGATCGACTCGTTTAATCGGTCTATCTTTTGATTGCTAACATATTTCCTATGAATGATGCTTGTCACCATGATACTTGCCTTCTTATAGCGAATTTGACAGCATCGTATAAGTTGGTAAATGTCTGCCATGATTTCATCCTCAGTCTTCCTTCCTATTGAACCATTCTAACATGCAGAATTAGCGTTTTTACTCTTTCATCTTCTCTATTTTTTTAGGATTCTATTACTCTTTGTAAATTGTGAGGCTGTATTCCAGGAAAAGAGCTAATGTTGATTTTTTCATTCTGTCCATCATTGAAGCCTGCTTTAGGCATATGCAACCTTTAAAAATTGAGTCACCTATTATCAAAGATTCCTTGGTCCAGTTTGTTTTTATTTTACCTAAGCCTACGCATGTATCCACCCTTGTGGTCTTCCTATTTATCTATTTATAAATAGTGATTCTTGAATTGTCGGAACGACAACACCACGCCCACACGCGACGCCAGTAATTTATTTTCGTAATTAAAAAATGTGTAAATTATTTTTAACAGGCTTTGTCACAAATGTATTTACACCCATAGGCCTACGTAGATATGAAATTCCTGTACAAGTATATCAATATTTACAATAATCCTACAGCCTACTGTAAGTTTATGAGTAATTAGTTGACTACGAACATCAAAACTTCTACCAAACGCTCGACCCCAAATGGCTTCTAACCTGTCGACGACCTAATCTGAGTTTCAGCAAAACCCCACCAAGAAGGAATCTGACTGTCCCACACAAACGACATTCAGTAACCGCTCGCTAATCCCCGTTCACACTTGGTCCCTCTGAAGTTTTCTAGTGTGAAATGAACGCAGTTTGGTGATGACTATGCTAATTTGCTGCCCCCTGCTATACACCTTGTCATGTCAGCCAAGAGCGAAGGCTTTCTTGAATCACAGTAAACACATTTTTATTTACCAATGTAAACAGAAGACCAACGTGAAGAAGGAATCACGTAATATGGAACAATTAACACATAACTTGAAAAACACGAGAATTTAATGTATCGTTACAATGAGACGCACTATCAATATGTTGGAAACTACGCTCTACAGATTTTCTAAAAAAAATGATGGAAAATTGGATAAAATAACATGATTTATACACACAAAATGTCTCAAATTGTCTAATTTGATACAAAAGTAATACATTTTAAACCTTTTTTTGAAGATCCATGTATCTTGAAAATATCGAACCCAGCATCCTTCCAAAATTTTAGTAATTGTATATCATTGAAAAGATACGAACAAAAACCTGAAATTCCCACACTTTTCAAGTTCTTTGTGTCGCACGGGGTATGAGCATCAGTCAAGGTCATGACCGCTAGGGGCGCTACGTGTTCAGTATCCAGTTTATGTAGTGGCTGATTCGAGTGTAGACGACGGGCACGGCCATGTTTGTGCACGAGCCTGGCCCGTAGGAGATGATACCGTACTGCACCATCCTGCAACCACGAGCAGCTCAGTCAAGGTCATGACCGTTAGGGGCGCAACGTGTTCAGTATCCACGTCATGTAGTGGCTGACTCGAGTGTAGACGACGGGCACGGCCATGTTTGTGCACGAGCCTGGACCGTAGGAGATGATACCGTACTGCACCATCCTGTAACCACGAGCAGCTCAGTCAAGGTCATGACCGCTAGGGGCGCAACGTGTTCAGTATCGAGGTCATGTAGTGGCCGACTCGAGTGTAGACGACGGGCACGGCCATGTTTGTGCACGAGCCTGGACCGTAGGAGATGATACCGTACTGCACCATCCCGCAACCACGAGCAGCTCAGTCAAGGTCATGACCGTTAGGGGCGCAACGTGTTCAGTATCCAGGTCATGTAGTGGCCGACTCGAGTGTAGACGACGGGCACGGCCATGTTTGTGCACGAGCCTGGACCGTAGGAGATGATACCATACTGCACCATCCTGCAACCACGAGCAGCTCAGTCAAGGTCATGCACGAAGGTGTTGCGGAAATCTTATATCTGTGTATACATGATACACCATAACATTTTTTGTACATGGTAACCTTGGCTTTATTTATTTATTTATCTATCCTATTCAGTTATACAAACTGATTTACAAAATATAACTATAGGTTATGTAGTACTAGAACTAGGCTTTCGTTGTAACCTTAGAGCCCTATTTCCAAATGAGTGACATCGACGTAAACTGTGAATCATTGTGATTTTTGTGAGTTGTTGTTACTGTCGTTTCTAATGATATATGCGAGGTTTTTATGATGATGGAAACAGAACCTGGCCCCCTAACCCGCCCACTAACAGCATGCGCGACACCGTGACCACTCACACGGCTTCAAACGACCGAATTAATTGTAAAACAACGATTGAATTTGGCATTAAATTCTGTATAAAACTGTCAGCTTTCATATGATGGAAAAAGGTTATAATTGTACCTACAAACACATTACTTACGAAGTGTACTTTGAAACAGAGTTGTCGGAATGATTCGAACGTAGTGAGAAATCGCGCATGCTGTAAGCGGGCAGATGGTATACTCTGAAAAATACCCTGACTGATGGTATTTTTCGATGTTAGCCGAGTAGAAGGTCATGCAGGTATATTGCTGGACTTTATGCTTTCTTTCAAATAAATTTTCAAAAAGGTAGGACGAGTGAAAAAAATGTGTTCGTGAATAACGGTAATGTGACAACTGTGTAAGAAATGGTTGGTCATTTAGAGGTAACAAACCCACTTATTCAGCACGAACGATTTGGGATTTGTCAACAGTTTCAGGTCTCCGACTTTACTTTCGAAGGAAAGTTGAAAGTAGCGCGTAACACCAGCAGCGTAGCACCAGCATCGACATGGCAACATTAAAAAGTGGCATCTGACATGAGAATATAATCTTCGAAATGCTTGCAGCCATTTTGTTTATCTATTGTCTATCACGGATTGATGGCGACCATTTATACTTTACCTGAGCTCCGAGTTGATTCTCCCGACTGTCATGAAGGGCCCCCCGCTGTCACCTCTACACGAGCCTCGTATGAGTGACGTGTCTCCAGCGCATAGCTGACTGCTGCTAACGTTCGCGCCAAACTTCTGCCACTGGTCATGACACTTCGCTGTTGACACGACCGGTACAGACACCTTCAGGAGGTCGGGGCTCTCCACAGCTGTTGCAACACATTGACACAACATAATCATCCACTGGGTGAGACACTTCGCTGTTGACACGACCGGTACAGACACCTTCAGGAGGTCGGGGCTCTCCACAGCTGTTGCAACACATTGACACAACATAATCATGCACTGGGTGTGACACTTCGCTGTTGACACGACCGGTACAGACACCTTCAGGAGGTCGGGGCTCTCCACAGCTGTTGCAACACATTGACACAACATAATCATCCACTGGGTGTGACACTTCGCTGTTGACACGACCGGTACAGACACCTTCAGGAGGTCGGGGCTCTCCACAGCTGTTGCAGCACATTGACACAACATAATCATGCACTGAGTGTGACACTTCGCTGTTGACACGACCGGTACAGACACCTTCAGGAGGTCGGGGCTCTCCACAGCTGTTGCAACACATTGACACAACATAATCATGCACTGGGTGTGACACTTCGCTGTTGACACGACCGGTACAGACACCTTCAGGAGGTCGGGGCTCTCCACAGCTGTTGCAAAACATTGACACAACATAATCATGCACTGGGTGTGACACTTCGCTGTTGACACGACCGGTACAGACACCTTCAGGAGGTCGGGGCTCTCCACAGCTGTTGCAACACATTGACACAACATAATCATGCACTGGGTGAGACACTTCGCTGTTTACACGACCAGTACAGACACCTTCAGGAGGTCGGGGCTCTCCACAGCTGTTGCAACACATTGACACAACATAATCATCCACTGGGTGAGACACTTCGCTGTTGACACGACCGGTACAGACACCTTCAGGAGGTCGGGGCTCTCCACAGCTGTTGCAACACATTGACACAACATAATCATCCACTGGGTGAGACACTTCGCTGTTGACACGACCGGTACAGACACCTTCAGGAGGTCGGGGCTCTCCACAGCTGTTGCAACACATTGACACAACATAATCATGCACTGGGTGTAACACTTCGCTGTTGACACGACCGGTACAGACACCTTCAGGAGGTCGGGGCTCTCCACAGCTGTTGCAACACATTGACACAACATAATCATCCACTGGGTGTGACACTTCGCTGTTGACACGACCGGTACAGACACCTTCAGGAGGTCGGGGCTCTCCACAGCTGTTGCAAAACATTGACACAACATAATCATGCACTGGGTGTGACACTTCGCTGTTGACACGACCGGTACAGACACCTTCAGGAGGTCGGGGCTCTCCACAGCTGTTGCAGCACATTGACACAACATAATCATGCACTGGGTGTGACACTTCGCTGTTGACACGACCGGTACAGACACCTTCAGGAGGTCGGGGCTCTCCACAGCTGTTGCAACACATTGACACAACATAATCATGCACTGGGTGTGACACTTCGCTGTTGACACGACCAGTACAGACACCTTCAGGAGGTCGGGGCTCTCCACAGCTGTTGCAACACATTGACACAACATAATCATGCACTGGGTGTGACACTTCGCTGTTGACACGACCGGTACAGACACCTTCAGGAGGTCGGGGCTCTCCACAGCTGTTGCAGCACATTGACACAACATAATCATCCACTGGCTGAGACACTTCGCTGTTGACACGACCGGTACAGACACCTTCAGGAGGTCGGGGCTCTCCACAGCTGTTGCAACACATTGACACAACATAATCATGCACTGGGTGTGACACTTCGCTGTTGACACGACCGGTACAGACACCTTTAGGAGGTCGGGGCTCTCCACAGCTGTTGCAACACATTGACACAACATAATCATCCACTGGGTGGGACACTTCGCTGTTGACACGACCGGTACAGACACCTTCAGGAGGTCGGGGCTCTCCACAGCTGTTGCAGCACATTGACACAACATAATCATCCACTGGGTGAGACACTTCGCTGTTGACACGACCGGTACAGACACCTTCAGGAGGTCGGGGCTCTCCACAGCTGTTGCAGCACATTGACACAACATAATCATCCACTGGGTGTGACACTTCGCTGTTGACACGACCGGTACAGACACCTTCAGGAGGTCGGGGCTCTCCACAGCTGTTGCAACACATTGACACAACATAATCATCCACTGGGTGAGACACTTCGCTGTTGACACGACCGGTACAGACACCTTCAGGAGGTCGGGGCTCTCCACAGCTGTTGCAACACATTGACACAACATAATCATCCACTGGGTGGGACACTTCGCTGTTGACACGACCGGTACAGACACCTTCAGGAGGTCGGGGCTCTCCACAGCTGTTGCAGCACATTGACACAACATAATCATGCACTGGGTGAGACACTTCGCTGTTGACACGACCGGTACAGACACCTTCAGGAGGTCGGGGCTCTCCACAGCTGTTGCAACACATTGACACAACATAATCATGCACTGGGTATGACACTTCGCTGTTGACACGACCGGTACAGACACCTTCAGGAGGTCGGGGCTCTCCACAGCTGTTGCAACACATTGACACAACATAATCATGCACTGGGTGTGACACTTCGCTGTTGACACGACCGGTACAGACACCTTCAGGAGGTCGGGTCTCTCCACAGCTGTTGCAACACATTGACACAACATAATCATCCACTGGGTGTGACACTTCGCTGTTGACACGACCGGTACAGACACCTTCAGGAGGTCGGGTCTCTCCACAGCTGTTGCAACACATTGACACAACATAATCATGCACTGGGTGTGACACTTCGCTGTTGACACGACCGGTACAGACACCTTCAGGAGGTCGGGGCTCTCCACAGCTGTTGCAACACATTGACACAACATAATCATCCACTGGGTGTGACACTTCGCTGTTGACACGACCGGTACAGACACCTTCAGGAGGTCGGGGCTCTCCACAGCTGTTGCAACACATTGACACAACATAATCATCCACTGGGTGTGACACTTCGCTGTTGACACGACCGGTACAGACACCTTCAGGAGGTCGGGGCTCTCCACAGCTGTTGCAACACATTGACACAACATAATCATCCACTGGGTGTGACACTTCGCTGTTGACACGACCAGTACAGACACCTTCAGGAGGTCGGGGCTCTCCACAGCTGTTGCAACACATTGACACAACATAATCATCCACTGGGTGGGACACTTCGCTGTTGACACGACCGGTACAGACACTTTCAGGAGGTCGGGGCTCTCCACAGCTGTTGCAACACATTGACACAACATAATCATGCACTGGGTGAGACACTTCGCTGTTGACACGACCGGTACAGACACCTTCAGGAGGTCGGGGCTCTCCACAGCTGTTGCAACACATTGACACAACATAATCATGCACTGGGTGAGACACTTCGCTGTTGACACGACCGGTACAGACACCTTCAGGAGGTCGGGGCTCTACACAGCTGTTGCAATACATTGACACAACATAATCATGCACTGGGTGTGACACTTCGCTGTTGACACGACCGGTACAGACACCTTCAGGAGGTCGGGGCTCTCCACAGCTGTTGCAACACATTGACACAACATAATCATGCACTGGGTGAGACAATTCGCTGTTGACACGACCGGTCCAGACACCTTCAGGAGGTCGGGGCTCTCCACAGCTGTTGCAACACATTGACACAACATAATCATCCACTGGGTGTGACACTTCGCTGTTGACACGACCGGTACAGACACCTTCAGGAGGTCGGGGCTCTCCACAGCTGTTGCAACACATTGACACAACATAATCATCCACTGGGTGTGACACTTCGCTGTTGACACGACCGGTACAGACACCTTCAGGAGGTCGGGGCTCTCCACAGCTGTTGCAACACATTGACACAACATAATCATCCACTGGGTGTGACACTTCGCTGTTGACACGACCGGTACAGACACCTTCAGGAGGTCGGGGCTCTCCACAGCTGTTGCAACACATTGACACAACATAATCCTCCACTGGGTGTGACACTTCGCTGTTGACACGACCGGTACAGACACCTTCAGGAGGTCGGGGCTCTCCACAGCTGTTGCAATACATTGACACAACATAATCATGCACTGGGTGTGACACTTCGCTGTTGACACGACCGGTACAGACACCTTCAGGAGGTCGGGGCTCTCCACAGCTGTTGCAACACATTGACACAACATAATCATGCACTGGGTGTGACACTTCGCTGTTGACACGACCGGTACAGACACCTTCAGGAGGTCGGGGCTCTCCACAGCTGTTGCAACACATTGACACAACATAATCATGCACTGGGTGTGACACTTCGCTGTTGACACGACCAGTACAGACACCTTCAGGAGGTCGGGGCTCTCCACAGCTGTTGCAACACATTGACACAACATAATCATGCACTGGGTGTGACACTTCGCTGTTGACACGACCGGTACAGACACCTTCAGGAGGTCGGGGCTCTCCACAGCTGTTGCAACACATTGACACAACATAATCATGCACTGGGTGTGACACTTCGCTGTTGACACGACCAGTACAGACACCTTCAGGAGGTCGGGGCTCTCCACAGCTGTTGCAACACATTGACACAACATAATCATCCACTGGGTGTGACACTTCGCTGTTGACACGACCGGTACAGACACCTTCAGGAGGTCGGGGCTCTCCACAGCTGTTGCAACACATTGACACAACATAATCATGCACTGGGTGAGACACTTCGCTGTTGACACGACCGGTACAGACACCTTCAGGAGGTCGGGGCTCTCCACAGCTGTTGCAACACATTGACACAACATAATCATCCACTGGGTGAGACACTTCGCTGTTGACACGACCGGTACAGACACCTTCAGGAGGTCGGGGCTCTCCGCAGCTGTTGCAACACATTGACACAACATAATCATGCACTGGGTGTGACACTTCGCTGTTGACACGACCAGTACAGACACCTTCAGGAGGTCGGGGCTCTCCACAGCTGTTGCAACACATTGACACAACATAATCATCCACTGGGTGTGACACTTCGCTGTTGACACGACCGGTACAGACACCTTCAGGAGGTCGGGGCTCTCCACAGCTGTTGCAACACATTGACACAACATAATCATCCACTGGGTGGGACACTTCGCTGTTGACACGACCAGTACAGACACCTTCAGGAGGTCGGGGCTCTCCACAGCTGTTGCAACACATTGACACAACATAATCATCCACTGGGTGAGACACTTCGCTGTTGACACGACCGGTACAGACACCTTCAGGAGGTCGGGGCTCTCTACAGCTGTTGCAACACATTGACACAACATAATCATGCACTGGGTGTGACACTTCGCTGTTGACACGACCGGTACAGACACCTTCAGGAGGTCGGGTCTCTCCACAGCTGTTGCAACACATTGACACAACATAATCATCCACTGGGTGAGACACTTCGCTGTTGACACGACCGGTACAGACACCTTCAGGAGGTCGGGGCTCTCCACAGCTGTTGCAACACATTGACACAACATAATCATGCACTGGGTGTGACACTTCGCTGTTGACACGACCGGTACAGACACCTTCAGGAGGTCGGGGCTCTCCACAGCTGTTGCAACACATTGACACAACATAATCATGCACTGGGTGAGACACTTCGCTGTTGACACGACCAGTACAGACACCTTCAGGAGGTCGGGGCTCTCCACAGCTGTTGCAACACATTGACACAACATAATCATCCACTGGGTGTGACACTTCGCTGTTGACACGACCAGTACAGACACCTTCAGGAGGTCGGGGCTCTCCACAGCTGTTGCAACACATTGACACAACATAATCATGCACTGGGTGTGACACTTCGCTGTTGACACGACCGGTACAGACACCTTCAGGAGGTCGGGGCTCTCCACGGCTGTTGCAACACATTAACACAACATAATCATCCACTGGGTGAGACACTTCGCTGTTGACACGACCAGTACAGACACCTTCAGGAGGTCTGGGCTCTCCACAGCTGTTGCAACACATTGACACAACATAATCATCCACTGGGTGTGACACTTCGCTGTTGACACGACCGGTACAGACACCTTCAGGAGGTCGGGGCTCTCCACGGCTGTTGCAACACATTGACACAACATAATCATGCACTGGGTGAGACACTTCGCTGTTGACACGACCGGTACAGACACATTCAGGAGGTCGGGGCTCTCCACAGCTGTTGCAACACATTGACACAACATAATCATCCACTGGGTGTGACACTTCGCTGTTGACACGACCGGTACAGACACCTTCAGGAGGTCGGGGCTCTCCACAGCTGTTGCAACACATTGACACAACAAACTCATGCACTGGGTGGGACACTTCGCTGTTGACACGACCGGTACAGACACCTTCAGGAGGTCGGGGCTCTCCACAGCTGTTGCAACACATTGACACAACATAATCATCCACTGGGTGAGACACTTCGCTGTTGACACGACCGGTACAGACACCTTCAGGAGGTCGGGGCTCTCCACAGCTGTTGCAACACATTGACACAACATAATCATGCACTGAGTGTGACACTTCGCTGTTGACACGACCGGTACAGACACCTTCAGGAGGTCGGGGCTCTCCACGGCTGTTGCAACACATTGACACAACATAATCATCCACTGGGTGTGACACTTCGCTGTTGACACGACCGGTACCGACACCTTCAGGAGGTCGGGGCTCTCCACAGCTGTTGCAACACATTGACACAACATAATCATGCACTGAGTGTGACACTTCGCTGTTGACACGACCGGTACAGACACCTTCAGGAGGTCGGGTCTCTCCACAGCTGTTGCAACACATTGACACAACATAATCATCCACTGGGTGTGACACTTCGCTGTTGACACGACCGGTACAGACACCTTCAGGAGGTCGGGGCTCTCCACAGCTGTTGCAACACATTGACACAACATAATCATGCACTGGGTGTGACACTTCGCTGTTGACACGACCGGTACAGACACCTTCAGGAGGTCGGGGCTCTCCACAGCTGTTGCAACACATTGACACAACATAATCATCCACTGGGTGGGACACTTCGCTGTTGACACGACCGGTACAGACACCTTCAGGAGGTCGGGGCTCTCCACAGCTGTTGCAACACATTGACACAACATAATCATCCACTGGGTGAGACACTTCGCTGTTGACACGACCGGTACAGACACCTTCAGGAGGTCGGGGCTCTCCACAGCTGTTGCAACACATTGACACAACATAATCATCCACTGGGTGTGACACTTCGCTGTTGACACGACCGGTACAGACACCTTCAGGAGGTCTGGGCTCTCCACAGCTGTTGCAACACATTGACACAACATAATCATCCACTGGGAGTGACACTTCGCTGTTGACACGACCGGTACAGACACCTTCAGGAGGTCGGGGCTCTCCACAGCTGTTGCAACACATTGACACAACATAATCATGCACTGGGTGTGACACTTCGCTGTTGACACGACCGGTACAGATACCTTCAGGAGGTCGGGGCTCTCCACAGCTGTTGCAACACATTGACACAACATAATCATGCACTGGGTGAGACACTTCGCTGTTGACACGACCAGTACAGACACCTTCAGGAGGTCGGGGCTCTCCACAGCTGTTGCAACACATTGACACAACATAATCATCCACTGGGTGTGACACTTCGCTGTTGACACGACCGGTACAGACACCTTCAGGAGGTCGGGGCTCTCCACAGCTGTTGCAACACATTGACACAACATAATCATCCACTGAGTGTGACACTTCGCTGTTGACACGACCGGTACAGACACCTTCAGGAGGTCGGGGCTCTCTACAGCTGTTGCAACACATTGACACAACATAATCATGCACTGGGTGAGACACTTCGCTGTTGACACGACCGGTACAGACACCTTCAGGAGGTCGGGACTCTCCACAGCTGTTGCAACACATTGACACAACATAATCATGCACTGGGTGGGACACTTCGCTGTTGACACGACCGGTACAGACACCTTCAGGAGGTCGGGGCTCTCCACAGCTGTTGCAACACATTGACACAACATAATCATCCACTGGGTGGGACACTTCGCTGTTGACACGACCGGTACAGACACCTTCAGGAGGTCGGGGCTCTCCACAGCTGTTGCAACACATTGACACAACATAATCATCCACTGGGTGTGACACTTCGCTGTTGACACGACCGGTACAGACACCTTCAGGAGGTTGGGGCTCTCCACAGCTGTTGCAACACATTGACACAACATAATCATCCACTGGGTGTGACACTTCGCTGTTGACACGACCGGTACAGACACCTTCAGGAGGTCGGGGCTCTCCACAGCTGTTGCAACACATTGACACAACATAATCATGCACTGGGTGTGACACTTCGCTGTTGACACGACCGGTACAGACACCTTCAGGAGGTCGGGGCTCTCCACAGCTGTTGCAACACATTGACACAACATAATCATCCACTGGGTGAGACACTTCGCTGTTGACACGACCGGTACAGACACCTTCAGGAGGTCGGGGCTCTCCACAGCTGTTGCAACACATTGACACAACATAATCATGCACTGGGTGGGACACTTCGCTGTTGACACGACCGGTACAGACACCTTCAGGAGGTCGGGGCTCTCCACAGCTGTTGCAACACATTGACACAACATAATCATGCACTGGGTGGGACACTTCGCTGTTGACATCACCGGTACAGACACCTTCAGGAGGTCGGGGCTCTCCACAGCTGTTGCAACACATTGACACAACATAATCATCCACTGGGTGTGACACTTAGCTGTTGACACGACCGGTACAGACACCTTCAGGAGGTCGGGGCCTCCACAGCTGTTGCAACACATTGACACAACATAATCATCCACTGGGTGAGACACTTCGCTGTTGACACGACCGGTACAGACACCTTCAGGAGGTCGGGGCTCTCCACAGCTGTTGCAACACATTGACACAACATAATCATCCACTGGGTGGGACACTTCGCTGTTGACACGACCGGTACAGACACCTTCAGGAGGTCGGGGCTCTCCACAGCTGTTGCAACACATTGACACAACATAATCATGCACTGGGTGTCACACTTCGCTGTTGACACGACCGGTACAGACACCTTCAGGAGGTCGGGGCTCTCCACAGCTGTTGCAACACATTGACACAACATAATCATCCACTGGGTGGGACACTTCGCTGTTGACACGACCGGTACAGACACCTTCAGGAGGTCGGGGCTCTCCACAGCTGTTGCAACACATTGACACAACATAATCATGCACTGAGTGAGACACTTCGCTGTTGACACGACCAGTACAGACACCTTCAGGAGGTCGGGGCTCTCCACAGCTGTTGCAACACATTGACACAACATAATCATGCACTGAGTGTGACACTTCGCTGTTGACACGACCGGTACAGACACCTTCAGGAGGTCGGGGCTCTCCACAGCTGTTGCAACACATTGACACAACATAATCATGCACTGGGTGTGACACTTCGCTGTTGACACGACCAGTACAGACACCTTCAGGAGGTCGGGGCTCTCCACAGCTGTTGCAACACATTGACACAACATAATCATCCACTGGGTGAGACACTTCGCTGTTGACACGACCAGTACAGACACCTTCAGGAGATCGGGGCTCTCCACAGCTGTTGCAACACATTGACACAACATAATCATGCACTGAGTGGGACACTTCGCTGTTGACACGACCAGTACAGACACCTTCAGGAGATCGGGGCTCTCCACAGCTGTTGCAAGACATTGACACAACATAATCATCCACTGAGTGTGACACTTCGCTGTTGACACGACCGGTACAGACACCTTCAGGAGGTCGGGGCTCTCCACAGCTGTTGCAACACATTGACACAACATAATCATGCACTGAGTGTGACACTTCGCTGTTGACACGACCGGTACAGACACCTTCAGGAGGTCGGGGCTCTCCACAGCTGTTGCAACACATTGACACAACATAATCATCCACTGGTCATGACACTTCGCTGTTGACACGACCGGTACAGACACCTTCAGGAGGTCGGGGCTCTCCACAGCTGTTGCAACACATTGACACAACATAATCATCCACTGGGTGAGACACTTCGCTGTTGACACGACCGGTACAGACACCTTCAGGAGGTCGGGGCTCACCACAGCTGTTGCAACACATTGACACAACATAATCATGCACTGGGTGAGACACTTCGCTGTTGACACGACCGGTACAGACACCTTCAGGAGGTCGGGGCTCTTCACAGCTGTTGCAACACATTGACACAACATAATCATCCACTGGGTGAGACACTTCGCTGTTGACACGACCAGTACAGACACCTTCAGGAGGTCGGGGCTCTCCACAGCTGTTGCAACACATTGACACAACATAATCATCCACTGGGTGTGACACTTCGCTGTTGACACGACCGGTACAGACACCTTCAGGAGGTCGGGGCTCTCCACAGCTGTTGCAACACATTGACACAACATAATCATGCACTGGGTGTGACACTTCGCTGTTGACACGACCGGTACAGACACCTTCAGGAGGTCGGGGCTCTCCACAGCTGTTGCAACACATTGACACAACATAATCATCCACTGGGTGAGACACTTCGCTGTTGACACGACCGGTACAGACACCTTCAGGAGGTCGGGGCTCACCACAGCTGTTGCAACACATTGACACAACATAATCATGCACTGGGTGAGACACTTCGCTGTTGACACGACCGGTACAGACACCTTCAGGAGGTCGGGGCTCTTCACAGCTGTTGCAACACATTGACACAACATAATCATGCACTGAGTGTGACACTTCGCTGTTGACACGACCAGTACAGACACCTTCAGGAGGTCGGGGCTCTCCACAGCTGTTGCAACACATTGACACAACATAATCATCCACTGGGTGAGACACTTCGCTGTTGACACGACCGGTACAGACACCTTCAGGAGGTCGGGGCTCTCCACAGCTGTTGCAACACATTGACACAACATAATCATGCACTGAGTGTGACACTTCGCTGTTGACACGACCGGTACAGACACCTTCAGGAGGTCGGGGCTCTCCACAGCTGTTGCAACACATTGACACAACATAATCATCCACTGGTCATGACACTTCGCTGTTGACACGACCGGTACAGACACCTTCAGGAGGTCGGGGCTCTCCACAGCTGTTGCAACACATTGACACAACATAATCATCCACTGGGTGAGACACTTCGCTGTTGACACGACCGGTACAGACACCTTCAGGAGGTCGGGGCTCACCACAGCTGTTGCAACACATTGACACAACATAATCATGCACTGGGTGAGACACTTCGCTGTTGACACGACCGGTACAGACACCTTCAGGAGGTCGGGGCTCTCCACAGCTGTTGCAACACATTGACACAACATAATCATCCACTGGGTGAGACACTTCACTGTTGACACGACCGGTACAGACACCTTCAGGAGGTCGGGGCTCTCCACAGCTGTTGCAACACATTGACACAACATAATCATCCACTGGGTGAGACACTTCGCTGTTGACACGACCGGTACAGACACCTTTAGGAGGTCGGGGCTCTCCACAGCTGTTGCAACACATTGACACAACATAATCATGCACTGAGTGTGACACTTCGCTGTTGACACGACCGGTACAGACACCTTCAGGAGGTCGGGGCTCTCCACAGCTGTTGCAACACATTGACACAACATAATCATCCACTGGGTGGGACACTTCGCTGTTGACACGACCGGTACAGACACCTTCAGGAGGTCGGGGCTCTCCACAGCTGTTGCAACACATTGACACAACATAATCATCCACTGGGTGAGACACTTCGCTGTTGACACGACCGGTACAGACACCTTCAGGAGGTCGGGGCTCTCCACAGCTGTTGCAACACATTGACACAACATAATCATGCACTGGGTGTGACACTTCGCTGTTGACACGACCAGTACAGACACCTTCAGGAGGTCGGGGCTCTCCACAGCTGTTGCAACACATTGACACAACATAATCATCCACTGGGTGGGACACTTCGCTGTTGACACGACCGGTACAGACACCTTCAGGAGGTCGGGGCTCTCCACAGCTGTTGCAACACATTGACACAACATAATCATGCACTGGGTGAGACACTTCGCTGTTGACACGACCGGTACAGACACCTTCAGGAGGTCGGGGCTCTCCACAGCTGTTGCAACACATTGACACAACAAAATCATGCACTGGGTGTGACACTTCGCTGTTGACACGACCAGTACAGACACCTTCAGGAGGTCGGGGCTCTCCACAGCTGTTGCAACACATTGACACAACATAATCATCCACTGGGTGAGACACTTCGCTGTTGACACGACCAGTACAGACACCTTCAGGAGGTCGGGGCTCTCCACAGCTGTTGCAACACATTGACACAACATAATCATGCACTGGGTGTGACACTTCGCTGTTGACACGACCAGTACAGACACCTTCAGGAGGTCGGGTCTCTCCACAGCTGTTGCAACACATTGACACAACATAATCATCCACTGGTCATGACACTTCGCTGTTGACACGACCGGTACAGACACCTTCAGGAGGTCGGGGCTCTCCACAGCTGTTGCAACACATTGACACAACATAATCATGCACTGGGTGTGACACTTCGCTGTTGACACGACCGGTACAGACACCTTCAGGAGGTCGGGGCTCTCCACAGCTGTTGCAACACATTGACACAACATAATCATCCACTGGGTGAGACACTTCGCTGTTGACACGACCGGTACAGACACCTTCAGGAGGTCGGGGCTCTCCACAGCTGTTGCAACACATTGACACAACATAATCATCCACTGGGTGAGACACTTCGCTGTTGACACGACCGGTACAGACACCTTTAGGAGGTCGGGGCTCTCCACAGCTGTTGCAACACATTGACACAACATAATCATCCACTGGGTGAGACACTTCGCTGTTGACACGACCGGTACAGACACCTTCAGGAGGTCGGGGCTCTCCACAGCTGTTGCAACACATTGACACAACATAATCATCCACTGGGTGGGACACTTCGCTGTTGACACGACCGGTACAGACACCTTCAGGAGGTCGGGGCTCTCCACAGCTGTTGCAACACATTGACACAACATAATCATCCACTGGGTGTGACACTTCGCTGTTGACACGACCGGTACAGACACCTTCAGGAGGTCGGGGCTCTCCACAGCTGTTGCAACACATTGACACAACATAATCATGCACTGGGTGAGACACTTCGCTGTTGACACGACCGGTACAGACACCTTCAGGAGGTCGGGGCTCTCCACAGCTGTTGCAACACATTGACACAACATAATCATCCACTGGGTGGGACACTTCGCTGTTGACACGACCGGTACAGACACCTTCAGGAGGTCGGGGCTCACCACAGCTGTTGCAACACATTGACACAACATAATCATCCACTGAGTGGGACACTTCGCTGTTGACACGACCGGTACAGACACCTTCAGGAGGTCGGGGCTCTCCACAGCTGTTGCAACACATTGACACAACATAATCATCCACTGGGTGTGACACTTCGCTGTTGACACGACCGGTACAGACACCTTCAGGAGGTCGGGGCTCTCCACAGCTGTTGCAACACATTGACACAACATAATCATCCACTGGGTGAGACACTTCGCTGTTGACACGACCGGTACAGACACCTTCAGGAGGTCGGGGCTCTCCACAGCTGTTGCAACACATTGACACAACATAATCATGCACTGGGTGTGACACTTCGCTGTTGACACGACCGGTACAGACACCTTCAGGAGGTCGGGGCTCTCCACAGCTGTTGCAACACATTGACACAACATAATCATCCACTGGGTGGGACACTTCGCTGTTGACACGACCGGTACAGACACCTTCAGGAGGTCGGGGCTCTCCACAGCTGTTGCAACACATTGACACAACATAATCATCCACTGGGTGGGACACTTCGCTGTTGACACGACCGGTACAGACACCTTCAGGAGGTCGGGGCTCTCCACAGCTGTTGCAACACATTGACACAACATAATCATCCACTGGGTGGGACACTTCGCTGTTGACACGACCGGTACAGACACCTTCAGGAGGTCGGGGCTCTCCACAGCTGTTGCAACACATTGACACAACATAATCATCCACTGGGTGTGACACTTCGCTGTTGACACGACCGGTACAGACACCTTCAGGAGGTCGGGGCTCTCCACAGCTGTTGCAACACATTGACACAACATAATCATGCACTGGGTGAGACACTTCGCTGTTGACACGACCAGTACAGACACCTTCAGGAGGTCGGGGCTCTCCACAGCTGTTGCAACACATTGACACAACATAATCATGCACTGGGTGAGACACTTCGCTGTTGACACGACCAGTACAGACACCTTCAGGAGGTCGGGGCTCTCCACAGCTGTTGCAACACATTGACACAACATAATCATGCACTGAGTGAGACACTTTGCGTCAGCGTCAGGGGGTTAGCGTTATCTAGCGTTATAGCTTCCACGCTCTACTCATAATCAATTCTTCCTCCGTATTGAAATTTGGAGGCTGAGTTTCAATATAATATTGACTACCAGATCGGGGAGGTATTATTGAACTGTGATCAAAACACGTTGGTTGTACAAGTTGATATTATGTAAACTGCTTTGGTTTCCTAAACCTGTTTAACGGGCAATCAGCCAATTATTTTATTTTAAAGGACTTTCAGGTGGAAATGGCTTAGAGCATAGATAGTTGGGTAGAGGACGCAAGCCAATGCACGCGGCCGCCGTTCGACGGCACCAACATTGGATCGAGACAAACCACGTGACTTGGGGCAAGGTCGCGCGGCAATTCAAAGAGTTTTCGCACAGAGATGTACCTATCATCGGCGGGGTCGTTCGTTTTGATCTAAAACTCCGTTATTCTTCAGTCATGTTTTACTTTTGAATTTCCCCCAACCCACTCCCATTCAGAAATACTCCTAACCGAACCACATGTTGGAATTTCAAGGGTTAAATTGCTTTAATTGAAGTAAAAAGACTGGCAGAAAGGAAGAGTGAACGAAGAGGTATTTCAAACGATTGATAATATGACAACACGCTACATACATACATACATACATGCACACATACATACATACATACATACATACATACATACATACATACATACATACATACATACATACATACATACATACATACATACATACATACATACATACATACATACATACATACATACATACATACATACATACATACATACATACATACATACATACATACATACATACATACATACATACATACATACATACATACATACATACACACATACATACATACATACATACATACATACATACATACATACATACATACATACATACATACATACATACATACATACATACATACATACATACATACATACATACATACATACATACATACATACATACATACATACATAATATAGTGTACCAGGTATACTATTACTACGTATACATGCAGTTTTGAAAAAGTTTTGACTTCAGTGAAACCAAATCGGTGGTGTGTATACATGAGAGTGACCTCAAAACGTTTTCAAAACTGTTTTTATTTCTTAGTATGGAACGTCACATGTCTCGGTGTCAGTAGAGTGTATACATGACAGTTTTGAAAACCAATTTTCAAGTCACACCCGTGAAAATTGGGTTTGACTTTAACCGATTCAAACCAGTTTTCGAGGTGTATACATGCGGTTTTGAAAACTCAAAACGGTTTGAAATCGTTTTTAAACCTCCATGTATACGTAGTATTGGAGAGGCCAAAATGGCTGAGTTAATTGGAGCTTTGAACAAGATACATGCAACAAGATACATCCAACTATACATGCTCTAAGGGAAATGGAATACGAACCAGTAGTTGTTTGTCCCCAGCCCGCGACCGTCAGCCAGAGTCCTTCTAGATCCTGGGTTTGCTTAGACAGCTCCAAGGGCAGACAGATCGGCCGCACAGTCTCTGGAAGCAACCACACGTGTTTTGCTTATTACCTGTTGAGAATGATTGTTGTTGCTTTATGTATCTCTTATTGCAATCACGCTACTTGAGACGATGAGCGGTGCATGCATGACTACGTATAGTTGTCCCAAGACTTCCTTACACATGCTTTCGTCACAGGCGGCTGGTTCGTAGCCAATCAGCGATCGGTATTGGCGCTGGTGTGTCTCGGGTGTTTCGCCGGTTGGCTACGACTGTCCCGGATGTGACGAAAGCAGGTGTAAAGTAATCTTGGGTCCACTATTAGGGTTCATGTACACGCTCAGGACTAGAGCCCCAACTGCACGAGCTAGCGCGGACGGTAGCTGTTGTCAGATTCTCTGTGAAATTTTTAGTTTGACATGGTTTAAGGTCTACCCCCGTCATGTTACCACCCGCGCGCTGTAACAAACATGACACAATGAAACACGTTAGCGTAGTAAAGGATCCAGCTCCGTGATGCCCATGTATGCGTCCGATTCATGCGATGCGTCCGTTTTTTCGGTTCATCCAATCACAGCCCATACTTATTCGACTTCGATTGCGAGATACTGGCTGTGATTGGATGAACGACCGAGAAAACGGATGCGTTGCACGCATCGGCTCCGTGCGGCCATGCGGCAAACTAGGCACACCAACTTCTGTCAATGTCTCCTCCGACACACAACAACTCTTTGTCACCTTTTTTGCATCCCCCTCTTTTTTTGTGCCAAATAAGATTAATTTTGCGAATCAGTAATTGTCCATAATTTTTGAATCCTGGTAGAACGGAACACATCTCTTTCACCTTGTATTTCTTTATAGCGGATTCCTCAAAGGTGTTATGGAGTATGGACACGATCTCTGATTATTGATCGTTTATAGTTTCTGTACTGTTGCAACTGTGTTGCGTTACAAGTGGATTTCTTTATAAATATATTTATGTCTTATACGCAACTGAAATATCCTAAGTGCATTGCATTGAATTGGCCCTGTAAGTAGTAAATTATTGATACAGATTTGAAAAGCGTTGCGCACATTTGCTCGTTAGGTAAGAAAAACACTTTCATATACATATTATGTTGGCAGATAGATACGGTAGATTGGTATAGATATGTTGCGATAGGGAAAAAAAGAAGGTCGTTGGCGTTAGGGGAATTGGCAGTCGGGGAAGTCAGCCAATGCAGTCAATGCAGTGGACAATATAGTTGTCCCAAGAATACCTTACACATCGTCACAGGCGACTGGTTCGTAGCCAATCAGCGATCGGTATTGGCCCGGATGTGTCTCGGGTGGTTCGCTGGTTGGCTACGACTGCCCCGGATGTGACGAAAGCAGGTGTAAAGTAATCTTGGGTCCACTATAACAAGCAGGTATAGAAATCCCACGGCCGAAATAGACCGAAATATAGAATGAATGATAAAGTCCTCGTACAACAACTTGCGTATTAGGTAATGCTTTCGTCATCAATCAATGACGTGTTAACGGTCTCGGACAACCCGAGCGGGTATCTAAATTCGCCACGGCCGCCGGTTGGTTGCCGATCACCCACCCGTGACGGAAGCATTCCCAAAATTGTTGTACGACGACTACAGAATAAAACTTACTTCTTGGGTCGTGGAGCCACCGTCTCTTCTCAGACGTTTGGACGTTTGGACGTTTGGATGGATGCAATAAGGCTCAATATCCTTTTGCTTTAAAATCTCGACCGGACTGTGTCCTTAAGAGAAGAGTGATAAGATTACAGATGTGATAGATGTGTTGCTGAAGGCAGAACGTTTTGAAAAAGAATGAAATGGCCCGAAGGCAGATTGAATTTTAAGTAATATTAGTATGAATTAATAGAAGAGGTTGGATTAGCAACTACTAGGAATAGAATAGGTAAGTTCAGGAAGAGTCCTGGGAATGGCTGGATTTAATGAATAAATACAGCTTCCTTTTTAAGGCGTGGCCAGTAACACAGAGGTGTTACCTGTGGTGAGGTTGGCAGGCGTGGCTGGACGCACCAGAGTGATATCGTGCACGTAGTTGTTGCTCTGCGAGTACTGCGGGTGTGGTATTACCTGTGGTGAGGTTGGCAGGCGTGGCTAGACGCACCAGAGCGATATCGTGCGCGTAGTTGTTGCTCTGCGAGTACTGCGGGTGTGGTATTACCTGTGGCGAGGTTGGCAGGCGTGGCTAGACGCACCAGAGCGATATCGTGCGCGTAGTTGTTGCTCTGCGAGTACTGCGGGTGTGGTATTACCTGTGGTGAGGTTGGCAGGCGTGGCTAGACGCACCAGAGCGATATCGTGCACGTAGTTGTTGCTCTGCGAGTACTGCGGGTGTGGTATTACCTGTGGTGAGGTTGGCAGGCGTGGCTAGACGCACCAGAGCGATATCGTGCACGTAGTTGTTGCTCTGCGAGTACTGTGGGTGTGGTATTACCTGTGGTGAGGTTGGCAGGCGTGGCTAGACGCACCAGAGCGATATCGTGCACGTAGTTGTTGCTCTGCGAGTACTGCGGGTGTGGTATTACCTGTGGTGAGGTTGGCAGGCGTGGCTAGACGCACCAGAGCGATATCGTGCACGTAGTTGTTGCTCTGCGAGTACTGCGGGTGTGGTATTACCTGTGGTGAGGTTGGCAGGCGTGGATAGACGCACCAGAGCTATATCGTGCACGTAGTTGTTGCTCTGCGAGTACTGTGGTTGTGGTATTACCTGTGGTGAGGTTGGCAGGCGTGGCTAGACGCACCAGAGCGATATCGTGCGCGTAGTTGTTGCTCTGCGAGTACTGTGGTTGTGGTATTACCTGTGGTGAGGTTGGCAGGCGTGGCTAGACGCACCAGAGCGATATCGTGCACGTAGTTGTTGCTCTGCGAGTACTGCGGGTGTGGTATTACTTGTGGTGAGGTTGGCAGGCGTGGCTAGACGCACCAGAGCGATATCGTGCACGTAGTTGTTGCTCTGCGAGTACTGCGGGTGTGGTATTACTTGTGGTGAGGTTGGCAGGCGTGGCTAGACGCACCAGAGCGATATCGTGCACGTAGTTGTTGCTCTGCGAGTACTGTGGGTGTGGTATTACCTGTGGTGAGGTTGGCAGGCGTGGCTAGACGCACCAGAGCGATATCGTGCACGTAGTTGTTGCTCTGCGAGTACTGCGGGTGTGGTATTACCTGTGGTGCGGTTGGCAGGCGTGGCTAGACGCACCAGAGCGATATCGTGCGCGTAGTTGTTGCTCCGCGAGTACTGCGGGTGTGGTATTACCTGTGGTGAGGTTGGCATGGGTGGCTAGACGCACCAGAGCGATATTGTGCACGTAGTTGTTGCTCCGCGAGTACTGCGGGTGTGGTATTACCTGCGGTGAGGTTGGCAGGCGTGGCTAGACGCACCAGAGCGATATCGTGCACGTAGTTGTTGCTCTGCGAGTACTGTGGGTGTGATATTACCTGTGGTGAGGTTGGCAGGCGTGGCTAGACGCACCAGAGCGATATCGTGCGCGTAGTTGTTGTTCTGCGAGAACTGCGGGTGTGGTATTATGGCCTCGACGGTTATGTTCTGCGGCGGAGGGATACACTGGTCACTTTCGTCGCTGCTGTGCTCGCAACTCTCTTCCTTGGTGAGTTCGTGGTAGCCCAGGCTGACGCTCACCCTGGTACAAGGGGACACGCCACGATTATAGGACGTATTTGGACGACAGCAGAGTTGTATACAGTAAAGTTGTATTTCACAGCAAACTCGTGGACGCTGTCGTCATAGTTGAGTGAGTCATCACGACCAACCAATTGTCAGTATCTGAAACATCAACTCCCTGGTTGGCTCCGACTTACTTATCTATGACGTCAGCATTTACAAGTTCGCTGTGGAATCACTAAATTTTCACTAACAATTGTCTACTCAAGTGTCCCTAACCTCCAATTTTCTCCTCCTCCCCTCCCTGACGCCATAGGATCAAAGTAGTCAAGTACATCTTTCAGCAATAAATAATGAAAATCTAAATAGGGTGAATACAGTGATTGAGTTTAATTTATTGCCCTTGGACATTCCTTCCCAATTATCCAAGTATCCTAATATACCATACGTTGTTAGTCACCTGAAAATGGGCACATTGACCGTAGTGTGCATGCACTTTACAGCAGGGATTAAACTACGAAACATTATTATTAAATAGTCGCCGTTCAACAACTTCGGTAATTCTTCCGTCACTGGTAGGTGAGCGGCAGCCAACCATCGGCCGTAGGTAATTTAGATACCTGCTCGGGTTGGCCGAAACCGTAAACACGTCATTGATGGATGACGAAAGCATTACTGAAGTTGTTGTACGACGACTTTACTCACAAAGTGGACGCGTTACTTGTGGGGATGCAATGCGCTGCCGTCAAAACGTATCGGGAGTTGATCAACGTCCCTCCACACGTGAACCGGTCACCTCTCCCTGAAGGCAGCAAGTGGATCAACTTTTGCAAATTAATACGTCATAAACACAGAGCATTCACAATGTGTATCCTTGTATCTGTCTCTCTATTCTGCCTATGACGTAAGAACGTCTTTGCACACACAATATGGAAAGCTATGAAAAATTACATCTTTGGTTTCCCACATTTATATAATATGTGAAATGGAAAGTTTGAACGCGTAGTTGTTTGCCCTCAGGAAGAATTTGACATGTTTGAAATGATGCATGGTTGTAACACTGTAACTGAAAAATAAACAAAGGTATTAATATGTACATTTTATTTATTTTACAAAATCATGAATATGTCATGTCATGTTTTTGCCATTTTATGAATTCGTAAAACGTTTAGACTGTGATTTTTTTGTTCGGTGTACGCTATTTTAAGTTTTTTAGTTACGTGCATCATTTTAGAAACGTATGTTTATGGATGAGGTGGCGATTAAAAACGAAACGTTAAAAATGACTGTCCGCCATCTTAAGTTTGAACGATACAAATATAGGAGGAAAAGTGTGAGAAATTAAGGTTTTATTTTTGTATTTTTGCAATGATATTCAATATACAAATTTGGACAAGATCTACAGACATGTTTAAAATGGATGCGAGATTAATTGTGTTTTGTTAAAATTAGACAATTTCGATAATTCTCAAATTGTCTAACTTTTTACAAACGTAATTTACATGTTTGATCGTTTTTTGAGAATGTCAGTTGATCTATCATTACAATGTTGATTTTGAATGTCGTTTTAAAATACGAACAAAAATCCTTAAATAATTATGTCTTGCACTTCTCTAATTATCATTACAAATAACTATACTTGGTATTTTTCATGCGGTACTTATCTGAATGTGTTTACACTTTTCAATGCTGGGTATCGTTCTTCCCGATATTACTAATATAAACTCGTAAAATTTGCGATGGTTTTAATTTTACTGCCAGTTAGTACCACACTTTTTAATACCACTCCCCCGTTGTGTTCGATGGCCGATACCAATATACAAGCTAATTAACTCACTAGAGCAGTTGAAAATTAAGTTGGTACTTCTGACTCGAGAATGACGTCATCATGAAACAAGTAAGTTTGTAGCCCCTATACCTATATATGCTTGTCTTACACGATCGTATCTTCAATCGCGCCATCCAAGGTAACTCGTAGATTGCGCTCTTGTCCCCATTGATGATCCTGGTTGCTATTGGAGCAACTTGACCGCACAACCTGTTGATCAGACCGACGTTTCGATGCCTGGACACGTCTCGGGGGGCGGGGTCGTCGATGTTGTTCTTGTTCGATTGTGACGTCACGGTGTGTGCGTTGCAGCACACGAGCGGGTGGTTACTCTGCAGACAAAGTTCTTTGGTAACGTTCGTCACAGTTCTCCACACAAGGTCGTCAAGTTCTTTGAACCTGATGTAGGCCTACATGGTTCAATGTTCCACACAATTTATGCAATTTAATTAATTATTGAAGTCTATATCAATTATACAGTATGGGATAATTGGTTGGGGAGGCGCTAGCGTCACACACATGGAACATCTCAATGTGGTTCAAAAATGTATACTTAAAGTAATGTTAAATAAACACTTTCTATACTCATCTAATCTCATTTTCACCGATTCAAAGGTACTAACTATAAGAAAATTGTACATACGAAACTCCCTTGATCACATTCATAAAAACTATAAATCATATAATTCGGTAACTCACAGGATTTCTACTAGGGATAAAGTAAATAATAAACTTCAAGTACCAAGAGTACACAAAGGGATCACCCAAAAACATTTCATGTACTTGGGGCCCAAAATATTTAACCATCTACCAACAGAACTGAGAGATAATGTAAACAAAACAAAATTCTCCCGACAAGTAACACTTTGGCTAAAGGAACGCTCGAACACGAACATCGAAGACATAATAAATTGAAAGCCATCCAGACACACCCTCTACTTGTAGCAATGATTACAACGCTGTGATTTATATATGCATTTTACCCTCTATTTTGGTCCTATAGTTTAGTTTAGGTTAGTTTAGTTTAGTTTAGATTAGATTAGATTAGCCTACACAAATTATCTCACTGCGAATAATGTTGAATTGTTTCACTGATAAACACTATCGCAATAAGTCAGCACATAATTACTACTTGTTTAAACTAGTATACTACAAATAATATCAAGTATGGATACATGTTAATGTTTATCTTTGTCTACTATGTTAACCTAGTCCATGTAAAAGAGATTCTCCATACACACACAAGTCGCCTTATGTGGTGGAGGATCTCTAAAAATATATATCTTAGTATTTGATATAATGTATTAATGTGGAAATAAATAAATTGAAATTGAAATAGAAAATTGAATATGTGGGACCGTCTATAATATCAAAGATAGTAAGCTCTCTATATAAAAAAAAATGGGAGGATAATGTTGGCTGCGATTTCCTGAATTCAACTTTTGCTTCATCTTTATCGTTTGGAATAAGTTCTATACCATACAAAAATGCAAAAAAACTGCAAAAAAAAGGCCAAGCCCAAAACGGAGAAGATCAACCGTTACACACCAAAGAGGGCACACGTACAAAATACGCCAATTTCAAAAGTGGATCCACATTTAAATCTAAAATTGTGGTTTATTTCCAATACATAATTATATTAATTAATGAAATAAACAAATATATAAATGTTAACATCACTGTTCGCGCCTACCTCTCTAGTTTGTAATTTCATATATAGGTTTAAGTCTCTTCCGGTTGTTTACGTCACGTCCTTCTACGCCCTTCGCTCTTATCTCGATTTCCCCTCCCCTTGTGACGTATGCATGTTTTCGTGTTTGAGCTGCAATGTGCAGTCCCCTGTCTGGTTTCATCTCTCGCACGGCACGTACGAGTGTCATCTCTCCTTCGAACCGCTTGCGGACTCCGAGCGTCGAGCTCAACTTTGTCTACCCGCTGCTGCTTGTGGTTCGAGCCTCTCTTGAGGCGTTTTTCTTACTCTTTCTTTCTTCTCCTTTCAACCCTGGGTTCTTTATTCTTTTCTTTACCTAGCAAACTACTAGGCTAGTCTCTGCACTTCGGCATCACACTATTCTCCACTTCACTGCATTCTCGGTAAGTTCATTTCAAAATATACAGTCCACTTTCAGTTCTTATTATACAATCTTTTCTCTTTACTTCCCCGCGCTAACATTTTTTGGTCCTCCGTCGTCCGAATCTTCAGCCAGTTATTCCATCAGTCAAAGCTATCTTTATCATTTTCTTTATTTTTTCTCTCGTCAGTTGCGTCGTCCCGCGCGGACACGTCACTCTCTTCCCTCGCGCTGCAACTCGTCATACAAGTGACGTATTCAACAATACACGTTGTTGTTTTGACAGTAAGGTCAGTGTGCTCAACTACATTCAGCTGGGTTTACATATAACACTGCTTGTGTTGACGGATTTCTCTCGCGTTTTTTTCCTTCATAATTTCTTGTGTTTTCCCCTCTGTTCATTATGGATGATCTTGTTTCTGAACAAGAAAAGCTTGTTGCTCAGCGCGAAGTCATTTTTGCGTCTGTCCAACGTACGTACAAAGCCTTCGCTAATTTAACACCTGATAACCTACACTTAAATAGGCCTAGGTTCGAGAAGTTGTCGACATTTGACTCGAGTTTTCAGCAGATACAATTGGCCATCGCGGCCATAAATTCACAACTTACTGCTCCTGCTAAACCCGTCGAAGTTGACAAGGTGTTTGAAAGTTTTGAGACAGTTTTGTACGCAGCACAATCTCGTTTTCTTGCTGCTGTCAAATTAAGTGAAAATAGCGCTACACCCGCGGATGTGGCTACAGCTTCTCCTAAGAATTATATTAATCTACCCACAATCGATCTTCCCAATTTCTCGGGAGATATTTCGCAATGGACCGAATTTTATTCTCTTTTCAAATCCCTAATTGACGGAAATGATTCACTCGACAACATACAAAAGTTTCATTACTTGAGAACTTCGTTGTCAGGCGCTGCTCTGACTACTATTTCCGGTTTTCAAATCTCCAATGAAAACTACCCTCTCGCCTTTCAGGCGCTGATATCCCGTTATCAGAATAAACGTTTGCTGGCTAGTTTGTATGTGCAGCAACTGCTGGACTTCACACCTCTGAAATCTGCGTCACATGCTAGCTTGCAAAGTTTTCTCAGCGTGCATCGTAACGCGATTGATGCATTGAAAGCATTAGAATTACCCGACCTAGGTGATTTTTTGTTACTCTCGTTGACCTTGGCTAAGCTCGACAGTTCAACTCGTAAAGCATTCGAGAACAAACAGTCTTCCCACACTACTCCTAATTACAGTTCGGTGATAGAATTTATCGAAGAACAGTCACGCACGTTCGAATTATGCTCTGTAGGTAAACCTATTGCCAGTCCTACCAAGGTTTCTTCACCTGTGAAGAAACTGAATTCATTTATCGCTACTAAAGAAGCCAGCCCCTCTTCTGGCTCGGGACGTGAGCGCTCTGAACCCTCGCGCTCCGACGCCAACTCATCTTGCCCCGTGTGTAAATCTTGTCACACGCTTTATAAGTGTGAGACATTTCGCAAGCAATCCATTGATGACAAGTATCACACCTTGCGCCAATTGCGACGCTGTTTCAATTGTCTCGGCGCTCACATGAAGTCGCAGTGTAATTCAAAGAACGCCTGCTCCACCTGCGGAAGTAAGCATCATCACTCGTTTTTACACTCCACGAATACTTCCGCGTACCAGGACAATTCTTATGGCAGTGTTCCCTTAGCTCGTGACGTCAATCCCTCTCATGACGTCAGCTCATCCTCTCAAGAAGCCGGTCCCTCGAATCGCGTTCTCTCCTGTCATCTCCGGGACACCACGCGCAGCCAACCTACTGTGCTGTTAGGCACCGCACGCGCTCTCATTCAAGATTCTCACGGACAATTTCAACCCTTTCGCGCGGTGCTGGATCCCGGCTCGCAAGTCTCTGCCATATCTCAGTCGCTGGTCAGGAAGCTGGGCCTGAAAGTTGAACCTACACATTTCGAGTTATCGGGGATAGGCCTTGCTGCTACTCAAGCACGTGGCACTGTACAGTGCTCCATTACCTCGCGCCTCTCCTCTCTCAAAACACTCATGGTTCGAGCTCTGGTTCTGCCGAACTTAACCAGTCACCTGCCGACCAGTGAAGTATCCTGTGACGTTTTCCAACGTTTCCAAGGAATGTGTCTTGCAGACAACCGTTTCTGCTCCCCGGACCGAGTAGACTTTCTGCTGGGTGCCGATCTCTACCCCGAAATCTTGAATAGGTCAGGTGACACGATCCGCGGCAACAACCCTACGGCCTTCAACACCATGTTTGGCTGGGTTGTCATGGGACCAACTCAGTCCAAGGAACCACCTTCCGACCCTCCTGTCTCTCTCTTTGTGTGTTCCTCTAGCCTCGAGCGCAACTTGCGCTTATTCTGGGAGGTAGAAGAAGTTCCTCGTCCCCCTGAAGAAGATCCTGAAGATCAATGGTGTGAACGTCACTTCAAGGACACCCACTCACGTGACGCGTGTGGACGCTACTCAGTAGCTCTTCCCTTCAAACCGTCGCGTCCCTCACTCGGAAGCAACCGTGAGGCCGCACTCCAGAGCTACCTGAGTTTAGAGCGACGTTTGCGACGCAACCCTCAGCACAACGCTGCTTATCAAGTGTTCATGCAAGACTATGAACATGCCCAGCATATGCAGCACGTCTCTTCCCCTGCCAGCTATATCATTCCACACCACTGTGTCCACAAACTCACGAGCTCCAGTACCAAGCTGAGAGTTGTTTTTAACGCCTCTTCACCGGACCAAGATGGCGTCTCTTTGAACCAACTCCTACTCAGTGGACCGAAACTCCAACGTGACCTATCCAGTGTAATCACTTCTTTCCGAACCCATTCTATCGTCATCTGTGCGGACATCCGTCAAATGTATCGCCAGATCCTCGTCAGCTCCTCGGATCGGGCCGTCCAACACATTTTTTGGCGACCTTCCCCCAGTTCTCCCGTCCTAGAATACGAGCTCAACACTGTCACGTACGGGCTAACCCCCTCTGCCTTCCAAGCCCAACGTGTTTTGCAGCAACTGGTGCGTGACGAAGGAGAACAGTTCCCTCTGGCTGCACATGCCCTCACGTCGCATACCTACATAGATGACATCGTGTCTGGCGCTGAAACTCTCTCTGAAGCCATCGCCCTCCAGAAACAGTTGCAAGCTCTCCTTGCGCGCGGCGGCTTCGAGCTTCGTAAGTGGGCGAGCAACAATCGCATGGCTTTGGCCGCTCTTCCTGAAGACCATCTAGAGACTCCACTCGTGTTCTCTAACGAAGATGAAGGCATCAAGATCCTCGGCCTACTGTGGAGCTCCAACTCAGATGATTTCTCTTTTCTCACCATACCTTTCGAAGGAACTGTCACTAAACGTACGGCATTGTCCTACATCGCACGCATCTTCGATCCCCTAGGGTTTCTCACACCCTTCGTTTGCTCAATGAAGATCTTCCTCCAACAACTATGGTTGTCCCAGGTGCAGTGGGATGATACGCTTCCCGATCATCTCTCTCACGACTGGCTCTCGGCAGTCGCTGAAGTTCCCGCCCTTGCCAACTTTCATGTCCCTCGCGCCTTCCCTCGTGTTGGCCACTCTCATCGTGTCGTCGGCTTCTGCGACGCCTCCGAGAAAGCCTACGCAGCTGTGCTGTATCTGCAATCACAGACCAGCCCTTCCACCTGTGAAGTTCGTCTCGTGCGCGCGAAAAGCAAGGTCGCCCCAGTTAAACCCCTGACTATTCCGAAACTGGAACTATCGGCTGCTCTCCTGCTCACTCGTTTGCTACGTGACACCTTGCCCTCGCTGCTCCCCCTCGTCTCAAGCTATGTTCATCTCTTCACCGACTCACGAATCGTGCTTGCCTGGCTGTCCACTCCCCCTCATCGCCTCAAGACCTTCGTCGCCAACCGCGTCGTCGAGGTGCTTGAGAGCACTTCTCCTGTCGACTGGCATCACGTATCGTCCGCAGAAAACCCTGCCGATTGCGCATCTCGTGGTTTGACCCCGACTCAGCTCCTTGAGCACCCTCTGTGGCTCTCTGGTCCCAACTTCCTGCATGCTGTTCAAGAGTTGTGGTCTCGGACATCACCCTCATTCGACTCCTGTGAGGAGTTGCCCGAACTGAAGCCTTCAGTACACGCATTCGTAGCGCACGTCGACGCTTTGGACCCTCTGCTAGAGAACTTCCGGAAATACTCCACACTTCTTAAAGCACAGCGTGTGTTCGCCTGGGCGTTTCGCTTCGCTCGCCTCCTTCTCGCGAGACGCTCACATGCTTCCCCTCTCCGTGGTACTGTCACTCCACTCGAGCTCAAGGACGCTCTGGATCTCTTTCTACGTCTCACTCAACATCACTTTTACGCCCCAGAAATTCGCCAGTTGAGCCAAGAGCGTCAAGTGTCCTCCAAGCTCGCTTCTCTCAAGCCCTTTCTCGACCCCTCCGGGTTTCTCAGGGTGGGCGGTAGACTACGTCATTCTTCCCTTGCTGAAGAAGCTCGTCACCCCCTCCTTCTCCCTAAGGAGGCGCACTTGTCGGTACTCATTTGCGATCACTACCACAAGATTTCTCTCCATTCCGGCCCTAGAACTGTTCAAGCGCTGATTCAACAACTTTATTGGATCGTGTCTCTGCGTGGCTTGCTTCGACAGCGCATCCATCGTTGCCTCTCGTGCCACAAGTTCCGTGCAAAGCCCTTGCAACCTCAGATGGCTGATCTTCCCGCCCCTCGCGTGCAGTGCTCCAGGGTCTTCTCCCATGTCGGGACTGACTTTGCCGGGCCCTTCATGGTCAAAACCAGCATGCGTCGGAACGCACCACTCACCAAAGGTTACTTGTGCGTGTTCGTATGCATGGCTACCAAAGCGGTGCACTTGGAGATGGTATCTGAGCTATCCACTGAAGCTTTCCTGGCCTGCTTCGATCGTTTTCTTTCTCGGCGAGGCCTTCCTGCTCATGTGTACTCCGACTGCGGGCGGAACTACGTGGGAGCAGCCAGACATCTGCGTGAAGTGCACGACTTTCTCTCTCGCGCGGAAGAACCCCTCTTCAGTGCTCTCGCCGTCCGCCAAGTCCACTGGCACTTCAATCCTCCCTACGCTCCTAACTTCGGAGGCCTCTGGGAGGCGGTGGTAAAATCCGCGAAGTCTTTATTGTATCGTCTCATTGGAGACAGCTCCCTTACACATGAGGAATATGCCACCCTCTTTGCACGCATTGAAGCCGTGCTCAACAGCCGCCCTCTATGCGCCCCCTCCGCGGACCCCCTCGAAGGTGTCGACTACCTCAGCCCCGGGCACTTTCTGATAGGCGCTCCCTTGCTTGCTCCTCCCGAGCACCTCTCTGACCCTGACGTCAATGTCAGACCCCTTGCTCGTTGGCACCGTGTTCGGCAAATTCATCAATCGTTTTGGAACCGCTGGAGCTCGGAGTACCTCAACACTTTAATGCAAAGGAACAAGTGGGTTCGTGGTAGTCCTAACCTCAAAGTAGGAGATGTCGTATTCTCACTCTCGGCATCTACTTCCCCCCTTTCCTGGCCGATCGGCCGAGTGGAAGCTCTCTTTCCCGGTCGTGACGGTGTTTCCCGCGTCGCCTCTGTTCGTACGGCGTCCGGGGTTCACACTCGACCAGTCAACAAACTGGTCACGCTCCCCTCCACCTAGGTGCGAAGGAGCTTTTCGTATCGTTTCTTCTTTCATTTTACTTGTTATATCAGTTTCGTTTTGAATTCTCGTTTTCTAGAAAAAATGATTTTTTTCATTTTTTGGTGGGCGGTATGTTCGCGCCTACCTCTCTAGTTTGTAATTTCATATATAGGTTTAAGTCTCTTCCGGTTGTTTACGTCACGTCCTTCTACGCCCTTCGCTCTTATCTCGATTTCCCCTCCCCTTGTGACGTATGCATGTTTTCGTGTTTGAGCTGCAATGTGCAGTCCCCTGTCTGGTTTCATCTCTCGCACGGCACGTACGAGTGTCATCTCTCCTTCGAACCGCTTGCGGACTCCGAGCGTCGAGCTCAACTTTGTCTACCCGCTGCTGCTTGTGGTTCGAGCCTCTCTTGAGGCGTTTTTCTTACTCTTTCTTTCTTCTCCTTTCAACCCTGGGTTCTTTATTCTTTTCTTTACCTAGCAAACTACTAGGCTAGTCTCTGCACTTCGGCATCACACTATTCTCCACTTCACTGCATTCTCGGTAAGTTCATTTCAAAATATACAGTCCACTTTCAGTTCTTATTATACAATCTTTTCTCTTTACTTCCCCGCGCTAACAATCACTTTATAATTGAAAAATAAATATATAAACAACAATTACAAAATTAAATTGACTTATTGCAACATTTCGAGGTGGTAAAAACAAAATGAACACACTTATGTAATAATGCGGACCTGTCTCGAACCCTTGCTCTAGTGCAAGCGAACAAAGTGATCTCTCTACAAGGGCTCCACTAACCCTTAGGGTTCAAACTCGGACCGCACTATCAACTATGGTAGCATGGATGAACGGAGAGTGGAGCTTATAGCAAGGATAAGGCCTTGTAAATATCATCTATAGTTCCATTCGAGGTTTATTACCAATTACCGATACAAACACAATGGTCAATAAACACTTAGAATGTCATTACTAACATAAAGGATTGATCTCCTTGATATTACTATTTATCCCGTAACCGTTATGAAATCTAATATACCACTTTACGGTATCGTAACTAAAACTTATATTATTATATTATATTGAATCTAAACCATTTTATAATTGAAGTGAATAACATGTACATAATGATCATACTCTAACATAAATGAACAAGTCAAGTAACTGGATTACAACTTACATGATTCCAATCAGTTCTAGAAGAGTTGTGTACCTCGAATCTTCGTGTTTTTTCCTCTCTCTAATGCTTAGTTTTTGGGGGTTTTTATATGAATTTTCAAGGATGTTTTCTCGAAAGTGTTGCGTGATGGTTTTTCCTAATGATGCCTAATTACGTGAAAATGGGTTAACCAAGTGTGATTTTGCTTGAAAACATGGATTCTATTGGTTGTGGCTAATGTGTAGAGGCGTGTTCTCATTTAACTTTTCTCTGAAACTCGTTTCGGAACTAATGTGTTTACTTCTACAGATGTTCTGACAATTCTAAATTTACCTTTTTCTCTTAAACTCATTCTTTTCCTATTATCTTTTTCTGTGGAACTCATTTCGGGGCTATCTGTTTACTTCTTTTAGTACATGTGCACTGAAGGCACCTTGAAACTTGGAATATTCGAGATGTAACATGTTGTAATCCAGTCGCGCTTACTCCTGTATAACTACATTATTTTATTATTGCTTTTGTTTATTTTGTTATTTATTATGCTTTTATCAGTCTTTATTGTCACTTTAATTAACTACTTCATTCAGTCTATTACACTTATTTATAATTAAAAGCTTGGCCGATGAATTTGCATTCTCAGTTTTTTCTTGAATTACATATTAAATTATTTTTTTAAATTCATTAACTTGATTAGTTCTTACCATTAGTGCTTTATAGTACGTAATATTAATAATATATGAACCAAACCCAAATTACAAATTTATCGGCCAAGCTTTTTGTACGTTATTTTTTTTTTTGGACGTGTGCCCTATTTGGTTTGTAACGGTTGATCTTCTCCGTTTTGGGCTTGGTCATTTTCACTAATCTTGGCATTTATCCAAGTCAAACAAGGGATGCTGACTGGCACTGGCACTACCTTGTTGTGTTGGCTTTATCATTTTGTCAAGGTCTACTCGATCGATCAAGCGGACATTTATCATCTTGTTGGTGATTTTCTTTCTGAAAATTTACTCAGTTGTCTACATCGATGGCAAAAACGTTGTGACACAAAAATTTTTTTTTTGTCTGCAACTTTTAATAATAACCAATTTTTTGGGAGTCTTTTTTTTTAAGGTTGGCATTCTGTCTAATTACCATTTATTTTAGAAAAGAGGATACCCCGGCAAGTGAAGAACATCGGTGCAAAATTTGGTGTTGAATATCGGCACTAAATGTTGCAGATATGATCTCTGGCGGCGAAATCGTTAAGTAATAGTTAGAGGGCAACAAAGCCGCTGGATGTCATTTGTCAGTGTCATTTGTCAGTGTTTATATGAGAATGGCAACGATTCCAAAGAAACATAAGCGATATTGTTGCATCAGTGAATATCCAGCTTTGCTGGATATTTGCTGGTTGCGTTTTGTATCCAAGATGCCTTTGATATTATGGGGATTTTGGATTAGCGGACACACCAAGCATCCGAAGGCCCGAAGTTCATGTTCTGATCATAATGTTAATTAACCACAGGCAATTAAAAGGCCACCGATTAACACTGCCTCTCTTTCATTGAGGTTCCTTTGGGCTCTATTTGCTTTCAAATATATGTATATTTCAGAATAAAGTTAAAAACTTACTTTGCGCAATAACATGTTTAGGCGGATCCATGATCTCCTGTCAGTTTGTTACCCTCTAACTGTCAGCCATGTTGCGCAGCAGTGGTGCTTTCTCTTGACACATTTAGTGTCGATTGGGGCCCAAAGACCTACAAGGAATTAGCTAGCTAGTAGTTAACGGAAGAATTTTTTATGATCTTTACGGCTTAATACCTTTCACATGCAACATCCGACCGGGATGAAATTTGAACTGGGTAGTCTCGTGGTAAAAACCCACCAATTAAAGAAAATATGAGTTTTCCATCCATTATGGTTTTGCGTCGCGTAGTGGAAGCTCGCACATGGATGGCCCGGCGCGCTCCAGCGCGCCTAGATTTTTGCGAAGTAGAATCAAACGGATAATAAATCACAAGAACTGATACCTTATGTGAAGGCGTTGTAGTATGTACTTATAGTGGTGCCAGTGAGCTACTTTGAAAAAGTATTCTGCGATAATAACCTCCAAAGATTGTCAACAGAAACCCCGTAATTGAATCCATACCATACTGTGTTTTACCATTGATCAAATATGTTTTATATTTAAACGTCATTAATTAAAAAAAAAAAAAAAAAAAATGTAATACATTTTCTCTCTTTTACCAGTATTTTCATTTTCTAGGTACAGTATTACTGTTCCAATCTTGGTCTGCTTTACTATTGTTCTCATATACCAGGGGCCGGGTTCACAAGAGGTCTTAACTTAGGACAGGTCCTAAGTCTACTGTACCGTAAGGCCTTCTACACAGCCCAATTTGATAGCTACTTTCGTGGAAATCACCGTGAACTTAAAATATTGGAAAGGCGGTGTTTTAAAGTTTCGTGTTTTGTTTCCTAATACCTCCACAAGTAAACGATGTCTATTTATGTTCACACTTTGAAGTCATAGGCAAATTGCCACCATTTAAAAAAAAGATAAGACCAACTCAGACAGGGCCTAAATTTTGGTCTCAAGTGTTTGTTATTTATTAGGGTTTCGTAGCAACGTCGAATTGAGGGTATGTTAACGTCCGTATCAGCCAATGGCGTGCCATAATCTAGTGTCCTAAAGTTAGGCCAGGCCTAAATTAAGACTTTTTGTGAATCCGGGCCCTGTCCCACAATGTTTGTTTTGTTTGTTGGAGTTTTTATGTTTCAGTGATTTTTGTGTAGTGTTTGTGCATAGCATTTTTATTTTAATTATTTCGAATTCACTAACCAAAATAATTAGTAAAATATTTAGCATTATTAATTAAAGTACAACTTCTTTAACAGGGCACCTCTGTTGTGAGAGTGAATGACATTTCTGTTTCAAAATATATATATATATATATATATAATATATACATTAAACCACCTTGTCAATAACTACTTTATTCGGTAGCTCGCGTCATTCGTTCGCTCATATAATGCTACTTTGTTCAACAAACTAAAATAATATGTTCTCTGTAAAGCTTTTAGTGCTATTCAAACAGTCTGTTCTATTGACCTACTGCTTAACACGCTACGGTGAGCAGTGAGTCTGTAAAAACACAATGTCCACTCAATGTACAGGCCAGTACTGACAACAAACAACTATTTGCAATGTAAAAGTATCTATGCATTTATTTATTTTCTATCTGCCCAATTGCTGGAGCTGGCTTTCGGTGCTTTCAGTGAGACGGAAACACATTTGTAAAAAAAAAAAAAAAAAAAAAAAAAAAAAAAAATTGGTCCCCAAACAACCTTACAGATGCTCTCGTCATAGACGAGAGGCTCGTGCCCAATCAGCGAACGGTGATGACGAAACAATCTGTAAATTTTTTCACGACTACTTAAGATACGAAAATAAAATAAAAATAAATGGCCGACTTCCAATTGTGAGCAAACCAATGGAATGGTCACCATTGTGTGACTGGGATAATGCTTCCGTAATCTGTTATTATAAAGTTCTATTCGGATGTGTTCGAATGCAGTCCTTCCGCGTGCTTTGACTGTAAATAGTGGCATAACTGTTTAATTATTCATTACGTCTTCTTTAAATTAAAAAATAGTTGTATGTGATTTAATCAACAGAATAAATAATATTCACGTTAAACATTAACTCTACCCGTCTCTAAATTTCCCATGGAAATATTTTTTGGTAGCCTATACCGTAGTCGTAGCTTGTCAATTGCCAGGCAACAAGTAACATAGAATATGTTCTCTCACACTTTCTAACCGGATTTACTAACTGCAGGAGCATTTTCGTATTATTGTTGTTTTGAGCATCTCCTTGCTATTCGGAGAAAGACCTGTAGGATTTAATAAAAAAATATGTCAGAATTAATTAAAAGTTTTGACTGAATGACTGATTCAATTCATTCAATTTATTAACGTAGGCCTACTCTTATTCATGGATATATTTTTTATCTTGTATATATTTTATTTATTTTATTGATAAATGTATCTATATATTTATTTTGAGGAACAGCAATGGGACGGGTGAAACAAAGAAATTCTCACTGTCAGCCTTCACAAAAAAAAGATTGGTAAATGTGACAAGATAGAAAGTAAAAAAATCGAACCCAGGTGAAACCGGCAAGGGGGACACCTGGGTTCGATTCCCAGCGGGGTCTGGTTTTTACTTTCTGTTTCATGTCATATTATAATAACCCCATAGTGGCTTACTATAAAAAAAACAACATATTTGACATCAAATATCCCATTCCCAACCCTAAGTTAACTAGAGTTTGTAAAATTCAAGTTTTTTTACATGGGCAGTGCAATCTGGCATCTTCAAATGAAAAAATGCATCTACAATATATAGGACAGTTACATCCACTTGCGTACGTAACTTCCAGAAATTAGCGAGTATGGCCATATTGAATTTACATGTAACCATGCACGTAGAAATTAGGAAAATTAACGTATGTTTCACGACGCGAAAAGTTGATTCAATTCCAACTTTTTTCCAAATTCTAGAATTTGGTAAATTGGTGCATGCGCAATAGAGAGCAAACATACCAACAGCTTACCTTGTTTCTTTATCGAAGTGTCAAACCACATCACAACATTTCTCTATGATCACAACAATGGACAACTCACTTCTAATTAACTAAGTGCAGAGTGCCGAAAATGTATACGATAAGAAGAGATCCGACTACCGAGACGCCGGTAAAAGAGAGAATGCATGCGTGGGCTTCAATAGCCCAAATTTGGGGATATCCCGTAAGATCATTAGTTTTTCAACAATTTAAGTTGAGAAAACAATAAGAAATTTTGCTCATTTTCCGATTTTTTGCGTGAATTGTTATAACAAGTAAACTACTGGGTCTATAATTATGAAATAACCTTTATGATGACTATTGGCATGTAAACTAATTACGCTTTCCTATAAGTTTTTCCTTCAAAATGAATAGTATAACAGCTAGAAGGAGATAAGTGATCAACGTTCCAGCGATACCGCCAATGTCACACAGAGAAGTTAACCCGGCACGGCCGCCACATTGGCCAGTGACGTCACTTTCAAACGTCCTTGAGATCGCGAATAGACATGGGCCTTCTTGTTTTTCGTCGTATGTTCAATAAAACATGGTTGTCTATTACAAGGGTTAAATAGCCCATAACTTCTACATTATCATCCATTATTGAATTGATTTTAATACAAATAATGGTAGAGGTACATCAAAAAATAATAAATATTGGTGGGAAATTCGTGAGCTCTGATTAGTTTACGTTTACTTATTTAAGAAAATTATCAACATTCGATGGGAACGGCTTACGTAATTTCTATAATTTTCTATAATTTTCACGCTTACGCAAAGTGGATGTACACTAGATCTCGCCGTCTCTGGAGCTCAGTGTTCAGAGCGCCCGCCCTGCAAGTGGGAGACCTGTGTTCGACAAATATAATCCAAAACGTCCGATTTCACTGTTCTATCGGACACCCAGGCCTACTATGGGGCTCATTATCATCGAAAATCTAAAAAGAAGTTCTAAATTCATGTATAACCTTTAAAATATTCCCTCATGTTCTTCATGTAATGTTTAAATTTCTGTATAATCGTTTATCACCATCGCTCCCACCCCCCCGCCCCCCCCAACCGTGCACACAAAAATTCGACCGCCTATGCACTTTATATTTTTGGAATACAACACTGTCAACAACCTTCACAGTGGCATAGCCAGTGGCGTAAAGGAGACCTCCGCCGCCCCCGCGAAGCGGGGGGGGGCACGCTGTCTAGGGGGGCCCGGCTCGCCAGAAGTACAGCTCTTGTTGTTTCGTCTTCAAATTTTAAATGTTGACAATTTGGACCTATTGTTCTTCGGGGCCATACGGGTAAGGAAATTGGAGGAATGAGACAATTTTAAGGAATATATTTAAAAATACTTTTGGGTGTATGAGGTTAGGGGTTCCTCTTTTCTGTAGTTTTACAATCAGCACTGCCTATATGTGTGTGAAGTGTATTAAAATAAATGTAAATGTGTACTGTTAATGTTAAATTTACTAAATTTGCACTAGTGGATGTAATTATCTGTTGCAAATAACAACTTAATAATAATAAGCAACTATATTGAATCCTGAATATATTGAATATTCCACGGGCCCGGACGGGGGATAACTATATCATATGTCTTGTACCATTGTCCGATTCTGGAACGTGTTTCAGGCGTGTAAAACGTCATATATGAAGAAAAAATTCGCCTTCGGCGAATTTACCTCCCCCGGCTGAGACTTTCGCCCCAGACCCCCTACATTCTTAGGATGTTCAACCCCCCCGAGGCGTATCGAGGAATTCACAGTGAGGGGGGCTCACTGTGAATTTCTCGATACGCCACTGGCCCTCATGTTATTTCTTACTATTTGGGTCACAGTAGCAACATACCGAAAAGTCATTTTCAGATATTAAAATAATTTTAAAAATATATATATATATATTTGAGAAGCAGCACTGCAGCATGCCTCAAGACAGTCTTAAAGCTCTCTCAGTATACTCAGCGTAGAGTGTGAAGTGTGAGCAGGCCAAGCAGTTGAACATGGACGCCATGACAGCTTGGCTCGCCAGTTACAAGAATGCTAGTCGCCGAGACCGCTTTGTGTGATATTTACAATTTTAAGATGATTGTGTGGGGGTATTAGGGCTCAAGTAAAAGTTTATTTCGTTATGTAATAGACTTTGCTCTTAATTAACCCCATGTAGGGGGCCCGAAACGATTCTTGCGGGGGGGCCCGGGCGATTTGCGTTACGCCACTGGGCATAGCTAGGTTTATAATACTTCGATAATAAAATACAACAAAGCTCCACTTTCTTTGATTCGTTTTTGTCCTTGAATTGAAGGAAAGTTGAATGGAACATTAAACCATTGAGTTTGTTAGTAACAAACTCAATGATTGAACCATCTAAAAGCAGCCAACGCCGCAACCACAATGTTCGTCTGGCCCTCATCCAACTGGTAGATGCCATTGCACGCCGACAAAGCATTGTTCTGGTATTTAGTCCAAAAGGTCATGAGATATGAAGTTACATTGATGACCAGTGACGATGGAAGAGCCAACGAACGAAACCAGTCTTGTTCATGTTTACACTACGTGCGGAACTGCGGATAACATTACGAACGGACAACGGTATTGCTATTGCATCATCCCAATTAGTGACTCGATTGAAGATAAGGGTCGTTTGATCGAGCCGGTCCAGCTCATTATATAGACTGAATGTATTATTTCTTGCCAATAGAGGTGGCTTAGCGGTAAGACGTGTAACTCGGGATGCCGCCAGTTTGTTTCCAGCCACCGGCAATCCTGATGACTGAACGTTTTGTCGAGGTATTTCTCAGTTATTTTCTTTATTTTATTTTTAGAGGGAATGTTTTTTTTTATGAGGACACGAATTTCTCTAACATAGAAGATAAATACATGCGAATGCTGGAATTGAGTCCTCTACCATAAGCCCACGGACATTCCTTCCAACATGCTGGAATTGAGGCATACTCGTCGTACCACTCATACTATCAGACCACGGACTTTCCCTCCAAAGTACCCAGACATTAACACACCTAGTTAGTCACTTGAAGAGGGGTACATCAGGTATTCCCACGAACAATTTGTTATAACTTTTCCCCACCTGCTCCCCCCTACCCGGCCACCTCAACACCCACACCATCCATCGAAACAAATACACTTTCTAGATAGAAAGCGCCTTGAACGAAAATTCATAGTATAAACTAACAAGGGTGCATGCGTAGTTCCAGGGTCCAACCCGCTGCTTTTGAGTTCCAATCGCTGCACCTGCGCCTGTGGCTGCACCCTGCATATTAGTGGATGCTATGAATTTTCGTTCGGGGCACATTCTACATAGAGAAATTATTTGATTATTGTCTCACTTTATTGGTGCGTATTCTTAAGAAACTCTCGTCCAAAACCGATCATATTTTTTTTGCCAATTGAAGTTGAGAAAACAATCACACGTTGCTCATTTGCCCATGCTGCACGCTTGATGCGTGAATTGTTATAACAAGTTAACTACTGGGTCTATAATTTTGAAATAATCTTTATAACGACTATTGATATGTAAACTAAATATGCTTTCCTGTAAGTTATACCTTAAAACTGAATAGTATAACAGCTATAAGGAGATAAGTGATAAATGTTCCAGAGATACCGCCAATGTCACCCCGAGAAGCTAACCATCGACGGCAGCCATGTTGGAAAGTGACGTCACGCTCAAACGTCCTTGAGAGTGCGAATAGGGAACATTCAGGTGACGTCACAACGGCCATAATGCAGAGAGAGAAATTGTTTGTTGATATTTGAGCTGTCAATAGTAGACGAATATGCTTATCACGCAATGTGAGAGTTTTAACACGTATGTCCTCCAACAAAGTTTGCGAACATGTTTTTTCTTTCACTGTAAATCACAAAAGAGTGACCGACACAATGGAGTAGCGTTATGTTGCTTTTTAAATTTTAATAGTAATAACCAAATCATGTTAGAGAACGGTAGTAGTTGCAACGAAACGTCATCTGAAACTGTCAACAATGAATTACCAGTCTAAATTAATCAAATGGGCAGTTAGGGCATGGCACACAAAATGGCCGCCACGCGCAACAATGTCCGTGACGTCACGTGGGTCTCAAGAATATACCTGGAAGCCGCAGTGGAACCGTCTCAAGGTCTCTATCGTAGCCGCCGTGAGGCTGCCTTGCTGTTCGAACAGCGCGAACAGCGGGGGACAGTCTCGTATGAGGATGCAGGTTCCACTTCTGTTCTCAACAACACACGCAGTGTTCAGGGCGGCCTCGGCTGCAACACACGTCACGAGGCTACACGCAGTGTTCAGGGCGGCCTCGGCTGCAACACACGTCACGAGGCTACACGCAGTGTTCAGGGCGGCCTCGGCTGCAACACACGTCACAAGGCTACACGCAGTGTTCAGGGCGGCCTCGGCTGCAACACACGTCACGAGGCTACACGCAGTGTTCAGGGCGGCCTCGGCTGTAACACACGTCACGAGGCTACACGCAGTGTTCAGGGCGGCCTCGGCTGCAACACACGTCACGAGGCTACACGCAGTGTTCAGGGCGGCCTCGGCTGCAAACACACGTCACGAGGCTACACGCAGTGTTCAGGGCGGCCTCGGCTGCAACACACGTCACGAGGCTACACGCAGTGTTCAGGGCGGCCTCGGCTGCAACACACGTCACGAGGCTACACGCAGTGTTCAGGGCGGCCTCGGCTGCAACACACGTCACGTGGCTACACGCAGTGTTCAGGGCGGCCTCGGCTGCAACACACGTCACGAGGCTACACGCAGTGTTCAGGGTGGCCTCGGCTGCAACACACGTCACGAGGCTACACGCAGTGTTCAGGGCGGCCTCGGCTGCAACACACGTCACGAGGCTACACGCAGTGTTCAGGGCGGCCTCGGCTGCAACACACGTCACGAGGCTACACGCAGTGTTCAGGGTGGCCTCGGCTGCAACACACGTCACGAGGCTACACGCAGTGTTCAGAGCGGCCTCGGCTGCAACACACGTCACGAGGCTAAACGCAGTGTTCAGGGAGGCCTCGGCTGCAACACACGTCACGAGGCTACACGCAGTGTTCAGGGCGGCCTCGGCTGCAACACACGTCACGAGGCTACACGCAGTGTTCAGGGCGGCCTCGGCTGCAACACACGTCACGAGGCTACACGCAGTGTTCAGGGCGGCCTCGGCTGCAAACACAAGTCACGAGGCTACACGCAGTGTTCAGGGCGGCCTCGGCTGTAACACACGTCACGAGGCTACACGCAGTGTTCAGGGCGGCCTCGGCTGTAACACACGTCACGAGGCTACACGCAGTGTTCAGGGCGGCCTCGGCTGCAACACACGTCACGAGGCTACACGCAGTGTTCAGGGCGGCCTCGGCTGCAACACACGTCACGAGGCTACACGCAGTGTTCAGGGCGGCCTCGGCTGCAACACACGTCACGAGGCTACACGCAGTGTTCAGGGCGGCCTCGGCTGCAACACACGTCACGAGGCTACACGCAGTGTTCAGGGCGGCCTCGGCTGCAACACACGTCACGAGGCTACACGCAGTGTTCAGGGCGGCCTCGGCTGCAACACACGTCACGAGGCTACACGCAGTGTTCAGGGCGGCCTCGGCTGCAACACACGTCACGAGGCTACACGCAGTGTTCAGGGCGGCCTCGGCTGCAACACACGTCACGAGGCTACACGCAGTGTTCAGGGCGGCCTCGGCTGCAACACACGTCACGAGGCTACACGCAGTGTTCAGGGCGGCCTCGGCTGCAACACACGTCACGAGGCTACACGCAGTGTTCAGGGCGGCCTCGGCTGCAACACACGTCACGAGGCTACACGCAGTGTTCAGGGCGGCCTCGGCTGCAACACACGTCACGAGGCTACACGCAGTGTTCAGGGCGGCCTCGGCTGCAACACACGTCACGAGGCTACACGCAGTGTTCAGGGCGGCCTCGGCTGCAAACACAAGTCACGAGGCTACACGCAGTGTTCAGGGCGGCCTCGGCTGCAACACACGTCACGAGGCTACACGCAGTGTTCAGGGCGGCCTCGGCTGCAACACACGTCACGAGGCTACACGCAGAGTTCAGGGCGGCCTCGGCTGCAACACACGTCACGAGGCTACACGCAGAGTTCAGGGCGGCCTCGGCTGCAACACACGTCACGAGGCTACACGCAGTGTTCAGGGCGGCCTCGGCTGCAACACACGTCACGAGGCTACACGCAGTGTTCAGGGCGGCCTCGGCTGCAACACACGTCACGTGGCTACACGCAGTGTTCAGGGCGGCCTCGGCTGCAACACACGTCACGTGGCTACACGCAGTGTTCAGGGCGGCCTAGGCTGCAACACACGTCACGAGGCTACACGCAGTGTTTAGGGCGGCCTCGGCTGCAACACACGTCACGAGGCTACACGCAGTGTTCAGGGCGGCCTCGGCTGCAACACACGTCACGAGGCTACACGCAGTGTTCAGGGCGGCCTCGGCTGCAACACACGTCACGAGGCTACACGCAGTGTTCAGGGCGGCCTCGGCTGCAACACACGTCACGAGGCTACACGCAGTGTTCAGGGCGGCCTCGACTGCAACACACGTCACGAGGCTACACGCAGTGTTCAGGGCGGCCTCGGCTGCAACACACGTCACGAGGCTACACGCAGTGTTCAGGGCGGCCTCGGCTGCAACACACGTCACGAGGCTACACGCAGTGTTCAGGGTGGCCTCGGCTGCAACACACGTCACGTGGCTACACGCAGTGTTCAGGGCGGCCTCGGCTGCAACACACGTCACGAGGCTACACGCAGTGTTCAGGGTGGCCTCGGCTGCAACACACGTCACGAGGCTACACGCAGTGTTCAGGGCGGCCTCGGCTGCAACACACGTCACGAGGCTACACGCAGTGTTCAGGGCGGCCTCGGCTGCAACACACGTCACGTGGCTACACGCAGTGTTCAGGGCGGCCTCGGCTGCAACACACGTCACGAGGCTACACGCAGTGTTCAGGGTGGCCTCGGCTGCAACACACGTCACGTGGCTACACGCAGTGTTCAGGGCGGCCTCGGCTGCAACACACGTCACGAGGCTACACGCAGTGTTCAGGGCGGCCTCGGCTGTAACACACGTCACGAGGCTACACGCAGTGTTCAGGGCGGCCTCGGCTGCAACACACGTCACGAGGCTACACGCAGTGTTCAGGGTGGCCTCGGCTGCAACACACGTCACGAGGCTACACGCAGTGTTCAGGGCGGCCTCGGCTGCAACACACGTCACGAGGCTACACGCAGTGTTCAGGGCGGCCTCGGCTGCAACACACGTCACGAGGCTACACGCAGTGTTCAGGGCGGCCTCGGCTGCAACACACGTCACGAGGCTACACGCAGTGTTCAGGGCGGCCTCGGCTGCAACACACGTCACGTGGCTACACGCAGTGTTCAGGGCGGCCTCGGCTGCAACACACGTCACGAGGCTACACGCAGTGTTCAGGGCGGCCTCGGCTGCAACACACGTCACGAGGCTACACGCAGTGTTCAGGGCGGCCTCGGCTGCAACACACGTCACGAGGCTACACGCAGTGTTCAGGGCGGCCTCGGCTGCAACACACGTCACGAGGCTACACGCAGTGTTCAGGGCGGCCTCGGCTGCAACACACGTCACGAGGCTACACGCAGTGTTCAGGGCGGCCTCGGCTGCAACACACGTCACGAGGCTACACGCAGTGTTCAGGGCGGCCTCGGCTGCAACACACGTCACGAGGCTACACGCAGTGTTCAGGGCGGCCTCGGCTGCAACACACGTCACGAGGCTACACGCAGTGTTCAGGGCGGCCTCGGCTGCAACACACGTCACGAGGCTACACGCAGTGTTCAGGGCGGCCTCGGCTGCAACACACGTCACGAGGCTACACGCAGTGTTCAGGGCGGCCTCGGCTGCAACACACGTCACGAGGCTACACGCAGTGTTCAGGGCGGCCTCGGCTGCAACACACGTCACGAGGCTACACGCAGTGTTCAGGGCGGCCTCGGCTGCAACACACGTCACGAGGCTACACGCAGTGTTCAGGGCGGCCTCGGCTGCAACACACGTCACGAGGCTACACGCAGTGTTCAGGGCGGCCTCGGCTGCAACACACGTCACGAGGCTACACGCAGTGTTCAGGGCGGCCTCGGCTGCAACACACGTCACGAGGCTACACGCAGTGTTCAGGGCGGCCTCGGCTGCAACACACGTCACGAGGCTACACGCAGTGTTCAGGGCGGCCTCGGCTGCAACACACGTCACGAGGCTACACACAGTGTTAAGGGCGGCCTCGGCTGCAACACACGTCACGAGGCTACACGCAGTGTTCAGGGTGGCCTCGGCTGCAACACACGTCACGTGGCTACACGCAGTGTTCAGGGCGGCCTCGGCTGTAACACACGTCACGAGGCTACACGCAGTGTTCAGGGCGGCCTCGGCTGCAACACACGTCACGAGGCTACACGCAGTGTTCAGGGCGGCCTCGGCTGCAACACACGTCACGAGGCTACACGCAGTGTTCAGGGCGGCCTCGGCTGCAAACACAAGTCACGAGGCTACACGCAGTGTTCAGGGCGGCCTCGGCTGCAACACACGTCACGAGGCTACACGCAGTGTTCAGGGTGGCCTCGGCTGCAACACACGTCACGAGGCTACACGCAGTGTTCAGGGCGGCCTCGGCTGCAACACAAGTCACGAGGCTACACGCAGTGTTCAGGGCGGCCTCGGCTGCAACACACGTCACGAGGCTACACGCAGTGTTCAGGGCGGCCTCGGCTGCAACACACGTCACGAGGCTACACGCAGTGTTCAGGGCGGCCTCGGCTGTAACACACGTCACGAGGCTACACGCAGTGTTCAGGGCGGCCTCGGCTGCAACACACGTCACGAGGCTACACGCAGTGTTCAGGGCGGCCTCGGCTGCAACACACGTCACGTGGCTACACGCAGTGTTCAGGGCGGCCTCGGCTGCAACACACGTCACGAGGCTACACGCAGTGTTCAGGGCGGCCTCGGCTGCAACACACGTCACGTGGCTACACGCAGTGTTCAGGGCGGCCTCGGCTGCAACACACGTCACGTGGCTACACGCAGTGTTCAGGGCGGCCTCGGCTGCAACACACGTCACGAGGCTACACGCAGTGTTCAGGGCGGCCTCGGCTGCAACACACGTCACGTGGCTACACGCAGTGTTCAGGGCGGCCTCGGCTGCAACACACGTCACGAGGCTACACGCAGTGTTCAGGGCGGCCTCGGCTGCAACACACGTCACGAGGCTACACGCAGTGTTGAGGGCGGCCTCGGCTGCAACACACGTCACGAGGCTACACGCAGTGTTCAGGGCGGCCTCGGCTGCAACACACGTCACGAGGCTACACGCAGTGTTCAGGGCGGCCTCGGCTGTAACACACGTCACGTGGCTACACGCAGTGTTCAGGGCGGCCTCGGCTGCAACACACGTCACGAGGCTACACGCAGTGTTCAGGGCGGCCTCGGCTGCAACACACGTCACGAGGCTACACGCAGTGTTCAGGGCGGCCTCGGCTGCAACACACGTCACGAGGCTACACGCAGTGTTCAGGGCGGCCTCGGCTGCAACACACGTCACGAGGCTACACGCAGTGTTCAGGGCGGCCTCGGCTGCAACACACGTCACGAGGCTACACGCAGTGTTCAGGGCGGCCTCGGCTGCAACACACGTCACGAGGCTACACGCAGTGTTCAGGGCGACACGACATTTACACGAACATTAACTTCCCTACCATAGTAGGTACCCCATTAAAATGTAATTAATAATGCATTGTCAACAAACAAGAATCTAAGATGGTGTACATAACATTTCTTCGAAATCAAAGTATACGTATGGCGTTTAACTCTGAACATCGTGCGAGCAATTTACTTTGCAGTTCGCTGTACACTCCTATTAGTAATCATCTTTATCTGGCCTTGAGCGTCGAATCCACGTTGGAACTAATTGAAAACCCAGCTAAGTATAATATTGTACGGTGCTACTCACATGTTATGACCATGGAAAGGCAGACTGCGAGTATTCCAAGGATCTTCATGATAGTTGACGCAGCTCGTACACTTCGTGTGAAACCTACAGAAGCTGTCAGACCACTGACTTGCCTGCCTACCACGATCGGAAGCCACACTAGTTAAAAACAACTTTGTGCTATATGGCTACTTTCTTGTAAAGATCGGAGGTTTTGTCTTGGGATATATTCTTGTCGTGATTTCACTTTGTATGTTGTGGCCGGCCGGGCACCAGTGGCGTATTTCAGATGGAGGGAATTATCACGTGATAAGTATAGTCAGAGAACCAGCTCCATGCTCGATGCAATGGCTGGGGAGGGGGTTGGGGGGGGGGAACACCTCAGGGACAAATGTTCTGTTTTGGTTTTAGAGGACCAAAGGTTTTCTGCTGAATGACATGATTTCACCGGATTCTTTAAGGATATAATTGGTATTTAATTTTTACTGTATTATAAACAAACGCCAAATGCCATTTTTACTTCTTCAATACATTATATACGTAAATGATTCGAGTTTTGAAGGTTATATTTAAGATTTACCGTATATTTAGTGTGGACATTCATTAAAGCTGGACTTTCGGGGGCCATAACCTCACAGCCCGCCCCTGGTAGATCCAATTACCAATATTAATAAAAAAAGTCTATAATGAATGTTTGTTTAGGTTTGTCTTCATTAACATTCTGTCTGTGGCGTAGGAATAGCCGGGGGCCCGTGGTCTACAGGGGCCCGGGTTCTATACTGGCCTGAGTTGGAAACCATTCATTGTTTATAAGCTTCAATAAACTCATACAAAATTCTTACAAAAAATTCTTAATTTAATAACTGCCGGTGCAGATCGTCTCAATTCGGTCTTGTTCAAGAAACGAGATTGTAAATCTTGCATGTATAAAAGTATAGTTTCAAAATACTGCGTATTCCACTCTCCTGATGTTTGTAAGTTTCTGGAAGCTCAGAACGTTAATTTTCTAATTGAGAATAATGAATGGGATGAGAACACTTTCAATCACAGCTTTCCATAGGAAGAAGTATATTACGATCACCTAATCAATTCGTTTGCTATCTGGTAAGTTTGTAATTGGAAGTTTTATATCAACGGCTGTACACATTGAAAAGTTCGTCCCAGATCCCAATTTTCATTATTGTTGCTTTTCGGGTAAAAAAAACACGTAACATGTAAATCCCAATTTTGGCGCTAGACGACTAGGTAGCAGACTAACGCAACAATTGGTGACTATTTACAGCAATTTCTGACTTGCAAAGGATAGATAGATAGATTTGAGATACGCCTTGAAATTATGATCATGTACAGAATCCCGGACACAATACAAAATCACGTTCACGAGGATAGGGGCCCGCCAGCTCGATTTAGCTTCTATTGCCTGGGGGGCCCGTGGTTTTCTATAGCTACACACCGATAGAGGTGGCTCAGCGGTAAGACGCGAGACTCTAATTCGGGAGGTCGCCGGTTCGATTCCGGCCACCGGCAGTCCTGACTGAAGGTTTTTTCCGAGGTTTTCCTCAGTCGTAAAAGCGAATGCTGGGATTGAGTCGTACTATCAGCCGTCGGACAATCCTTCCCAACTATCCAAACACCCTAATAGCCTAGTTAGTCACCTGAAGAGGGGCACATCAGGTAAAACTGGTGTGCACCCTAGAACGGGTATTCCTACAAAAATTATTATTATTATTATTATTATTATTATTATTATTATTATTATAGCTACACCACACCACTGCATTCTGTCCATGATTCCACTTTCGAATGTTTTCCAATGAGAATATTACTCTTCAATAAACACGTTAGTATTTATGTGCTGGTTTCACATTGGCTGGGTTTATCCACCAACACATGTGAGCGATACACGTACCTGTGGTCGAGTTTAACGATCTTTGCGCAGAAGACGTAAACCCCGAACACAAATAAATGGATTTTCCTTGTCAAACAATTCCTTATATTTACCTAACATTTGTATGTCCTTCCTTTTCTAGATTATTCTTTGTTTTGCTTTTTACACAATGTTTAAATGTTCAACAATTGTTTCTATATTGAAAACCAGTTTTCGCACCTGAGATAAATTATATCTGCTGTATTGTGTTACGTAATGAAATTCTTCACAATCTGATTTTGATTAGCTTTACAACTTAGAACAATCAAAGTTGGCGTATCAAACGTCAGTAAAATTTCTTTGCCTTTTACATACTCATACTGGCTTCAAATTGTAGTCAATAGTCATAATAAAGTACAGGTATGGCTTATTTCGATTAATTTATTTGTTACTATAATATTATTATGATGAGACTTTCTTTGCATTATAGATACTGAATTCTTGCATCCATCATTGACCCCTGAATTTTGACACAAAACAGTTTAATGAATTAGAAATAAACATTACAATCATTTTTATTATTTTTATTACATTATTATTAGTATTATTATTGTTATTATTATTATTTTTATTATTATTATTATTATTATTATTATTATTATTATTATTATTATTATTATTATTATTATTATTGGGCATGGGGCATGGGGGTCTGCTTCTGTTTATCATTTGAATAAAATAAAAGTTTTGCAAAATAAACTAGTGCGTGAAATAAGACCACACAATGTTCAAATTCATTCGACTCGTGAAGCCTATTATTTGTGCAATGTTCTACCAGTTGAAGAACTATTTTTGTATCATTTAATATTAAAATATTACTTTATCAGTGAGTATAAAATTGTGTTATGTAGAAATTTAAATACTCGCAGTCAGTCAAAATTGAAGTATGAAGTTTCTAGGTGTATAAACAAGTATGGCCAAAGGTGTTTTGAGTTTTTAGTCCCAGTCACATTTAACAATTTGCCTGATAATTTAATTAACTTGACTAAATTATTTGAAATCAAAAAAGGATTAAGACTTTATCTTCTATCGTTAATTTAGTTTGTCTTTACTTTCTCCGCGTACCAATTTTTCTCTGTAGTTGGTGCACCAGACTCGTGGCAAAGTGTGTATTAATCTATCATTGTTTGTTGCATTTGTTCAAAATATAAATTATCCTTGTTAGTTTAATTTATTGTAGACTTTTATTGTGATGTGTAATGAAAATTTAATATTGTTTAGTTTTTTTCTCGTGAATGTATGCCGCTCCAATATTTTGTTATTTTAATTTGAAGCGAAGCCCACTGTTAAGCTTCTATAAGCTTAGTGGGCAAAGCGATTAATTTAAATATTTACTTTGGTGAGAGTTTTGATTTAATTATTATTATATGTGATTGTTGTGATTTTGATCTAATATTATTTTGTGTCTGTTTATTTTTCTTAATGTGTACTTTTATTTATTGTGTACTGTGAAAATCATACCAACATTAAAAAATGTATAAAACTTAAAAAAAAAAAAAAAAATTATTATTATTATTATTATTATTATTATTATTATTATTATTATTATTATTATTATTATTATTATTATTTATTATTATTACTATTATTATTATTATTATTAAATATTAATATTATTATTATAAATAAATAATACCGGGGGAAAGATTACACTGTCCCCCGATAAAGTGACCCAGCGATAAACTACGTCAATATCAACCAGACCCAATAACCTTGGAACTTTCGTGGGATGTCAGACAGCTGGACAATTGACATCGGCACAGTTTATCGCTGGGTCAGTTTACCGGGGGACAGATTACAGGGTCTTACTGATCCTCGTCCAAGGGTACAACTCTAGCTACACTATACTGGCAGCAACAATATGCATTGCATATGTTTTTATAAATAAAACCGGTTTAGATATCTTATCTGATGATCTCTTACCAGTGCTAACTAAAGTGTTTATATGTTGAAGGTGATGAGTCCATGTGGAAGGTTAGCCAAGTGTGACCATCATCAATTACAACTATAAGCGTCAGGCATTTTCAATGTCTGGTAAGATTCGTAAACTTGGAGCAGGGAGAATCATTTTTAATGGACTCGGAAATCACTGGATTATTATAGCGTACATCAAATAAACTAAAGAGTTGTCGAACAGCAAGACATATCGAAATTAGGACCAAACCAAAATTATTATAGGGATATTCATACAATCATCTATAACATCGGTTTCAGTAAATTAATATCGTACCGATATACCGTCAGAATTCACATTATATAAAGTAATTATTTACATTTCTTTTATGATGTTACTATTCGTGTATTTCTACTACAGTACTATTTCGGGTAATGTAATACCATTGAGTTTGCTCAAACCCAATGCCAGCATTCTGTTCGTTGGTTCCCGCGACCGTTTGAACTGAAGTCCAGCGAAGGATTGCCGCGCTCAACAATGTCGCACCATCTAACGGTGTTCATTGAGACTTGGTGATTGACGACGCACTAGTCACTGCACGTATGGGAGAGGGGGGGGGGGGGGGGGGCAAGACGAAACAACGTTATCCTATCATTCAGGAGAACGTGTGGTAAAGGCACCGAGATTGGCCACTGATGGCGCTAGTGAAAACGAATGAAGCGCTCCAAGTGGCAAAGTCGCGCAACAACCTGCTGAAGCAGCGTCGTTCTTCCTACGTCAATAAAGGGAAATTGTGAAAATTGTTTAATTAAATATGGGTTTTAAAATTTTCGTGCAGATTATGAATCCCATCAGTAAATCTTAAAAAGGCAAGCCACCATTTTAATCAGGACACGTTTTAGACGTAAAAACAACAAATAACACACAACAAACACAAACAAAACAAGACAATAAAAGCCAAAACAAAAACACAAAACAAAACAACAATACAAAATAAATACACATCAACAATAAAAACGAAACAAACGCCAAACAAAAAACAAGATATATCACAATAATATCCAGCACTATTTTCAACCGCGGAATGAAATCTTCAGCAGTTTGTTGCTAAATTTGGCCACATACAGCGCTGTATGTACTAACACACGGTGCCTAAAGCTTGACATCAGATGTAGTTACTACTTACCTGGACCCTTATTCTGTAAAATGTTCTCGTTCTCGTGTGAAACGAAAACGAAATCTGCACCCGTTCCGAGGCTAGAAGGTACCAGCAAATAGTATTTCTCCATTGTAGTCACGTTTACGGTCACAGCTGACTATAATTATCAGAATGCAGAACGAAATCAGCCGCCAATTATGAATATGAAATTCTGGCACAGATTTTAGTCACATGGCCAACTGCTTGCGACAATAGTAGTCCCCGTGGAGCTACCGAGACCTCCTATCTTCTAAATCATGGCCGACCGAGTTCCACCATCAACTTAATGCTAAGGTGTAGTTTTATCTCTATTTGACAACACTTTGACATATATCTTTACTTACCACCTTGTACTATACTATTGAACTAATTATTGTAATTTAACCATGGCATATATCCATTTATTTACTTAGATTGTTGAATTTACATGTTATGTCGTTTGATTTGGCATTTCGAGTCTTTATTGTGTCAAAAATAACAAGTGGCAGTTGTTATGGACTTGATACCGCAGCCTACTGCATGTTTTTACAGATATAGTGGGCAGTGACCGTTGACACCACATACACATGACTTCGAACAGTGCTATTCCAAAGACATTGGAATAGCACTGTTCGAAGTCATGTGTATGTTGTGTCAACGGTCACTGCCCACTATATCTGTTAAAACATGCAGTAGGCTGCGGTATCAAGTCCATAACAACTGCCACTTGTTATTTTTGACACAATAAAGACTCGAAATGCCAAATCAAACGACATAACATGTAAATTCAACAATCTAAGTAAATAAATGGATATATGCCATGGTTAAATTACAATAATTAGTTCAATAGTATAGTACAAGGTGGTAAGTAAAGATATATGTCAAAGTGTTGTCAAATAGAGATAAAACTACACCTTAGCATTAAGTTGATGGCGGAACTCGGTCGGCCATGATTTAGAAGATAGGAGGTCTCGGTAGCTCCACGGGGACTACTATTGTCGCAAGCAGTTGGCCATGTGACTAAAATCTGTGCCAGAATTTCATATTCATAATTGGCGGCTGATTTCGTTCTGCATTCTGATAATTATAGTCAGCTGTGACCGTAAACGTGACTACAATGGAGAAATACTATTTGCTGGTACCTTCTAGCCTCGGAACGGGTGCAGATTTCGTTTTCGTTTCACACGAGAACGAGAACATTTTACAGAATAAGGGTCCTGTAACAAGAATAATTGTCACCGAGATGTATCAAACAAACGTAAGTTTGTGAAATTTTACTTGAGGTCTTTGTGAAAACCTGTTCGGCGCAAGTAACTTTATTTCTTAATTTGACAAAACTATTATAATTATATTCCTTATCTTGACAAATACTATTATCATTTTACAAATTGAAGAGAAATATAAACACATTTCCAGTGAGTTTTTACAAATCTTGTATCTATCCGCTTGACCACGCGCCTTCTGCGCCACTTTCATTTGAACAAAGTATCTCACCAAACAACGTGCGCTCCCTCTCTTGCTGTCTTCAGCCAACCACGCATCTTCCGTACCGCCCCTCCTTCCCATGCTCGCTGGAGACGCAGCGCAGCGTTGTAGCTACAGAACTATGACGTAGACATCCTACCTCGAACAGCAAGTTGCGCGAATAAACAAAGGACACCTGATGGTGTAGGCCGCGTGATATACACCTAAACATTGGTATTTAGGGTTAAACTTTATATAGAAAACAACTTGCTAAAGAGGTGAACGGGCACTTTAATTAAGGAGGCATGGTGGGTTCGACCCCCGACATAGGCAATCCGGATACAGGTTGTCGCCAAGATGTTTTACTCGGTCGCCAGGAGGATTCTGGGATTAATCATTACTAGGATAAAACTTTTTCCTTACTCTACAAATACCCTATATTAGTATCATGTAGACGGACACTGCAAGACAACCCAAGTTGTCATTGGAGAAGTCTCTCTGCAGTCCTTCCAGTGTTGAATTCAGCTATGATCCCGAGGGGCGAAGCCCCCTCGGGAATTGTCATTCGCCCCCCCGGGAATGAATTGGCTACAATTGCTCTATATATATTACTTAATTTTGAAATGGCACGGAAATAATGCTTTGAAGGTTTAATAAGTAAATACATTTTTCTGTGTGTCACAAAAGTATATTGTGACAAAGAGAGCTGAAACAAGCAGAAAAAAGCAGAGAAGGGCCAGGATTATCTAAACTCCGTCTCAAATTCTGGGCATCAAGTGGTTTGTTGAACATATATTTTTGTTTAAATAGTGTTTTAAGTAGTGTTTGTGTATCAGAACACTTGGACAGTTTGTTAGTTAAAGTGATGTGGAAGCAGCAGTAGTTTTGAAAAATTGCCCCCCCCCCCCCCCCCCCCGCTTACTCGATGTCTACACCCCCGGAATTTGAAATAGCCCCCCCGGGGACAAAACTCTGAATTCAACACTGAGTCCTTCTCTGATCAAGCAAAACCGGGTTAATTCAAACTCAAAGGAAGTTCTCAGTATGGTTCTAGTTGTAAGATAACTGACAAGAGTCCGACAATCATCGCCTTCATACTGCAATCTACCTCTTCATTCAAAAATTCATGTATCTTCTTCACTCGTAGACAGGCTGACAAACTGGGAGCATTATAAAACAACTTGTTGGACTATACACTGTTCGTTGTCAAGATTAAAACGCAATATTATAATATTTTGTATTGCAATATTTCGATGTCGGATGTGGTCATGTTGGCAGTGGGTGGGTGAAGTGTCAGCTGGTATAATTCAAATTTAGGTTAGCTGGTGATAGCTTGTGGAAGAGTGCTGACCAGTAACAGTACTCGAAATATTGCGCTTTAATTTTAATCTTGATAATGAGCAGTGTATAGTCCAACAAGTTGTTTTATAACATTTCATCTGTTCTACTAAGTTTCTTTTTAATTAACTGAGAGCATATTTTGGCAAACACTGTATGAGTGTACTTTACACGTGTACGCTATGTACACTATATTTACCACATATTAGCAAATCTAGATGTTTGTGTGACGTCACTTTTAGACAGTTTGACGTCATCGTCGTCGAAGAAGCCACGCCCTCAATACCAGGACATTTCGTGATTCATGCCGGTAAAACAAACAGGTAAAACAAATATCACCTGTTGAGCGGAGTTTATTCGATAATATTCACTGGTATGACTGTTAGGACAAATATGGTTGTTGGCTTCCTGCAGATGACCACATCACGGTTCCTAGACTTTTTATGCCAACATTTTGTGCAAATATCCTGCGTTATAACATTTCTTCATTGCAACTTAAAATACAGTGTTTAAAGCCAGGATGTGGTCATATTTTTATTTGTATTTTTTTTGTTATTTAGCATTATTATGTAATAAAAAAGCAAACAGTCAGACGATAAAATAAAATGTTTAGACATTCTACATATACCTCGCAATAATGATAATAAATTTAAAACGTGAAGCAATCGTTTAGAGATTCCGTGACATTACTTCGCCAATAACCGTGGTGATAACGATATGGCAACGTTCCTTGGCACGTCTGACATGCAACTGTTGAGTGTAAACCTCACACATGAGGGCGAGGCTCGAGGCCCAGTATTTTGGCGGTATACACTATAAAGATCAACAAGAAGAACGAAGTAATGCATTACGACAATGCTTTCCAAAAAGCAAACCATTCGATAATATTTCTATTGTAGATTATCGAAATTGTATTAAATATCGAATATCGAACGATACTATCAATTATAGTCGACAGTCAACATTCAACATCCATAATAATAAATACATTATAATTCTTACTTGTTTGAATAACATCAAAACAGTTATAGTATGTACATGGTTACATTATAAAATCTCCTAGCTAGATAAGTGAGGAAGGTTACTATTATAATATTCAGCCGTTGATCATAATCTTTAATTAACTACAAAAACTTACAAATCATTTACAAATAAATCAGATTTTACATTGCGAAAATTGTAAGACATCCTGCCAAAAGATACAAATCCATCCATCCACCGTTATTCATTGTATCCCAAGTTTATAACGTAGATTTTTCTACGATTTTTATTCTCTAATAGAGTTGAAACATCTAGCAAGGAAATAAAACAACTTAGGAAAAATAATCGGCAAAGTAAATCACATATTTTGCAATAAACGCAAAACATGTGAAAAGTGGACACTTATGGGGTTCACTCTTTCGTAAAAAGTTAAAGGTTTCAAACCTCGGAAAAGTGTTGACCAGTTTTTTTCAAAACGATACTTCATAAAAATTAAGATTTTAAAACATCATTCCACTTACATTCATTGTACCCATTTACTAATATCACCGTAAAGACCAGGGTGGTCATTACCATTATAATATATATTTTTAATAACTATAATTAATTTAACTTTTTAGTAATGTATTCCTACCTAAAATTTTAAAACCTAACAAAATAATAAGTACAATGGTATATAGTAAGCAGTGAGGCATATAGATAATGATGCCAGCATTTCGATATGGAGAACTATTGCTTGTTAAAATCAGACACGCTAAACTTTTCCTCTAAAACATGATCATTAATTTTTCTCAAAGTTCACCGTTTATGTTAACAAGCAAAGCATCACCACTTCGTAATCTCTTGTCATTATGAAACCTAAACCTTGGTACATTTCTGTCATCGAACTTATTGCACGGCCGTCATGTACGCGGGACATAACGACCGCGTAGCGTGAGCGAATATGAAGTCACACTCATTCTGTCATCGAACTTATTGCACGGCCGTCATATACGCGGGACATAACGACCGCGTAGCGTGAGCGAATATGAAGTCACACTCATTCTGTCATCGAACTTATTGCACGGCCGTCATATACGCGGGACATAACGACCGCGTAGCGTGAGCGAATATGACGTCACTCATTCTGTCATCGAACTTATTGCACGGCCGTCATATACGCGGTACATAACGACCGCGTAGCGTGAGCGAATATGAAGTCACTCATTCTGTCATCGAACTTATTGCACGGCCGTCATATACGCGGGACATAACGACCGCGTAGCGTGAGCGAATATGACGTCACTCATTCTGTCATCGAACTTATTGCACGGCCGTCATATACGCGGTACATAACGACCGCGTAGCGTGAGCGAATATGAAGTCACACTCATTCTGTCATCGAACTTATTGCACGGCCGTCATATACGCGGGACATAACGACCGCGTGGCGTGAGCGAATATGACGTCACTCATTCTGTCATCGAACTTATTGCACGGCCGTCATATACGCGGGACATAACGACCGCGTAGCGTGAGCGAATATGAAGTCACACTCATTCTGTCATCGAACTTATTGCACGGCCGTCATATACGCGGGACATAACGACCGCGTAGCGTGAGCGAATATGAAGTCACACTCATTCTGTCATCGAACTTATTGTACGGCCGTCATATACGCGGGACATAACGACCGCGTAGCGTGAGCGAATATGACGTCACTCATTCTGTCATCGAACTTATTGCACGGCCGTCATATACGCGGGACATAACGACCGCGTAGCGTGAGCGAATATGACGTCACTCATTCTGTCATCGAACTTATTGCACGGCCGTCATATACGCGGGACATAACGACCGCGTAGCGTGAGCGAATATGACGTCACTCATTCTGTCATCGAACTTATTGCACGGCCGTCATATACGCGGGACATAACGACCGCGTAGCGTGAGCGAATATGACGTCACTCATTCTGTCATCGAACTTATTGCACGGCCGTCATATACGCGGGACATAACGACCGCGTAGCGTGAGCGAATATGACGTCACACTCATTCTGTCATCGAACTTATTGCACGGCCGTCATATACGCGGGACATAACGACCGCGTAGCGTGAGCGAATATGACGTCACTCATTCTGTCATCGAACTTATTGCACGGCCGTCATATACGCGGGACATAACGACCGCGTGGCGTGAGCGAATATGACGTCACATTCACTTCTACGGAAGTGAATGTTTCATGGCGATCTCTTCATGTGAGATAATGAAGATGAATGGACCATTCGTCGGAAGACTTCCGTTGTAGTCTGCAGTTTCTCTTGCGTGATTGTCGTTCACCTACTGCAGTATGGTGATGAAAGTGCTTCTGATAGTGGCAATATGGCTGACTGCTCGCGACAACACCGTTGCATGTAAGTAGGAATAATCTACTTTACAGTTTTATGTATGAGGCGAGTACGAAGACTCGGCCAACATAATATTGAAATAGTTTTAGATTTATATTCTATGACATTTATATATAGACTTCGTTCTGAATACAAAAATATTTAAATTAAAAAAATGTATCATTCATATAGTCCAAGTATACGTTGAAAATTCAACGCAGCATTATGGACGGAAAATACGGCATGCCATCGTACTGAGGGGGCCAATCACATTCAAATGAACCATTTTAAATACTAAGAGCATATTCGAAGGGAATTCGTTGCAATAATAATACCAACGTAAAAAGTATACTAATACACAATACAAAGTAGTTCGTGTCATTTTAATAGAAATACATAAAGAGGTAGTTAAAAAACGAATTTTGTCAAAAGATTGACATCATCAATGAATTACCACATCGTTTTCAATAAATGTGTAGTAAACTGTGAACTCATGAAGATGGTGGTTACTGGTTTAAATCTCACGGTATCGTCACGAATCATTTCATTCCAGTGACAAACATGAATGTGATGATTTGTAACTAAAGTGATATTAAACGGTTAACTTTATAAAAAATATGTAATTACGTTCTTGCAATACGTAGGTGAAGATCTTCCTCTATTTTACACGGTAACATAATAACAATAAAAGTACAATCCCCACCCAAATCACGCAAATTGTATTCTATCACTATAATTAGTTCCAATATCTTTTACTATTTAGGCCTATGTGACGTTAGTTGATACTCTAAAGAGAATATCAACATAAAAAGTATTTTGTATGTAATATGCCAATAAACTATCAATTTTAGCAAAGTATTACGAAAACTTCTGTAACTATAGTCAAGGCCGTCTATGGAAAATCATTAATCTCGGTCGCACATTTACTTTACATTGGTTTACATTTTATAACATGTTTGTAATAATTTTCATTGAGTGTATCAAACAAATTAAAATGATTATAGATATATAATTTACCGTGATGCACACCCTGCAATTTACTTAATTTCAAGAGATAATTATTTCATAATAAGTGAAATTGAAAGTGACAGTATGCCAGTACATTAACCCAATGTGCAAAATACAATTAACAGTGATAGTGCTTCACAAAGTGTTAATATGTTTGTAAGCGCAAATGAACTAGCACAAGGCAAGCACATTTTACACACGTGACATGCAGTGGGATAGCTAGGGGAAGACACTGAAGGCAAGAAGTAAGAAGATCATTATAGACGATGTAAGTTAAGTGTATATGCCTAATACCTGCTAATATACGTTACGGAAAATCCCCACTGAACTAGCTGGAGGTCGTAATAGTTTGTGGAAAGCAGTGTTTTGAGAAATATAACATCTTCCGTTGCTCACTTAGTGTAAGAGCGGACTGGAGTGGGAGAAAAAGGGGGAGAATTTTCCTGAAAACTTTTGTTTCTTTTCCTGTCCAACTATGAATTGTAATCTAACTGTTTCAGCCCCTGTGAAAGTCAATGCTACGGCCTGCGACGAGGGCAAATGCGTCCCGCTTGGCCAATGTCGGGCAATCATGCTTGAGTTTCGTCGCGGTAACACGGCTGCCTTGCTTGATGCGCTCTGCGGATACCAGGTACACTATACTTATGTACAGCCCCGCTTGGCCAATGTCGGGCAATCATGCTTGAGTTTCGTCGCGGTGACACAGCTGCCTTGCTTGATGCGCTCTGCGGATACCAGGTACACTATACTTATGTACAGCCCCGCTTGGCCAATGTCGGGCAATCATGCTTGAGTTTCGTCGCGGTGACACAGCTGCCTTGCTTGATGCGCTCTGCGGATACCAGGTACACTATACTTATGTACAGCCCCGCTTGGCCAATGTCGGGCAATCATGCTTGAGTTTCGTCGCGGTGACACAGCTGCCTTGCTTGATGCGCTCTGCGGATACCAGGTACACTATACTTATGTACAGCCCCGCTTGGCCAATGTCGGGCAATCATGCTTGAGTTTCGTCGCGGTGACACAGCTGCCTTGCTTGATGCGCTCTGCGGATACCAGGTACACTATACTTACGTACAGCCCCGCTTGGCCAATGTCGGGCAATCATGCTTGAGTTTCGTCGCGGTGACACAGCTGCCTTGCTTGATGCGCTCTGCGGATACCAGGTACACTATACTTATGTACAGCCCCGCTTGGCCAATGTCGGGCAATCATGCTTGAGTTTCGTCGCGGTGACACAGCTGCCTTGCTTGATGCGCTCTGCGGATACCAGGTACACTATACTTATGTACAGCCCCGCTTGGCCAATGTCGGGCAATCATGCTTGAGTTTCGTCGCGGTGACACAGCTGCCTTGCTTGATGCGCTCTGCGGATACCAGGTACACTATACTTATGTACAGCCCCGCTTGGCCAATGTCGGGCAATCATGCTTGAGTTTCGTCGCGGTGACACAGCTGCCTTGCTTGATGCGCTCTGCGGATACCAGGTACACTATACTTATGTACAGCCCCGCTTGGCCAATGTCGGGCAATCATGCTTGAGTTTCGTCGTGGCTGCCTTGCTTGATGCGCTCTGCGGATACCAGGTACACTATTGGCCTACTTATGTACAGCCATGTGAATTTCGAGAATGTTATAATCACAGAAATATGTAGAATTGATATTTTATTCACAAAATGAGCATGAATTGATCAATTTAAACAAGAAAATGTGACAAAATTAAAACAATACCGAACCGAACCGAACCAAACGGAACAATACCGCTGAGGTGTTTTTTGTGACCGACTCGAACCTGTCTTGCGGTTTATTGAATACATTTTATTTCTGAACACGTTTTTCGTAAATCATCATAATTGTCTTGTAGCATGTTGTTCGTGGCTGTATTAATCACGAGACTTTTTGATTTTTTTTCCTACGATGAAAACAAGTGATTTCGTTAACAACATTGAATCAGTTGTTTTCATCATAGGTCATCAAACTCAAAAAGTTTCATGTTCAATATTTAGCCATGAACAATATACAGCAAGAAAATTTTAATCATTAACGAAAACACGTGTTTAAAAATAAATTGTATTATATTGAGCGCATAGACAAAAGAAAGTGGTTAAATGGCAAATGGGCTGAGTTGTCGACTGACAGTGAGTCCAGACTAAGGAAAACTAAATCCTCCTTGGTCCAGACCCTTACCGGGGGTAGCTCGAGTCGTCCTCAATAAACACTTCGGTGGGGGGCGTCACTTCTCTATTACATAATTCTTGACAACTAAATTAATTATTCAATCCAAGTTGACCATGAACATAATTGAATTGCTGCTCTAGTCGTGGGCCCTGAGTTCTAGCTTCGAATGCTGGATTAGTCATGGATGTTATGAACCACCCACTTATCGTCTTGATTAGCATCGTTGCCAAAATATGAGACAAGACTAAAAAACATCTTTATCGAAACATAAAGTTTGCCTCTTATACAAGTTTGCTGTGAAGATAGTTGACTAGACAATTAATAGAGTTATTAACGTTATGTCATACTATCATCACGTAATACTTTAACCTTGGTGATTCAAACGCATTGCAATTACTTCAGCGTACATAACGTATAATCATCCGTGCAAAAAATATGAAAACGTAATGTTGAAAGCTAATCACTTTTAACTCTCCTCGTATTATACGTTAAGAGTAGTCGAGTATAACTCACTAAAACATAGACAGTCAAAATGTTACAGTATGGCTATATTAGTGGGACTGTAAATAGGTAAGAACTGGAAAATAACGATAGAAGTGAAATTTTTCTTCCCGGTGTGGGATTCGAACCCACGCTCCGTACGTCCAGTGGTCCGGAAACCTGCAGAACTACTTGTTTTAGTAATTAAGGTACGTGCACGATCACATTAAGGCACATCCTACCCATCACTAAACATAAAAGGCAAATGCTGAAGACAATACGTATTAAGACGTCTCGAATGAAAATAATAATCTCTCATTTCATGTTGAAGATGTAGATGGATGTTATCTAGGCTGGTAAGAGTCTATATTTTTACAATTATTAATGATGTGCGAAAAAGCGATTAAAATATCAAGAAATGTAGAGATAATATTCTGTTCGAATAGCGAATACATAGAATTCATATATTGACTATATTGCAAGGATGAAATACATTAGATCGCTACTCCGACTTCCCTAGAATAATTAATAAAATAATGAGCGATCACACCGAACTATAATATAACACCTAGTTATAATAGTTTCAAAAAGATCTGAGAAAATTGAGAATTTTAGGATCAGCTGAAACAAATCTTACTGAGTCATCGTATTACAAGTAATAGTAAAACATGCGTAGGAACCAAGACGAAAAGATAAATATAATGTTTAATTGTATATGAAGGTGAGTCAATAAGTTATCGAAACCACGTGAATTTATTCAGTTTGAGATATTTCTTAATAACACCACACAGCATTAAATTAAGACATGGATAAAACACTTAGGGTCAAATGCATAGTCGTTCCTCACGTGCTCCTCAACTCACCTTTCCTCAGACTCGCCCAACCACCAATCACAGAGCAGTATGCATTCGACCCTAACACTTAGTTTCATAAAAACTAAACACTGGTGTAGGAAAATAAAAAATATTTTGGATACCAATTAATTATTATTCATTTAAGTTAACAACTGTACAGACGGATAAAACTATTTGTAACTGTTTTATCCAGTGTTCAGTTCTTACAAAAATAAATTTGGGTTATTACTTATTATTAATCTTTTCAATATTGTATTGCGATCTCAAGATACACGTTAATTTCGTAAAGTTTTAACTTGTTGCTTGTGAGGTTACCACTTCCCGAAAATAGGATATCTTGTAAACGGAAAATATCGGAAAAGTGATTATATTTTGTAATTTGAATGTGTATCTTCTATTCAACGAATACACAACATTTAACCTATTGCAATTGTTACGATTGTTATTTCTGTTATGCTTTCTCAAGATATCAATAAAAAGTAAAAACACGTTAGTTTAAAACTTACACTAACTATTGTCAAACGATGTTTCTACAATATTAAATACGTTTGTCAGGGGTACCAGCCACTGGTGTGCTGCGCCATCCAACGGCTCGTCAACAGCACGTCAACTCGGCCACCGCCATTACAACGCGTCGCGTCAACGCGACCTGGTGTCGGCTTCACAAACTACAAGTCGTGCGGGCTGAGGTCCATCGTCATAGCCAACAGAATATTGGGCGGGACTCAGGCTGGGCTGCATGAGTTTCCTTGGATGGCGCGCTTGTTCACGGGGACAGGTTGGTAACAGCTTGCCTCGGTGTTATTCCTGTTTCCATTACAGAAGGTCCAGTGTTCGATTCCCAGTTTGTGCTGGGGACTTCAACTTTGATTTTAAGATATCTTCAACTTCACGATACTCTTTTACAACTAAACGGTGACTTTGAAGTTTGAAGTCATCAAACAGCATCGAAGTACATATTGAATTGGTAATATTCTTCACTGGAAAGCAGCTTTTGTAACTATAAGTGAGTAGACACTCAATACTATTTTTTTAATATGATTTAAGCTGTGATTTAAGGCATCATTGCTTGCAGGGTGGTAGCGCCATTTCTTGATGCTGGGCATAGGAAAATCTGTTGGAATATAAACGTATGTTATTTTTTTTTTTTTTTTTTTTTTTTTTTTTTTCATTAAATCCACATCTACATCTGACGCCACCTAAGCCGAAGCTTATATGCGTCTATCTTTTCTTGTATTTGTGTTATCTCTTGCTGTTTTTCTTGAAGTCCGACCTTAGGAGTCCTCAAATTGGTAACCCTCCTTTGTCGTTGGTATTGTCTTTGCAATGTATTAGCTTCTTGTTCTTGATATTATTCTCTTTGTGTATTTATTCATCTTCTTCTGCTCTTCGTAGTTTCTGTTTACTCCATTTCGGATGATTTTCCTTTGACTAGGCATAAATCGTTGCTTCTATGGTTGTTTTTGTTTCAACCTGATGAGGATTCATGTGCTTCTTCTGTGCTTTGCTTCCCCTCCAGTGGTCGCAGTGATCGTATTCCTTCTTCTGAGTGTTCAGCTCCTCTTCTTCTTCCAAGTTATGTCGTCTTCTCCACGATTCTTCCTCTCTTTTCTTCTTTTCACTGTCTGGTGGTTCTTGAGGAGAATACTTCTGCTGATCTTGATTTCCCTTCTGGTGATCGAACTGGTCATCTTCTTTTCTTTTTGAGTTAACTGGTCACTTTCCGGTTTCCTCTTCAAGTCGTAGCTTTCTGCCCCTCTGCGTCATTTCTTCTTATCGCTGTCCTCTGTTTCTAGGTGTTTTCCTGTTTCTTCTTCAATCTTTTGAACGGCGCTTGCTAATCTTCGATTCTTCTATTCTCCCTATTTTGTGTCACCAATCCTCATCTTCTTCTTCTTCTTCTTCTTCTTCTTCTTCTTCTTCTTCTGAGTACACATCTGATTGATTTCGCTGTTTCCCTCTTCTTTTTGGATTTCTCTCTTGCATATACCCTCCTACTTCATCTCTCGCATCCAGCCTGTCTTCTTCCAGTTCTTCTTGTCGGCGATTAAACACGTCTATTGCGAACTTCTCAAGTTGTCTGTAGTGATTTTTGCAATTGAGCATCCCTCTAAAGTCTTGTAATCTTTGTTATGTAGGTCTTCTAGATGGTGCATAATCTATGTAGCTTGTAGGGAAACTTATTTTGGTGGCGAACATACAAACATTCTATATAACAAGCCAAAAAAATTATTATTAACTATTTTATTTGCATTCAATACCTTAATTTTGCATTATCGTTTACACTATTAGATAATTGTCTCACTGCCTGGCATTTTGTGTATTAATTAAATGATGACGTTATAATACAAGCAGGGGCGCCGAGTTTTCCAAACTCTGAGGGGTGCTCAACTTCGCGGAAAAGGGACCAAGCACGGGGGGCGGACGCTCCCAATAATAGCGCCGCTGGCAAACAAATTTTCAACTCAGTATTTAGAGTGTGTTTAGTGCGTCCTAGAAAAAAAGTGGCGTGAATATCTATATATATATAATAATGCCAAAACAACATTATTGTAATCACTTTGATTGTATCAAAGATGAAAGTAGAAACATGATTGTAAAAAAATTTAAAAACGTTTTTTAAAAATTGAGACCTCAAAACTCTTATATATATATATATATATATATATATATATATATATATATATAGGTCTAATTATTCTTTTAGTCAGGGTATTTGGACAGACAATCCGATGGGTGCTTCAGCCCCTGAGCAGTGAGCACCCACATAGTCGGCGCCCCTAAATACAAGAAAGAGTAAAGTGTGGAGGTCAATGTGGAACGAAGTCATGTGCAAGACGATTGATATGGTTTTGAGTTTTGACTCGAAGTTGTTCAGGCATGTTATAGGGATGGAAATAATAAGATTTCCTTACAACTAACCATGCAATTGGCGGATTGGCGGATGTGGATAGTTGGTCTAGTGGTTATATTCCTGCTTCCAATGTCGAAGATCAAGGGTTATGATTAAAATATGAATATGCATCTTCGAACTCATTCATCAGATAGTGTCATTCTATACCATATAATGTTATGTATCGCATTAAGCTTTGAATGTCGTTGCAGGGAGGAACGAGAGCCTGAACTGTGCCGGGACGCTGATCAGTGATCGCTACGTCCTCACAGCGGCGCACTGCGTACCCAACTACAAGCCAACGCCACTGTGAGTAACTTAAAAGGAAATGGAAAGTGAAAATTTTTATCTTTGGTTCAAGGGTGGATAATTATAAGAGAGAGTGGCATTCTTGGGCGTTGTTAAAATAATATTTCAGGCACTGCGAGCGTTTTTATTCGGGATCAAGTCACTTGGCTAGCTGGATGGTGCGTGTCATAATTTTGTTTCCGATCGAGCTCAACAGCTGTCGTATGACTCGCAAGTCAGAGCTTTAACGATTTATAGCTCGTTGGAATATATTTGTGTACATGTATTTAGACAGATCAGTTTTAACAACGTTTTCTAGTATTATACTTAATCTTCGTTTGTGATTTTTATTAAATATTCCTTCCATATCTGTTAATAGAGATAATCAATATTTTTTGTACGAATCCTCAAGCGTCAATATTTTGTACCTTACAACTAAAACCTTATGTATTCTTGAACAACTTCAGTCATTGACTCATTGCCGGTGGCCAGAATCGAATCAGCGACCTCCCGAACTAGAGTCTCGCGTCTTACCGCTGAGCTATCTCTATCGGTATCCCCGAATTAGAGCGGCGCGACTTACCGCTGAGCCATCTTTATCGGTATAGACCTATATTCATGTCAAGTACACTTCCCGACATCAAAGAATTAATCAAAAATCAATTAATAAATGAAAGAGTAAATGTCAACATAAATGTGTTCCTGTTGGGTGAGCCTAGCATTCTCGAGATTGTACTAAGAGAACCAAGTAGCCTATGACCCTGGCCTTTTGTATTTCACACTATAAAACACTATAGTCTCTTTATAAGTTTAAGGCTTGAAATAAGCCTGCACTAAAGTTAGAGCACGTAGAGTAAAGTCAATGATAATGTGCTAAGCTATAGGCTCACACAACCAGCAGGGCGATTCAAAATGGGCGACGCTAAATTTATCACCGGTTTCGGGTGTTACTAAAAGCGAATGCAAGGCGGTGATCAGATGGTTTTCAGAACTGATCTCGAGAGCCGTGATTAGCTGTCATTGATAGTTATGTTGAATGTTGTCATTGAAGATCTAGAGGGGCCATAATTAGTTCAATTAAGGGCCCTAGATCAATGAAAAGGTCTATTGGTTCATCACCTTGTAACGACCTAAAGGCGCCGAGATTGGCCACTGAGCGCGCTAGTGAAAACGAATGAAGCGCTGAAAGTGGCAATGTCGCGCAACAACCTGATAATAATAATAATTTTATTGTTGTTTTCCTGTCCCATGGAAAGACAGGATGGCCAGTGTAGGGTTATAGGCACGCCCATACCCTCTTTAGCCTAACAACCTGCAGGGCGATTCTGTATGAGCGACGATAAATCTATCAGCGGTTTTAGTCGTTACTGAAGGCGAATGCAAGGCGGTGATTGGCTCATCGCCTTCTTCTAACAACTGAAACCGGTGATAAACGTATCGTCGCCCATACAGAATCACCCTGCTGATGAAGCAGCGGCGTTCTTCCTACGTCGATAATGGTAAATTGCGAAAATAGTTTAATTAAATACGGCTTTTACGTTTTTGGGCAGATTATGAATCACATCAGTAAATTATGAATCCCATCAGTAAATCTTAAAAAGGCAAGCCGCCATTTTAATCAGGACACGTTTTAGACTTACAAACAACAAATAACACACAACAAGCACAAACAAAACAATTGACAATAAAAGCCACAAACAAACACAAAATAAAACAACAAAACAAAATAAATACACATCAACAAGAAAAAACAAACACAAAACAAAAACAAGATATATTACAGTAATATCCAGCACTATTTTCAACCGCGGAATGAAATCTTCATCAGTTACTAGTTATAGTTGCTAATTTTGGCCACATATAGCCCTGTATGTACTAACACACAGTGCCTAAACCGGTAATAAACTTATCGTCGTTCATTAATCCGTTAAGATGATGATAAAGAAGATATCTTTACTACCCTTGATTTACATATGTCAACGAGTGTGTGATGGCTCCCTGTGTAGCCAATCAGCAACACGCATAACTCAGAATACCCATCGTGTTCAAGGATGAGTGTACACTTGGGGCAACACGGTGTCACTAACACCGAAGACTGCGACCAATCAGAAGACTCGAAAGAGTGCGCGCCCCCACCTCAGGCAGTGGACGTCCAGGAGATATTCGTACACCCCGAGTACACCGGGTGTTGTCAGTACTTCAACGATATCGCCCTGCTTCGACTTGCGTGGGCACCTCAGTTCACAGGTACGGCCAACGAACATTCATTGAAGTACTGGACAGTAGAATAATTTCAGTGTAATAATTCAGAAATAATTTTTGATTAAATGGAAAAAGTTGGCCACGACAGATCATTAATTAATGATAACTTAGTTGCATGCTATAAAAAGCTTAAACCTATGCAAAATCGATACCTTTTTCATACTACTATACCAAATAATACTTTTTATACTCAAATCAATATCTACCTAACATGACTACCAAATAATACTTTTTCTTACTCAAATCAATGTTTGCCTAACATGACTACTGACATATTTTCTTAACTTTCTTAATTTTATTGCAATCCAATATCATCCTTTGCCACAAATTTTCATAAGTAGTTTTTTTAATGGGAAAAAATGTAGTTTTTCCAGAGTGATGATTTTAATTGGAAATTGCGGTTGATACTATTTAAAACTGCTTATCGGTAGCTCTAAAAATAAACTATGTTCTTCTTGCATAGAATAATTAATAGATTATTATATAACGACTAGAGATAACATACGTACGGAGTCAGAACCTAGAACAGACCCATGCAATATGATTGAGAGTTTTAATTTATGACCAGCGAATTATAGTGAAAAATATGAACGTTTTACACAAGAAGCATTTTTAATAGGTCGCAAAATGTATTTCAATTTGGTTTTGGTAATTCAAATTAATTGTGTATGCGTTATCATTTGTGATTTGCCAAAATACATCAGCCGTTATCTTCCGCATGAACTTGACGGTGTTAAATATTAGACCTATGTCTTTATTACCAATAGCAGTAAACCAGTGACAGCAACTGGCAATACTGACACCAATACCAGACACGTCTAGATTTACCGGTGTCACAAGGAAAAGTATGGAGCTCTTGAGAGACCAAATAGTTATAGACTTCATACGTCCAGTCTGTCTTCCTGCGCACATGAGCGAGCGTACTAGCTGACTGGTGCTTGGCTCGGTTTCAGACTTCATACGCCCAGTCTGTCTTCCTGCGGACATGAGCGAGCTAACTAACTGACTGGTGCTTGGCTCGGTTTCAGACTTCATACGTCCAGTCTGTCTTCCTGTGGACATGAGCGAGCGAACTAACTGACTGGTGCTTGGCACGGTTACAGACTTCATACGTCCAGTCTGTCTTCCTGCGGACATGAGCGAGCGACTAACTGACTGGTGCTTGGCTCGGTTTCAGACTTCATACGTCCAGTCTGTCTTCCTGTGGACATGAGCGAGCGACTAACTGACTGGTGCTTGGCTCGGTTTCAGACTTCATACGTCCAGTTGTCTTCCTGTGGACATGAGCGAGCGAACTAACTGACTGGTGCTTGGCACGGTTACAGACTTCATACGTCCAGTCTGTCTTCCTGCGGACATGAGCGAGCGACTAACTGACTGGTGCTTGGCTCGGTTTCAGACTTGATACGTCCAGTCTGTCTTCCTGTGGACATGAGCGAGCGAACTAACTGACTGGTGCTTGGCTCGGTTTCAGACTTCATACGTCCAGTCTGTCTTCCTGTGGACATGAGCGAGCGAACTAAGTACCTGGACAAATCCAGGCTGGTGGTTACGGGTTGGGGAACGACGGAGGAAGGTAAGTTCGTTGTTCTGCTGAAATTATATAAATGTCGTGTACTATTGACGATACTCAAAAGTATAGAATTCGATCGTTGGTATATCACAAAATGTATTCTCCTCTCTTAATCATATAGAAGGGACGATTGTCATCTATTTGAACGAGTATAAGTTTTTTTTGTTTACTAACTGTCTGTCCTATTCAACTATGAAACTATTACGAAGGAGAAGAACAACTATACAATGTAAAATAAAATGGAAACACGAAATATAATTAATATAACACTGTACAACAAAATAATAATGCAAAAAAGAAAATGATGTAAATAGAGGCATCTAATATTAAAAATTTAAAATGTGTACCTATGCAAAATGTATAAGCCAACTTAAAACCTCTATAAGTGATTTTCGCTTTTTCTGAAATAACGTTCATCAGAGATACTCCTGAGAAATTCCTTATACCACCCGTCAAAGTATTCTCATAACTATAGGACATGCCTGTTTGCCCTACTTCAGAAAAGCGGTTTGGTTTAATGATATTAGAAAATGCAGGAGAATATATATAATGCAGCCATGCACACATGTTACAGATGTGAACAGCCCAGTGCTACTGAAGGTGACAGTGCCAGTGATGACAGCCTCACAGTGTCAGGCCGCGCTCGAGCCCTACAGGTGTGAGATCACAGACGGACAGTTATGCGCCGGGGGGGAGTTGGAACAAGACTCGTGTAACGGGGACAGTGGTGGACCGCTCGTTGGCCCGGGGACAGTCGACAAGAAGACAAGGTGAGACTGACTTTATTTTGTTTCTCAGCCTGTATCGTAGCCGGTCGTGTCAACTTGCAAGGTGGGGTCGTCATGGATATGTAACAGTCTAGTGACGCATGTGACAACCAAAATTGCGTAGTGTCAACTTGTAAGGTGGTGTCGTCATGGATATGTAACAGTCAAGTGACACATGTGACAACAAAATGGCGTCGTGTCAACTTGCAAGGTGGTGCCGTCATGGATATGTAACAGTCAAGTGACGCATGTGACAACTAAAATTGCGTCGTGTCAACTTACAAGGTGGTGCCGTCATGGATATGTAACAGTCAAGTGACACATGTGACAACAAAATGGCGTCGTGTCAACTTGAAAGATGGTGCCGTCATGGATATGTAACAGTCAAGTCACGCATGTGACAACTACCAACCTAAATGTAGTTGAGTTGGATGTCGTTCTCATTGCTCCAGTATCAGTATGATAGTGGCAAGCATTGTGAGGCCGCATTCCAATCACGGTTGGTACTCTCCATGCAGTGGACAATAACAAGCAGGCATCGGGAAAACCCGCAGCGAATACCGTCGGAATAGACCGCGTGGAACGACCGTCTCCTCTGAGAAATTTCAGGCTCACCTCGCTTATTACGACGTGGCCAGTAAAACCTAAATAAAGTTGCATCTCATTCTCATGATACTATCAGCACGGCTGTTCCTGTTGGCAGACTTTGTCAGGGCGCATTCCAATCACAGTTGGTGCAGGCTATGCACTGCAGAGGGCCATAACAAGCAGGTATACCGAGAAATCAGAGTGCGAATTCCGATGAAATAAACCGCGCGTGTCCAATATAACAGAATCTACCATTACATTTCGTTGCAAGGATAAATATTTGGTAAAATGAAATATTTTACATGGACAACCTCTTCGCTTCACGTCTAACAAAATATTCAGGCCAATAATGATTCTGTGTGACTTAACCTTGTTCCTCATTTTATGGCAAAATCCTTAAATTCTGGGGTATCTGTGTGGAATTACTATGACAGTTAATGGTTGAGAGCGGAAGAACAGAGAATTTTGACTTAAACATTTATTTAAATTCCCGAAAATGTTTGGGAGAAAAGCAAATAGGGAGGGTACTTTTTACGAAGTTTGCTTTGAAAGTATGAATCGCTCCCAAAGTTCTCACAACGTATTTCTAGGTTCATGCTGACGAAATAGATGAGTCCAAAATAACCAACAACATAATGTTCTTATTGTGTAGTACCAGTGTTGGGTAAGTTCCTTAAAAAATGGACCTAGTTCCAGTTCCAGTTACACGCAAGGAAAAAGGAACTCTTTCCAGTTCCAAGTTCCTCTAAAAAAAAGGAACTGGGGCGTTCCTTAGTTCCTTTCAAAATGGAACTAAGTTCCTAAATAGTTCCTTTTTGCAAAACAAACATTTTTCTTTGGATATTGCCGAGCGGGATACTAGCCATCGACTCAATGGTTATTATCCGAGTTTATGCATTATATACCAAGAACACTGACTAAAACTAAGAGGTTATTTTATATTGTCAATTCTTAATGCATTACAATTTACATTAATTATTAATAACTATTATAATTAATTTAATTAAAGTTTTTAAATTAAATTCAATACCAAGGGTTTGCAAATAACACCTAAAATATGGTTGAGATTTGTAGGAATCAATTAATGCATGTGCTTCTTTAGATTGGCTGGCGATGACCTCGAAGCACCGATGACTTTATTAACTGGTAAACAAAGCAAGCATTTTGCCGAAAAATTTTCTTCGTCGCCGAAATATCACTTTCGCCCAGAAAAAAAATGGCCTGTATTCTTTAAAGGGCAGTATGTTATTGCCACGAACACCAGACATTATAACAAAACGATCGAAAGAGACAGCGATGTTGTCACATGCACTTGTCGCAAAGAATTGAATATAGATCAGTGAATACTGAGATAGCTCCTTGCCCCTAAATAACTTCTCCCCCACGCCACTCGGACCACATCTTTCATCATCAAAGCCTTCCCGTGTTCAATGAATTCGAAGTGATGGGTTGACAAGTGATATATTTCATGTTTTGTTTGATTTCGGAATGACAGTCTGAGGCTCTCACACCTGTTTAGGAGGGGTTGGACGGTTGGTCAGTTATAAGTGACATGACACGCTTATTCCGCACGAGCGATTTGGGATTAGTCACCGGTTTCGGGTCTTCGACTTGTGCCGGTGTGCGCCTAATTGGAGACCCCACGCGGGGGTGGCGTAGCAGGTGGAGGGTTGGGATGGGTAGACAAGACTGAAATATTACAAAAAAAGTTGTTTTAGATTTCTCGTTTCTGTCATCTTGTAAGTAAACTATGTTTTGGCGCTTTGGTCCTTCAAGCTTATACAGTCAAGTAAAAATAAAAGGAACTTATGAAAATAAGTTACAGTTCCCTGAAAATTGGAACTATGGCGTTCCACAGTTCCTGGTTGGAAAAAAGGAACTATACCGTTCCTTAGTTCCTTAAAAAGGAACTAGTTCCAAGGAACGGAACTAAAACAATCCGTTCCTACCCAACATTGTGTAGTACTTATAACATTAATTTACTTGAAACAATTTACGACTGTGTATTGGAATTCTGAAACCCACAAAAACAGAGGGCGTTACTAATGAGGCTCTCTGCTAAACGGAAGAGTTATAAATGTATAAAAGAATACCGAGAATCTGTTGACTTTCATTGAAACGGAGTGCATGAAAAGAGCTGTCAATAAGGATCTGAGGGAGTAATGAGACTATATCTATAGTTCTGCTGGGACAGCTTTTCTTGGGCCACGGAAAGTCTAGGCCTCGTCAGAATGGGGGAAACAATTGGAAAGGAGAAATGTCCAATCCAAACTCAAACTGACTCTATAGTTCATAATTAGTTTGTCTATCTTGTACTAAACTGTGCTTGTGTTAGAATATAAACCCCCCCCCCCAACCTTTTTATACCACCACGCCGACTGGCAGCGCTTCCGTTCACATATCCACCACCGACTCGAGGCGCAACAACTCACGATTCCGGATTCGCAAGAGAGTATTGACACAATTATCATCTTTCTTGTCTGCTCTGATTCGTCAAGCAGCAGGCGTCGCAATACCAAGAACCTGTCCCCAACACTCCACTCATATTGCACTTCCTCCGGCTCTCGTCGCTTGCGTAAGGGCCAAGAACAAAGCGAGGAGGACCTGGCAGGCATTCCGTACCCCTCCCACCCTTGCCACATACAATCGCTTGACAGGAGCACTGAAGCGGGACATTGCGCACCACCGACAACTACAGTGGGAGCCAAAACTCTCCACTCATAACTATTCCGACAACTCCATTTGGAGGATGGCGAAGACGCTGCAGAAGTCAAGCGCCCCAAACCCTCCGTTGATGACTCCACTTGGTTGGGCCCTCAGCAGTCAAGACAAGGCCGAGGCTATCTCCAGGCACCTCGAGATGTGCTTCATTCCCAATCCGCCCGTACCGGGAGATCCCGATCTGGACAGCCCTGTGGAAACTCTTTTCGCAAGCGTTGTTCCGGCGGTCCCCTCATCGGAGGACGACATATCGCCTCAAGAATTAAAGACGGCTCTATAAAAAATAAGCTGAGGAAAGCCCCTGGTCCAGACGCAATCACGCCAGCACTAATCCTCAATCTTCCTGGCTCCGCCGTAGCGGTCCTCTATCACATCTATTCCGCGTGTTTACGTGCGTCCTACTTTCCGACTCAGTGGAAGCACGCACCAATTATTTACATCCTCAAGCCAGGTAAACCCCCCACTGATCCGGCCAGTTACAGGCCCAACAGCCTGCTTAACATCTTTGCTAAAATCCTCGAGGGTTTCCTCTTGTCTCGTATCCAGAAAGTAGTCACAAATCGCCTCATCATTCCTCACTACCAATTCGGCTTCGTCCGACATACGTCCGCGGAACACCAGCTCCTCCGAATAACAAACCACATTACCGACGGGTTCTATAGGGGTCAGATGACAGCCAATGCTTTTCTCGACGTTGCCCGGGCCTTCGACTCAGTCTCTCACTCTGGGCTGCTATTTAAGCTGTTCCGTTTCGGGTTTCCGGATCACATGGTTTACATGCTCAGATCCTTTTTGTCACACCGTACCTTTGTAGCTAGGCTCTTGTTCTGCACCCAAACCCATCAGGGCAGGTGTGCCTCAAGGGTCGGTACTGAGCCCCACCCTTTTTAATATCTTCACTTCAGACATGCCAACCATGCCCCCAGGCGTTGAGATTCACCTGTTCGCCGACGACGATGCAGTGGCGGCCTCTTCCTCGTCGGCTGCACTCGCCGTTCACAGACTACAATCGGGCTTGGACGTTGTCCATCCTTGGTACGTGAAGTGGAGCCTCTCACTGAACGCTGATAAAACATCTGCAACTCTCTTCACCACGGGACGAGGTGGTCCACGCCCTCCCCTAACCATTTCTGGCAGACCCATCGCTTGGCCATCTAAAAATCGCTATCTGGGGGCTCTGATGGACAAGCGCCTTACATGGGGACCCGACATTGCCCAAGTCCTGGAAGGAGCCCGCCGGAAGGTCTTTGCCCTTCACTCTCTTCTGCGATCAGAGTCCATCTCGGCCGGAGATCACCTGCGTATCTACACGACGATAATACGCCCCACCCTTCTGTACGCTTCTCCCATATGGGAGGGGGGGGAGGGGTGCGGCCCAAACACACACGCTGAAACTGCAGCGTTTCCAAAACATGGCTCTCCGGACTATACTCCGGCTTCCGAAGTTCACCAGAGTGGCCACCCTCCACACAGCCCTTGGAACGCCTCTCGTATCTGACCTTATCGCATCTCGATCCAGACGCTTCTTCAGTGGACTGGTAACTCATCCTCATCTCACAGTCCATCAACAACTTCTATTTACGCCAAAACCCCTTGACAGGTTTCGACGCCCAATCTCCAGCACGGGTACTCCGAGAGCTCGCCCCGTGAGAATACCCAAGCGACCCCCCGTTCATCCAAGAAGGGTGCCTAAGTGACCTGAGCGACCATCTACTCGTCTCTTGAGGGCTCCCAAAGGTCACTCAAATCATCTTCCCCTAACAGCAAAGAAGAGGCGGGTGCCGTGATCCGTCCCAGTCTATAGCAAGGGCCCTGGGCCCTGGATGGTTCAGCCCTAGACTGTGACGCCCCCCCCCCTCGCTTCTACTGAGCACCAATACAGTTTTCTTCTCGTTTTTGCACTGACTCCATTGTAGCAGGTTCTACCCCCATTTATCCCCACACTAATTCTTATTATCACCCCAGCCCTCGGGCTTATGCGTTTTTACTTCTGTATTCCTTCATCATCTGCTCAGAGGGCCCAGCCCGGGAGAGCGTTCCAGCAAAGTTCAATGTTGAATTATTGCATCTAGTAAGTAAGTAAGTAAGTAAGTAAGTAAGTAAGTAAGTAAGTAAGTAAGTAAGTAAGTAAGTAAGTAAGTAAGTAAGTAAGTAAGTAAGTAAGTAAGTAAGTAAGTAAGTAAGTAAGTAAGTAAGTAAGTAAGTAAGTAACTCTCTGTTTGTGTGTGTGTGTGCAGGATGGTGCAGTATGGTGTCGTGTCGTACGGTGGCGATGACGGATGCGGGGTAAAGGGAAAACCAGCCGTCTACACACGAGTCGGAAAATATATGGACTGGATCTCCGGCACAATCTTTCCGTAGAAAATCCCAACAGAATATTCAACAGCACGTTTTCAAATATACAAATTGTTTCTAAAACGTTAAGTATGTGATAAAATGTGAGAATTTAGCATTTCAAATGCACCGACGTGCGGAGGTATAATTAAGTCTACCAAACTTGTTGCGATAGTCAATACCTTGGTGACCCTTCTATAGGCCGGACGCCGTAACAAAGAAGGTGTTGTCGTCACAACTAAATACTCTGGCCGGCGTAGTGATATGTGGATGTTTACGCAGTGCTCATCCGCGCACTATACCTGTCAGAGAGAAAATACACTGATTGGCAAGGCGGTGTTAGAAAATACTAGCTTTGGTAGGCCGTGACTTAAAAATACTAACATCAAGAAAGCTTTGACTTCTGTGTGTTGCTAGGATACTTGATGTATTTCTTTGTCATTTGATGGTCTGTTGTCTTTATTGCCGTTTCGTGTTTGACAGAAGTTGAGTTCACGTGAGGGAAATATGGCGGCGTTTTTTCTTTAATATGACGTGACGCCCGTGTTCGACTGATTTACCCTGTAATATTATTTATGAAAATTTATTACCGATATCAAGAAACATTGACACTGAAAACATTACTCGAGATCTTTCAGAGTGGTCATATGCGTTCCCTGTGCCTTTAGGGTACGACAATATGCAGCCAGACAAAGGTAGGTCGTCCGTAGCTGTTCCTTCTTCGGCATCTTTATGCCTAGCATGATGGGACGGAACTACTTTAAATTTTCACAAATATAATGAAGCAGTTGTTAATCTATAAGTGAATATAATAAATTAGATAATAAGAAACTAAAGTTTATTCCTGCATAATTTAACCGCAAACACATACCAAGAGGGAGAAAATAGCATTTAAACTAGGGCCCATGTCCACCAACCTATGAAATAACAATATATGACTGTTTACTTCTGGTAAGGCAATGAGTAGAAGTCTACATTTAAGTTGGTATTACAACGTGTGAGGTCACTTGCTATTACATCATCCGTGACGACAACACCTTCTTTGTTACGGCGTCCGGCCTATAAAAGCCGTCTAAAGACGATCGCGAAACTCGCGCGAGTTGTTGCTGTTTCCAATACACGACAGAAGAATAATATATAATAATAATATATTAATTGATAATAGGATAAGGTAAAAGAATAGATCTCATGTCTTATGTTAGAATAACGAGTTTTGATTGGAGCTCGTTAACTTGACTTGCTATGAAGTTGAACAAGTTGGACATTTTTCGAGCTTGTGCGAGCTGGCTCGACCGTGTGTCGGGCGGTTGGCGAGTAAGTGCTAGGCAACCCAAGACTACCATCGTCACAAGCCAGACACTCTGTAGCCAACCAGCGAACCGCCCGAAACAAGCGCGCGCAGATAACAATCGCTGATTGGCTACGAATAGGGCACTAGCAACACCGAAATACAACAATGGAACAAATGAATTGAACTGATGGACAAACCATCAGCTGTCAAAATAATAAAATTGCAACCATAGAATTAAAAACAAGTGTAGCAATAGTAACTGCTCACCATTTAAAACTTTTAATGGTAGACAACGACTAAATAAAAGTTTTGTATGTGTATTTGTTTGTTTTTTGTTTTGTTTTCCAAAATCAGACGACATTATTTTTTGACAGCTTGTTGTTTGTCCATCGATTCAATTCATTTGTTTCATTGTTGTCTTTTGGTGTTGCTAGTGCCCTATACCTCGCCTGTGACGGAAGCATGTGTAAAAAAGTGGGGTACTTGAAAATTTTTCAAACACTTGGAAATTTTTCAACATGAATTTTTTTTTTTTCTTTTTCAGAATCACACAAATTTCAAGTTTCTTTCTTTCTACAAGTACCCACGACAGTTTAACATGATGTATATACTTTTTGTACTTTAATTTTTTTTTTTAAATATATTTTTTTTTCACATCAAAATTTTTTTTTTCAATTTTTTTATTTTTTTTTCAATTTTTTTTTTTAAGTTTCCACATGTCCCGACTACGTAGTCGTAAAAGGTATAGCGGCTCAAGGCCGCGGTACGCGGAACTTGTCTTGGGTCATAGTGTGGAGCTCGCGCGACTTTCTACATACGGCTTTAAGCTCTCAAAACTAAATGTGTTGTATTGTTGATACATTTCATGACAATATTTTATGTAATTCTAATATAATCAATTCATATCATGTAGCTTTAATTTAATGACAAACAATTTAGACTGAATAATTATGTTTTTTGGAATTTATTGTTTCTCAGATGTTGCATGATTGTTGTATATTTTTATAAACCTGAACATTACACAGAAATATGTGCGGGTTGTGAGTGATTGGATTCTCAAGTGTGTGTAAAAATAGCAATCATAGTAGTTTTGCTATCGGAGAAAATAACAGACATAATATCTCTTTTAAAGGTAATTTTCATAACTAAAATTAACAAAATATGATTTATTCCGTTTCGAATAACAGAATTTCGTGTGGCAGAAATTATTTATTCAATAAAGCAAAAATAAAAATTTGAATTATGTATGTTCATAATCATGTAAAATACGTATTACTTATTAAACATGATTGCAAAACATTCTAATTACTTTAGTTTTCCTTCATCTGTTCATTCACAACGTCGTTACGTAGACTTACAATCTCTGCCAGTTGTAATATTGTCAACTTATGTATTTACTCCATCCTGGCCGCAAACTAATTCAAACGTCTATGATATGATTTATTTAAAACACTAACGTACGAATTTTGTTCTATGGTTGTTTCTTAGTTTGCCACTTAAATTACTTTTTACCATATTAATAATTGAATATTGCGAGTTGGTGGTAGAACAGTGAGAACAAAGTGTACTTAATAATCATCCACATTTTACTGTTAACAACATGTTAAATATCTCATTGTTTACAACATGAACCTGCAGCACAAGAAATAGATCATTGTGTCATAGTAAAAGTAAGAGAAAAGCTTTCTCCTTCTAATTTAACATAAATGTCAATTGAGAGTATAATTTGGCCAACATAGTTTTAGTCGGACTACTGAACCGATGTAATTGAATATATGTACATATAAAATATAATATGAAGTTCCTCATTATTCACAATGCTAAGGCTATCACTGAATCACTTCGTGTTGAACGACGTCCTCAACTGTTAGATTGGAGATGAAGGAGAATGGTGTAGGTTCTAGTAGTAGGAATACATAAATGGGTGGGAAAGCGTAGAACCCCTTTTTGTCAACTCTTACGACTGGCAGAATTACCATTGGACCAAAGGTTTCTCCCGGCCCAGACTGGAAACAGATAGATTTGGTAAAGTGTGCTAATTGCAGGGAACCAGTAATGCATGAAAATGTGTGGCATTGTTATTAGACGAGCGAAGCGAATCTCTCCATACAACTCGATCGGCGCTTTGTCTGTGTGTGTGTGCGCCAAATTTTGTTCGTCGCGCACAGATCAAACGGCTTGACGGATTGGGCTGAAATTTTCGGTCAACACCCGTGACCACTAAACTATAACCAGCAGAATTCGTCAAGATGCCAACCTACAAAAAATTAATTATTGAAAAAAATCCCGTATTATTTTTTTTTTAATTAAAGCTTATGGACAGATTTTAATACTTTTTTATATTTATGTCCACACTAACAAGGTCGACACCAGGTACAAGTTTTGGAATTTTAACTTTAACCGCCATTTTGTAAAAAATTTAGTTTTTTAATTACGGGAATTCATATTGTTTGATGAATTGACAAAAATCGCACATCTAGCAACGGGGAGCGTTTTCCTAGTTAAAAATACTGCAACACAAGTTAGCAACAATTAAAAAATCTGTAAAATGTTACATAGAATCGATACCTTGAGTTGCTGTTGCGTGGCTCGTTGGTCATGTGGGTTTAGGCTTTAATTTATTCCAGGGTTATATTCCCAATTCGGGCTGGATTTTTCGTTCAACTTTGGAATTTCGCTTAGATCCATTAAACGGTAACTGCGGTACATTCATAGTCACGAAGCGTAATAATATAATAGCTATATTAAATGGTAAAACGTCCCTCAGTGAAAATCAGTTTCTGTATCACTGAGTGTGTATAAACAATAAAATACAAATTTATTTTTTTATTTCAATTTACAAAAATAAAGAAATAAATGTTGATGTATTTTAATGATTGCCATCATGCAAGTTGGATAATTTACAAACCACTTCCCTTGCCAATGTTATCATCTAACACATATTTTTTGTAAGCTTTTTTGTAGTGCTCTAAGAATACGAAGGTCAGCACTGTATGCGGGGCTAGTCGGGCATAATACGGAGTGAAGCCTTTCCACAACGCAAACACGCCCTCATTGTGGACGACCTTGGCCAACACATCAAGGGCGCCGCTATATTCATGTTTACCGTTTACCATCCTCTTCATGCTCTGCATTCTAGTCTTTGCCATGTCCACAGGCAACGACGCTGCGGTAGTCACGAGCCCGGACATCATACTGGCCCAGAATTTGCAGAATATGTTGTCGTTTAAGTATCCTGAACAAAAGAGTATGTTAACAGAAGAGCCTATGCGGGGATGGATACGAAGGCAGGACCAGCAGGACACATCTTTGCTAGTGTATTGATTTAAAAGGCGAACAAGTCCACATCACCACGGGCATGGATCACAAGAGATGGCTGTCATCTCACCCGATGACATGACATGAATAATACCAACTAGATGAAGACGAACAATACCTGTGCCAAGAAGAAATTGTTTCGCTTCCGAGTACATTCCCAATTGTGCAGCATTTACGACCGCCGCTCTCCCCATGGTCGGAACGGCTCCTCTCCACAACGTGGTCAGTCCCTCCTCCCTCACGATGCGAATGAGCGCATCCACAACGTTCTTGTAGCGCCTGCGCTTTGCCACCGGTAATCGACCGTCAGTCGTCATCCGAATGAGGGCCACGTCAGCCGGGTTTCCAACGAATGCGCCGCAGATGCCGGCCAAGATACCGAGGGAAGCTTTCATTAGGAAACTAGGAGGCTTTCCATCGGACCTGAATCAAATTCAACGAAAATTACGCATACGCATTAGTTGGAGACAGCATTGACGGCACTCCTGCAAAATAAATTCACAGCAGCTTGCAAGGTCTGTTGTTAACTTGAATGAGATGCAACATCAGGCTTCGTCAGGAGGAAAGAGGGTGACGGCTCTACTACGTAACACTAAGCCTATATAGTACTACCGTAAATAAAATCTGATTGGAGGGGGGTCGAAAGCTTGGGTAACAGCTTCGTTCTTCTCGTGGTTGGCAGTCCAGGAAAAAGAAAGAACCTATACGACTGGCCAAAGTATAACACAGTCCTTTTGGATGGGACGTAACAAACCCGATGGCCCCCATGTTTCTTTAATTGACAATTTACATAGTATATAGGTTAAGTGCCAGTACCGGATTTCCCCTGCTTTTTCCCTAGTCATCGTTTATTAATCGCCACAATATATTGAATTTGAGCTAGTTGGAGCTCGGTTCTGTTGCAATAATTAGTATATAATGAATCACGGTCCAATATTAGCGCCAAAGTAGGTTTTGCAGCGCGCCATACCGTGAAACCAATAGCGTGCGGCAGTTCCAGATATATGCGACAGGTAACGCCAAACGTCGACGGGCCACATAGGGTGCTTACGCCAACTTCATCCGAACAACTCGATCAAGTCAACTGGATCCATCGTAATCACGTGATGGATTAACTCGATCCTTGATGGTTCGCGAACGGACATTTCTTGGGCGTCTAGTACTTTATGGCGCGGATTCAAACTACTTTTTGAATGAGGTATAATACTAAAACCAAGGAACCACGCCTTGTAGCCGTCACATTTGACAAATCTGCGGCTCTTGCGAAAATAAATATTGCCGCGTGGCCTTTGTCGCCGTGGTAGCCCCATAACCCTACTTTTGAAGCTCACGGTGCCGTAGATTTATATTGGCGCCAAAATATTACGTCTGGATCCAACTAACCCTGGTCAGAGATCGGATCCATTTCAAGGGATCCAAGAGTTAACTCGATCATGTTCGCGAACGCAAAACGAGATGGATCCGATCGACTCGGCGAGGTTGGCGAAAGACATTTTAGGATAACTCGGATCTGGTTGGCGTGAGCGCAATATGATAAATAGTGATTGCGCATTCTGTGAGGTACCTGTGGAACTACCTACAAGATATTCGAACGAACCTTTCTAGCCACTTAAGTGACTTCACGACCTGCCTAATATTCGCCGTGACATGAATCAATACAAATAAATGAACCGCACAAAAGAATGATAAATATACCAAAACGACGCCATGTAAATCTCACCCTGTAAAGTTGTCGAAGAGCCACGTGTAAACCCCGAGACGAGTTGTCGTGTAAGTCCCCTGTCGGAGAAGGCCCGCTGAGAGGCCCGTGTACAGTCCTATGATCCCCTCTTTCTTCAGGACGGCCGCAAAGGTGTGAAAACTCGTCTTGTACTCTCTCTTCGTTCCGCCCATACCACTCAGCTGCATTCGGTTCTTGACCAACTCCATCGGCTGGACGAACACGATGCCCGTCATACTGAGTGGAAATCATATTCTAAATTCATAACAGTACCCTACTATACTCGTCTCGAGGTATCAAACAATGGGCTGCAACATAAAAAAAAATAACAATTACTATAAAGAAGGGAAATGATATTTGCAAGCTATATCATATCTAAAATCTAAATTGGGTATGATCGCTCACAGCGCACTCTAGCTGTCATCCTACGGTCTCCCATGCTGTCGTCAATGACAAGAACTTGCTTAAATTGTTTAGCGTAAACATTAGGTGAGTACTGTCTAGTCCATTAGGCCTATAGTCATAATATCGATTTCTAGCACGGCAAGTCACAAGTGACCTTAACTGTTTTTAAGATCCTTAAAAGGTTGATGACGTTAGGGCTAGGTAAATTATACCTATGTTTACTTGAGCAAGAGCAAATAAGTTAGAAATCGACTTACCCAGCGAGGCCACCCAATGCAACCTTCACATACTTAGGCATTTTTTTCGGTTTGTTCGCCATAGTGTTGACGTTTTGACGTCAGATTGACTAGAACCTCAAGAAAAACAATAACTAGGAAGCAATGAATGACTTTACGGCAATGACCACAACGACCCCTCATCAAAAATAAATAAATAATACAAACAATATGCTCACTGCCCACTCAATATATGTAAGGTTCTTGAAATCCCCTGGCGGAGGTTCCTCGAACTTCGCGCGCTGTTTACGGCGATTTAGTGAATCTTGAATGTCCTGGGCACAGCCTTCTCGAACGTCGGTTCATAGGTGTCAAGGTCTACTTGATCTCCGCCTAGTATCATTGGTTCAATCCGCGACAGAGTGCTTGTTGCGTGAGCTAAAAAACTGGTCATCGATCAAGAAGTTATCAGGTCTTTCATTTTTTTTTCATTTTCACACAGTTCACACTCTACCGAGCAAATTTCGAGCCAAATTTTGAAATCTGATATGTATAGATCTAACTTAAAAATGAATGTATACCAATGTAAAAAAGTGAACAAATAATAATAATAATAATAATAATAATAATAATAATAATAATAATAATAATAATAATAATAATAATAATAATAATAATAATAATAATAATAATAATAATAATAATAATAATAATAATAATAATAATAATAATAATAATAACTACACTGTTGCATGACATGGCTGGCAGCTGCTGCTTCTCAGTAGATCAGCTTAGGAAACTATGAAATGTAATTGTATAAATGCTGATACTTAAAGGGCCTTTAATTTATTTGTATGTAATGTGTAAGTGCATTTATACCACAAGTGAATCCTACTAGCCTCTAGGCCTAGGCTTCGTTCGAAACCCTACTCTACTATTTGTAGAAATCATGCCTATAGCTAGGCTGAGCTAGTTGAAAGATTCTACCATATATTTATAAACGTTCTAAGCCCAGCAAGCTTCCAACTCGGCTGGGCTATATTCTGCGTAAGCCAGCTAACTTTTAGCTCGGCTACGTTTTTTTTTTTCAAAACTAACCGCGGCTAGGCTTGCAGCTGGGCTAGCTTTGGCAGTGACTTGCTAGGCTAGGCTTCAGCTATGTTCAAAAAACAAAACTAGTCGGATCCCTGGTAGCTGTCTGTTGGCATGCGTTGTCAGGTGCACTTCATACAGTGGACAATTATAATAGATACTGGAAAATCCCACGGCAAATTCCTTTAATAGACGTGTGGAGTGACTGTCTCTTCGGAGAATTCTAGAGTTCTCATATTGATACAGTGGAGTTCCGCGGGAGTTTACACCAACCTTTTAGGTAGTTTTCTTGGTACAGCCTAGGGCAAAGTCCAGACTCGAGCGAAGGACGAGGAATTCAGATGACTGAATACACACATCACATTCTTCAAAGCGATGAGGTCAAATCGTTCTAGGAAAACAAGAAATCCCGGGGTAGCTTATCTTTCAACCTATATGGGTGTCTTAAACGGGGGGAAAATGGTAAGGCCATGGTGTAAACTCCCGCGGAACTCTACTGTAAATAACGCTGTGAAAATGTAGTGATTCCACAGCGAACTTGTAAATGCTGACGTCATAGATGAGTGAGTCGGAGCCAACCAGGGAGTTGCTGTTTCAGATACTGACAATTGGTTGGTCGTGATGACTCACTCATCTATAACGTCAGCGTCCACGAGTTTGCTGTAAAATACAACTTAACTTAATAAAACTCTGTTGTAGTCCAAATGTGTCCTATAATCGTGGCGTATCCCCTTGTACCAGGGTGAGCGTCAGCCTGGGCTACCACGAACTCACCAAAGAAGAGAGTTGCGAGCACAGCAGCGACGAGAGTGACCAGTGTATCCCTCCGCCGCAGAACATAACCGTCGAGGCCATAATACCACACCCGCAGTACTCGCAGAGCAACAACTACGTGCACGATATCGCTCTGGTGCGTCTAGCCACGCCTGCCAACCTCACCACAGGTAATACCACACCCGCAGTACTCGCAGAACAACAACTACGTGCACGATATCGCTCTGGTGCGTCTAGCCACACCTGCCAACCTCACCACAGGTAATACCACACCCGCAGTACTCGCAGAGCAACAACTACGTGCACGATATCGCTCTGGTGCGTCTAGCCACGCCTGCCAACCTCACCACAGGTAATACCACACCCGCAGTACTCGCAGAGCAACAACTACGCGCACGATATCGCTCTGGTGCGTCTAGCCACGCCTGCCAACCTCGCCACAGGTAATACCACACCCGCAGTACTCGCAGAGCAACAACTACGTGCACGATATCGCTCTGGTGCGTCTAGCCACGCCTGCCAACCTCACCACAGGTAATACCCCACCCGCAGTACTCGCAGAGCAACAACTACGCGCACGATATCGCTCTGGTGCGTCTAGCCACGCCAGCCAACCTCACCACAGGTAATACCACACCTGCAGTACTCGCAGAACAACAACTACGCGCACGATATCGCTCTGGTGCGTCTAGCCACGCCTGCCAACCTCACCACAGGTAATACCACACCTGCAGTACTCGCAGAGCAACAACTACGTGCACGATATCGCTCTGGTGCGTCTAGCCACGCCTGCCAACCTCACCACAGGTAATACCACACCCGCAGTACTCGCAGAGCAACAACTACGCGCACGATATCGCTCTGGTGCGTCTAGCCACGCCTGCCAACCTCACCACAGGTAATACCACACCTGCAGTACTCGCAGAGCAACAACTACGCGCACGATATCGCTCTGGTGCGTCTAGCCACGCCTGCCAACCTCACCACAGGTAATACCACACCTGCAGTACTCGCAGAGCAACAACTACGCGCACGATATCGCTCTGGTGCGTCTAGCCACGCCTGCCAACCTCACCACAGGTAATACCACACCTGCAGTACTCGCAGAGCAACAACTACGTGCACGATATCGCTCTGGTGCGTCTAGCCACGCCTGCCAACCTCACCACAGGTAATACCACACCTGCAGTACTCGCAGAGCAACAACTACGCGCACGATATCGCTCTGGTGCGTCTAGCCACGCCTGCCAACCTCACGACAGGTAATACCACACCTGCAGTACTCGCAGAGCAACAACTACGCGCACGATATCGCTCTGGTGCGTCTAGTCACGCCTGCCAACCTCACCACAGGTAATACCACACCTGCAGTACTCGCAGAGCAACAACTACGCGCCGATATCGCTCTGGTGCGTCTAGCCACGCCTGCCAACCTCACCACAGGTAATACCACACCCACAGTACTCGCAGAACAACAACTACGTGCACGATATCGCTCTGGTGCGTCTAGCCACGCCTGCCAACCTCACCACAGGTAATACCACACCCACAGTACTCGCAGAACAACAACTACGTGCACGATATCGCTCTGGTGCGTCTAGTTACGCCTGCCAACCTCACCACAGGTAATACCACACCCGCAGTACTCGCAGAGCAACAACTACGTGCACGATATCACTCTGGTGCATCTAGCCACGCCTGCCAACCTCACCACAGGTAATACCACACCCGCAGTACTCGCAGAGCAACAACTACGTGCATGTTATCGCTCTGGTGCGTCTAGCCACGCCTGCCAACCTCACCACAGGTAATACCACACCCGCAGTACTCGCAGAGCAACAACTACGCGCACGATATCGCTCTGGTGCGTCTATAGCCACGCCTGCCAACCTCACCACAAGTAACACCTCTGTTATACTGGCCACGCATTAAAAAGGAAGCTGTACTTATTTATTCTCTGAAGAGACGGTGGCTCCACGACTCACGACGAGGTATGTTTCATTCAACTTCGGGAATGCTTCCCTGAATAACAACAACATTAAGAATAAAAATGATGCTTAAAAATAAAAACAGACCAACGTTACACGCATAGAACAATTTCTTCAATGAGACTTGAACTCAGGTGGATTTACTTTTGGAAGGCTTCAAAAAACACGGGGATATACTTCTAACTGCTTCTAACACTTATCATAAGACCTATTACTCTGATATTCTTAAGGTCCTAACGGGTTTTATAATAAATAATAGTCGGGTTATGTATATTTTGTATCTCACTATGGACCTCCTCCGCTTGTCCCAGGAATAATACATATATTTATTTATAGGTATATTTCAGTAGTTTATAAATCAAGATCTTTAGTCGCACTGATACGAGAAACTAGCGAGACTTTCATACTAAGTAAAGAGTGTTGCTGTACCTCTAGTAAAATGTTATGTGACAGGAAGTCCCGTTGTATTTCGGTGACGTCAAACTGTCAGTGAGGATAAGACTAGAGCCACGTTTCAAGTAGATTCATTGGAAAGTCCTATGGGCACGAGCATTGACTCCTCATTGAGAAATTAAATTAATCTAATTTAACAACAAACATTTTAAATTTCTAATTCAAATTTGAAGCATTAGTTTCTAGACTGTCTTGACGACGAGTAAACCTTGTTCAGAACATTTGATTAGATAATCCTGAGTCGGTCGCCCTAAGGTTCGATGTTGTCGAGTATCCACTTCATGTAATGGCCGACGCGTGTGTAAACGGCCGGGATGCCTGGGGTCCCACAGAATCGATATCCGTAGGACACGACGCCATATTGGACCATGCTGAAACAACACATCTCTTATCAGTAACACTGAAACGTAACAATAACATAGTTATGGTGCAGATATAGACTACACGTTTCAATATTTATTTGTTTGGCAATAGAACAATCTAATGTTTCTAAATTATAAGGATCCAGAGTTGGAAAAATTTGAAATGTGTTTCAAACGTCAGTGTGGCCCAGAGTAACTTTGCCAGTTGTAAGAGGCGACAGATGTTGTCCTATTCTTTTTTTTCTACTTTTAACCCTTTTAAATAGTCCACCTAACCACCTACTTATCGCTTTCGTATGATCAACCTCTCTCTCCCTCCCTCCCTCCCTCCCATCATCTTCTGACCTTAGGTTGAGTATGTCAATATAAAACTAGTACGAATATCATGAACATTAGATTAAATAACAAAAGACCCAAAATGGAACCTTGAGGTACTCCTGATGACATTTTCTGTTGTTTATTTCCCGCATCCATTACAACTGTTTGTGTATGTTCCCTGAGCTAAATTGTTCAACTAGTTAATTTATGAAGAAGACTGATGGCTGACATGCTCGATCGACTGCTACGTGATGGTTTATTTTCTTGTGATGAAGCTTTCCAAAACATCGGGAAGAATCATGCAAGTCGTCATAATAAATAGTATGGAATTACAATGAATGAGAGTTGTGTTTACCTTCCCTCCGATCTGACTATCCCGTAGGTCTTGAGTGGACCCCCGCTGTCACCACTGCACGAGTCCTGTTTCAGACTAGACCCTCCCGCGCACAGCTGCCTTCCGGTGATGGTGAGGTTGTAGTCATTGAACACAGCTTGGCAGTCTGCGGTTGACACCACTGGTACGCTGACCTTCAGCAATACAGAACTGGCGACGCCTGGTATTGCACACGAAGAAATACAACATTCAGCACAGATAAGAACTTCACTTGATCTGTGACTTTAGATTCTTAGCCACCTATAATCAATGGTTATACGGGTAATACACAGTCTGGTCTAATGTCTCCATTATTTCACACAGTGTACATATAGGCTAAAGTTAGTCCATAGCAACATTGTGAATGCTTACGAGTTATGTCAGAGATTAGTGAGTCGGAGCCAATCAGCGGATGGCTTTTTCAAAAACTGATACTTAGTTGGCCAATGCCTCCCTCATCTATGGATTTAGCATTTACAAGGTTGCTGTGGAACTACTTTAGCAATTTGGTTGTACCTGTTTCAGTTAGGCCCCAACCAGCAACAATTAATTTCTTTGTATCGAAATTCTTGTTCTGCTCAGCTGCACCTACGGGAAGGCATATTGGCTCGATTGTGTCTGAAACAAAATGAATGGGACATTTTAAAAGAAACAAGTATATTTTCCATGGCGAGCCGACTAAAAATAATGTTTGGACTTTGCATACATTTTATGAAGTCAGAAATCACATAGCAAAACATTCTGAATTGTGATAATGAAGTGCAGAATAGAAAGACCAATCAAAATATCTTTCTCCACTAAGACTCGAAACCAGATCTAAGGGCTTTCAGATGGCCAGTGAAAATAACAGTTTTCAATCGTCACCCACAATAAAAAAAACGTTCCATTCCAATCCCAACAAAATAGAAGGAATCAATAAATCGCTTGAATCGCAAAATGCGGTTCTCACTATACCCTTTTACCACTTAAATCAAATTAACCTAACTGGATCTGCTACTTGTCCTTGACACCATATCTCCCTGCCCGACGTCATGGCCTTCCGCATATTGTCACTCCACTCAACAAAAAAACAATCAAAGTATTCGAATTCGAATAGTTATAGTTTGGGCCAACCATACCCGACACCTACTTTTATCGACGTCCGCCGGCACCGCCAATCGAATGAGACCAATGTCGTCTCTCAGAGCAGTGGCGGAATATCCTGGATGTTGCACAAAACTCTCGACGTTTATGTCTTGTGGTGGAGGCGCACAGACTCGGACATCCGCCACCAGTTCACAGTCTTGAGCGGTGGAGGTGTCGTGCTCGCCCAGACGCACGCTCACTCTGGTGTCAAACAATACAAGCAAGACATGAACACATACTCGGACATCCGCCACCAGTTCGCAGTCTTGCGCGGTGGAGGTGTCGTGCTCGCCCAGACGCACGCTCACTCTGGTGGCAAACAATACAAGCAAGACATGAACACATACTCGGACATCCGCCACCAGTTCGCAGTCTTGCGCGGTGGAGGTGTCGTGCTCGCCCAGACGCACGCTCACTCTGGTGGCAAACAATACAAGCAAGACATGAACACATACTCGGACATCCGCCACCAGTTCGCAGTCTTGCGCGGTTGGTATGTCGTGCTCGCCCAGACGCGCGCTCACTCTGGTGGCAAACAATACAAGCAAGACATGAACACATACTCGGACATCCGCCACCAGTTCACAGTCTTGCGCGGTGGAGGTGTCGTGCTCGCCCAGACGCGCGCTCACTCTGGTGGTAAACAATACAAGCAAGACATGAACACATACTCGGACATCCGCCACCAGTTCACAGTCTTGAGCGGTGGAGGTGTCGTGCTCGCCCAGACGCACGCTCACTCTGGTGGCAAACAATACAAGCAAGACATGAACACATACTCGGACATCCGCCACCAGTTCGCAGTCTTGCGCGGTTGGTATGTCGTGCTCGCCCAGACGCGCGCTCACTCTGGTGGTAAACAATACAAGCAAGACATGAACACATACTCGGACATCCGCCACCAGTTCACAGTCTTGAGCGGTGGAGGTGTCGTGCTCGCCCAGACGCACGCTCACTCTGGTGGCAAACAATACAAGCAAGACATGAACACATACTCGGACATCCGCCACCAGTTCGCAGTCTTGCGCGGTTGGTATGTCGTGCTCGCCCAGACGCGCGCTCACTCTGGTGGCAAACAATACAAGCAAGACATGAACACATACTCGGACATCCGCCACCAGTTCACAGTCTTGCGCGGTGGAGGTGTCGTGCTCGCCCAGACGCGCGCTCACTCTGGTGGTAAACAATCCAAGCAAGACATGAACACATACTCGGACATCCGCCACCAGTTCGCAGTCTTGCGCGGTGGAGGTGTCGTGCTCTCCCAGACGCACGCTCAGTCTGGTGGCAAACAATACAAGCAAATAGCAACATGGCATCATAGCAGTTAAGACGTTTATTTTTAAGAATATTATAAAACACTGTTAAACATCACTCAGACTTGCATCGTTATACTACAATACTATACGGCTACTAATTCATTTACCTGATCCGAGTTGAATTGTCACTAGCTCTCTTTCTGTCTCTCAGAAAGAAGAGTGATAGAGGACAACTTATCTTGTAACTTGGATCAGATAAACGTAAACTTGCCTTTAATAGAGCGTAATCAATGTATACTTACAGGCTAAGCTTGGTTGTGTTCGAAATACAATGTGCTGCAGTCAATACATAACGCCTGTTTATCAACGACCCACCACATTTGAAACTTTCTGTCGTTCCTTTAAACAAAAATAAACATTTAACTGTAAGATACAATATTTTATGTCAATCTTTTAATTATCACAAATCTCTTACTAAACAATTAAACATTGTCAGTTATGAGGCTTCCAGGCAATGAGACACGGTGCTAATTGTGTTAATGCTTAATGTACTGCACTGACAGTAAGTTATGCGTAATGCTTGGTTACCAAACACGGTGGTAAGTTGCCTATTGCACTAAATTTAGTGTGGATCAGAAACCTGGTCTTCGTTAAAAATACTTTCATTTTTAATGTAGCCTTTTCATACAAATGTACGTGATACTTAATTTTGTCTCCCATCTGGGGGAGAATTTCCAATAGTTTGATTTTGCTGGTCAAAAGAGCTGACTAAATAACGTCCATCCTTTCACCACCACCCAGAGCAGAGACTACTTTTCCTCCTATATTGTCCCTTTATTGCAATTCCTTCCCCGACGTCATATGACCAAACTGTTGAGAACGTCTAGAAATAATCGGACACACAACAAAAATCACATTTATTTTAAGCCCCTTACTTTAAATACATAATTAGCGGTCGAACGGAAAGTCCGATCACCTTGAAATTTGGAACATCCACAAGCCTCGATGTGGATTGAAGGTGTATAGTATTGCGGCAAAATCGTTTTAACAGTTACCAAGTTTCACCATAATTACTGTAAAATATTTTTTCTGAAAGAAAATGGCGGCAAAATGTTGTAATAGCCATATTTTTGTAAATATTTGTCCAAACACGAATATGTTCATTGTATGGCGATCTGATAAGTATTGGCAAAGTAACACAAAAGTTACTCGAAAATATTTCTCTGAAACACAGTAACGGCAAAATAAGAGGTAGCTATCTATATTATAATAAATTTTCGGCCGGTCACGAGTATACTAATTGAAACGCGATAATTACATTTCTATTGCTGTCAATAACTGTTAGTAACGGTGGCGGACCATGTAAAAAACACTAGACGGAATGACAACGAAAATTCTTAGCAACGCACATTGCACTGCATTCAACAATGTTGAAAGAATAAAAGCTATGGAAATTAGAAAAAAATTTGTAATGCGCATTCTTCAATTGTTGTTAATTGTCGTTATTTTTTTAGCTCTGAGAACTTTTCGCCACAAAGTTCGTAGATATGGACGAGCTCGCTTTTCAACGCGTCATACAGAGCGTAATATAAGAATCAAAATAAACTCTAGCCCCTGAATTTGGACGTGGTCTTACAAAACAAAAACATTGCACTTACTTTGACCGTTCCTGGACCGATATTTGAGCATCACCATCCAAGGCATTTCGAAGACTCCGGTAATGTTACCATTAGTGATTCGCTCCGCTGAAGTCTGACCGCACAAGTCAGGGTTGATAAGGTCAACGTTTCGGTGGTTCGAAACGTCTATTGGGGTATTCGTTTCTGGTTGGACTCGAGTGACGACCGTGGTTGGGATGGCTTCATCACGGCAGCATACGAGAGGTTGTCGATTCTGTAACAGTGTAGGCTCGTTCGTTGGCAGTGCTCTACGTACACGAATCTACTCCGACCTCCGTCTGGGCCCGGAGGTAGAACCAGGGTAGCTCTGCCTATCGCAAGAAGCGGCAAATAGGCTTACATCATAATATGGGCTAACGGCTGGTTATGCCGATTAACGTGAAATAATTTCAGCCGATCGAGAACCTCGATCGAGAACCTCGCGCGAGAAGCTCGCTACGAGTACAGTTGCTCTTGATAACATGGCACCCGCCGGCAGCCCGATACACGGTCGAGCCAGCTCGCGCGAGCTCGAAATGTGTCCAACTTGTTCAACTTCCTAGCGAGTCACGTTAGTGGTCCCCAATCAAAACTCGTTATTTTAACGAGTGTGCATTGACAGATGAGAATCTTTTATCTTATCCTATTATTGTCTATTATTAAAATTATTATTATCTATTATTCTTCTATCGTGTATCGGAGACAGTAACAAGCTCGCGCGAGCTAACTCAGCGAGACCCTCAACCGTCTGAAACGGCTTTAACACAACTCAAATAAGGAAAAGAGAAAAAAGGAATGTCTGCAACAGACAATAATATTTTGTCATTTGATTGGGAAACGCTTTGTTTGACTTCAGTAAAACTTAAACGAACATTGTACCCAACTTAATTGTTATGGATTTTCTATGGCCAAAGTGCAGGTATTTCCTTACTATGTGATGCTTTGCTTAGGCTGGGCAATGAGATAGTCAACTGCTGACCTAGAACCCATAGATAAGTGCACGTATTTCCTTACTATGTGATGCTTTGCTTAGGCTGGGCAATACTGAGATAGTCAACTGCTGACCTAGAGCCCATAGATAAGTGCACGTATTTCCTTACTGTGATGCTTTGCTTATAGGCTGGGCAATACTGAGATAGTCAACTGCTGACCTAGAGCTCATAGATAAGTGCACGTATTTCCTTACTATGTGATGCTTTGCTTAGGCTGGGCAATACTGAGATAGTCAACTGCTGACCTAGAGCCCATAGATAAGTGCACGTATTTCCTTACTATGTGATGCTTTGCTTAGGCTGGGCAATACTGAGATAGTCAACAGCTGACCTAGAGCCCATAGATAAGTGCACGTATTTCCTTACTATGTGATGCTTTGCTTAGGCTGGGCAATACTGAGATAGTCAACTGCAGACCTAGAGCCCATAGATAAGTGTACGTATTTCCTTACTATGTGATGCTTTGCTTATAGGCTGGGCAATACTGAGATAGTCAACTGCTGACCTAGAGCCCATAGATAAGTGCACGTATTTCCTTACTATGTGATGCTTTGCTTAGGCTGGGCAATACTGAGATTGTCAACTGCTGACCTAGAGCCCATAGATAAGTGCACGTATTTCCTTACTATGTGATGCTTTGCTTAGGCTGGGCAATACTGAGATAGTCAACTGCTGACCTAGAGCCCATAGATAAGTGTACGTATTTCCTTACTATGTGATGCTTTGCTTAGGCTGGGCAATACTGAGATAGTCAACTGCTGACCTAGAGCCCATAGATAAGTGTACGTATTTCCTTACTATGTGATGCTTTGCTTAGGCTGGGCAATACTGAGATAGTCAACTGCTGACCTAGAGCCCATAGATAATGGTGAATTCACGACCTTGCGTTGCGCTACGCAACTTTGAACTTCGAAGTCCTAGCAACCAATCATGAGCATCATCAGTGCGCGACTGTGCGATGCTGCAAACATTGTTCTAGTTCAACTTTCCAACGCAATAACGCAAAGCAAAGCCTTCTTGATCCTCGCGGCATGTATGATCCGGGATACTCGGTTTAAAGCACAGCCTTCTCGAACGTCGGTTCAATCCAAGGTCCGTAAATCCCCTGGCGGGGACTCGTCAAACTCCCAAGTTTTTACATTGAGGTTTACCAAACCTCCGCCAGGAGATCGACGGATCTTGAGTTCAATCCACGCAAGGTCCACTTGATCGGAGATCAAGTAGACCTTGAATCCGCGGTTTGACCTGTCGAGAAGGCTGTAGTTTAAAGCAAGGTCGTGAACAGATGATGAAGTCAACGCAATGCAACGCAACAAAGTCCAACGCTCAGCGCAACGCAACGCAAGGTCGTGAATTCACCATTAAGGCCTACGCACAATTGGCATAGCGCAAGCGTAACGGAACGTAAGCGCAGCGCAAGAAATATGAACCAATGTTATCACATGGCCTCGTCTCCAACTGACACAAGAGCGCATGGCGCAGCATAACGGAGCGCAAGAGTTGGTTATATTTTATATTTTTGCGTTGTGCTTGTGCGCGACATAACGATCGACCAATAGGAATCTTGTTCCAACCAGACAGCTGTGGCCTCGTCATACTCACTCAGTCAAATTAGTAATTGTTTTTAGTATATTATTACGTGACTTTCGTTTGTATCAGACTATAGAGCCCTGTACCGTCACTATAGCCTTCAATTTCAATAAATAAAATAAATGAACAACAGATGTTACCTACTCATTCTCAAGTGTGCACTGTATCAACATTATATAAGATGAAACTGTTTTACAAGACTTTGACTAGGCCTATCGCGGATGGAATTTGTTGAATGCGAGGTAGGCCAAGGCCTAGAATAAAACGGATACAATATAGGCAAGCCGTTAATTATAACTATATACGTCTTGTTTTATGCCTGTGAATGCAGGCCAACCCTAGACCGATGATAACAAATGGCAACATTGAATTTGTAGTCTGTCTCTAACCTCAAACCATGGCGAGTGCAGACGACTAGACAGCCAAAACTTGCGTTGCGCTGTGGTTGTGTTACGTGAATTGTGCGTTGGCATCGGCCTTACGTTGAGCTTGCGTTGTGTTTATGCTTGCGCTATGCCAATTGTGCGCAGGGCTTTAGTGTACGTATTTCCTTACTATGTGCATGATGCTTTGCTTAGGCTGGGCAACACTGAGATAGTCAACTGCTGACCTAGAGCCCATAGATAAGTGCACGTATTTCCTTACTATGTAATGCTTTGCTTAGGCTGGGCAATGAGATAGTCAACTGCTGACCTACAGCCCATAGATAAGTGTACGTATTTCCTTACTATGTGATGCTTTGCTTAGGCTGGGCAACACTGAGATAGTCAACTGCTGACCTAGAGCCCATAGATAAGTGTACGTATTTCCTTACTATGTGATGCTTTGCTTAGGCTGGGCAATACTGAGATAGTCAACTGCTGACCTAGAGCCCATAGATAAGTGTACGTATTTCCTTACTATGTGATGCTTTGCTTAGGCTGGGCAACACTGAGATAGTCAACTGCTGACCTAGAGCCCATAGATAAGTGTACGTATTTCCTTACTATGTGATGCTTTGCTTAGGCTGGGCAATACTGAGATAGTCAACTGCTGACCTACAGCCCATAGATAAGTGTACGTATTTCCTTACTATTTGATGCTTTGCTTAGGCTGGGCAATACTGAGATAGTCAACTGCTGACCTAGAGCCCATAGATAAGTGCACGTATTTCCTTACTATGTAATGCTTTGCTTAGGCTGGGCAATGAGATAGTCAACTGCTGACCTAAAGCCCATAGATAAGTGTACGTATTTCCTTACTATGTGATGCTTTGCTTAGGCTGGGCAACACTGAGATAGTCAACTGCTGACCTAGAGCCCATAGATAAGTGCACGTATTTCCTTACTATGTGATGCTTTGCTTAGGCTGGGCAATACTGAGATAGTCAACTGCTGACCTAGAGCCCATAGATAAGTGTACGTATTTCCTTACTATGTGATGCTTTGCTTAGGCTGAACAATACTGAGATAGTCAACTGCTGACCTAGAGCCCATAGATAAGTGCACGTATTTCCTTACTATGTGATGCTTTGCTTATAGGCTGGGCAACACTGAGATAGTCAACTGCTGACCTAGAGCCCATAGATAAGTGCACGTATTTCCTTACTATGTGATGCTTTGCTTAGGCTGGGCAATGAGATAGTCAACTGCTGACCTAGAACCCATAGATAAGTTTACGTATTTCCTTACTATGTGATGCTTTGCTTAGGCTGGGCAATGAGATAGTCAACTGCTGACCTAGAGCCCATAGATAAGTGTACGTATTTCCTTACTATGTGATGCTTTGCTTAGGCTGGGCAATGAGATAGTCAACTGCTGACCTGGAACCCATAGATAAGTTTACGTATTTCCTTACTATGTGATGCTTTGCTTAGGCTGGGCAATACTGAGAGTCAACTGCTGACCTAGAGCCCATAAATAAGTGTACGTATTTCCTTACTATGTGATGCTTTGCTTAGGCTGGGCAATACTGAGATAGTCAACTGCTGACCTAGAGCCTATAGATAAGTTTACGTATTTCCTTACTATGTGATGCTTTGCTTAGGCTGGGCAACACTGAGATAGTCAACTGCTGACCTAGAGCCCATAGATAAGTTTACGTATTTCCTTACTATGTGATGCTTTGCTTAGGCTGGGCAATACTGAGATAGTCAACTGCTGACCTAGAGCCCATAAATAAGTGCACGTATTTCCTTACTATGTGATGCTTTGCTTATAGGCTGGGCAACACTGAGATAGTCAACTGCTGACCTAGAGCCCATAGATAAGTGCACGTATTTCCTTACTATGTGATGCTTTGCTTAGGCTGGGCAATACTGAGATAGTCAACTGCTGACCTAGAGCCCATAGATAAGTGCACGTATTTCCTTACTATGTGATGCTTTGCTTAGGCTGGGCAATACTGAGATAGTCAACTGCAGACCTAGAGCCCATAGATAAGTGTACGTATTTCCTTACTATGTGATTCTTTGCTTAGGCTGGGCAATACTGAGATAGTCAACTGCTGACCTAGAGCCCATAGATAATTGCACTTATTTCCTTACTATGTGATGCTTTGCTTAGGCTGGGCAATACTGAGATAGTCAACTGCAGACCTAGAGCCCATAGATAAGTGTACGTATTTCCCTACTATGTGATACTTTGCTTAGGCTGGGCAATACTGAGATAGTCAACTGCTGACCTAGAGCCCATAGATAAGTGTACGTATTTCCTTACTATGTGATGCTTTGCTTAGGCTGGGCAATACTGAGATAGTCAACTGCTGACCTAGTGCCCATAGATAAGTGCACGTATTTCCTTACTATGTGATGCTTTGCTTAGGCTGGGCAATACTGAGATAGTCAACTGCTGACCTAGAGCCCATAGATATAGGCTGGACGCCGTAGGAAAGAAAGTTGTGTCGTCACGGATGATGTAATAGCAAGTGACCTCACACCTTGTAATACTAACTTAAATGTAGACTACTACTCATTGCCTTACCAGAAGTAAACATGTATTGTTATTTCATAGGTTGGTGGACATGGGCCCTGGATTAAATGCTATTTTTCTCCCTCTTGGTATGTGTTTGCGGTTTAATTATGCAGGAATAAACTTTAGTTTCTTATTATCTAATTTATTATATTCACTTATAAATTAACAACTACTTAATTATGTTTGGGAAAATTCAAAGTAGTTCCGTCCCATCATGCTAGGCATGAAGGTATGAAGAAGGAACATCTACGGACGACCTACCTTTGTCATTTGCTTTGTCTGTCTGCATATTGTCGTACCCTAAAGGCACAGGGAACGCATATGACCACTCTGAAAGATCCCGAGTAATGTTTTCAGTGTCAATGTTTCTTGATATCGGTAATAAATTTTCATAAATAATATTACAGGGTAAATCAGCCGAACACGGGCGTCACAGTTATAGAAAAAACGCCGCCATGTTATTCCCGCGTGAACTCAACTCCTGTCAAACACGAAACGGCAATAAAAACAACAGACCATCAAATGACAAAGAAATACATCAAGTATCCTAGCAACACACAGAAGTCAAAGCTTTCTTGATGGTAGTAATTTTAAGTCACGGCCTACCAAAGCTACTATTTTCTAACACCGCCTTGCCAATCAGTGTATTATCTCTCTGACAGGTTTAGTGCGCGGATGAGCACTGCGTAAACGTCCACATATCACTACGCCGGCCAGAGTAATTAGTTATGACGACACAACTTTCTTTCCTACGGCGTCCGGACTATAAGTGCACGTATTTCCTTACTATGTGCATGATGCTTTGCTTATAGGCTGGGCAATACTGAGATAGTCAACTGCTGACCTACAGCCCATAGATAAGAGTACGTATTTCCCTACTATGTGATACTTTGCTTAGGCTGGGCAATACTGAGATAGTCAACTGCTGACCTACAGCCCATAGATAAGAGTACGTATTTCCCTACTATGTGATACTTTGCTTAGGCTGGGCAATACTGAGATAGTCAACTGCTGACCTACAGCCCATAGATAAGAGTACGTATTTCCCTACTATGTGATACTTTGCTTAGGCTGGGCAATACTGAGATGGTCAACTGCTGACCTAGGCCATAGATAAGTGTACGTATTTCCCTACTATGTGATGTAGGGTTACCGTTAGTTAGAGCAGATTGGAGGGTTCAAAAGCTTGTGTAACAGCTTCGTGCTTCTCATATCAACTGTTCGGCAGTGATCACGGCCTTTCGGATGGGACGTAAAGCCGATGGTCTCCTTGGTACTTTTCGACCGGAAGCTACGTGCACAGCTGGTACCAGGCTTCCCCCCCCCCCCCCCCAGCCCTTCCTCATCACCATTTATCAATCGTCAGGTTGAAGAGAGCATATGTGGCCTTCACTGGCCTTCAATTTCAATAAAATAAATTAAATAATATATTGTTCCACCCCACTTCCAATAAAAACGTGGCCAAAATATACAAAATTAGCATTTCTAACTTTCCTTCCAGGGGGGTGAGTCTCGACTTCCTCGCGGAAACGAAACTTTCGACAGGCTGGAGTCTGATCATGGAGTTATAAGTTGAGAAGGAGGTCTAGGTGCGCAGTAGAATGCGTACGAGATAGCTCCGTGCAGACACCGCGGGACGGCAGCCATTTTAGTTGTTTAATTCGACTGTGACCCGCGAAGTAAGCCGTGAAATAGTGCAGAGCGATTGGAACAAGAGTAAAATAAACGGAAATTATTAAGGAAAACGTTAGGCCTATCACAAGTGTAAAAAAATGAGTAGTACACCTTCACGAGGAAGGCCTAGAAGTGGTGGGCCTACGCTTAGGCCTACCAAGGTTCTTGAACAGGTCCAATCCCAGAATGGTTTATCTGAAAACAAGGCACATTCCTGATCATCCCTCAAAAACGTAAATCCACTTGGACATTTGCTAAAGGAAACGGCAATCACACAAAGTTACAACTATTCTATCTAGGCCTAGCTAGGCCCTACATAGGCAAGAGTTAGCCCTAGGCCTATAAAGTGAAGGCGATTTTGGAGAGGTTATGTTGACAACATGTATCGCCCACTTTTAATGAACTGTACGACTGGGCGTAGAACCATGGTAGAATAAGGCCTATGGTTTATTTTCAATAGGCCTAGATTTACTGAAAAGTATGTATTAATAGTCGTACCTTAAGCTTAATTACAGTTCAATGGTTTTAAACAGGCTACTTCTTAAGCCTAGGCCCTACACTAGCCTGACAGTAGGGCAGTATCAGGACTTCATTAATTTTTATTATGTATTTTTCTAAGCAAATCGATACAAATTCTTACTCGACAAAATGATAAGGTACCAGCAGAGTAATTGTGTACACTTACCTCAATTTATATGTACGTTCATACGTATTTAACTTCTTATAATGTCGAGCTTCGTAGCCTGCAATACTCAGGGTGCGTCTCAAATCGAATCTGACCTGCTACCAACTAGCCTGCTACCAACTAGCCTGCTAGCCTACTCACCACTAGCCTGCTATCACATTTGGACATGTCTACTTTATCGGCGACTTATCTAGGCCGCCTGAAAGCATGGTTATGTGAGGTTAGGAAACCAAACATATGAAATAGGCTATGTATATATACATGTATCCATTAGGTAAGATACTATCCCACCAGCTTTGATCATTAAGTAATTAATAAGTCAAAATTATCAATTACGTACACACATAATATAATCAGCAATAGCCATCGCATTAACACAATCTTCCGCCATTTTGCTTTAGCAGGTGAAGTAGGCTCGCTAGCGACCACTTTCGGCAACTACGCTCGGGTGCTAGCCTACTAGCCAACTAGTGACATTTGGACACCAACTACGTGACGTCACTTCCTGCAGATGAGTAGGCGAAGCAGGCCAAGTAGGCCAAAAAGTCGATTTGAGACGCACCCTCACTATGTCTGAAAGTAAACAACTAAAATGGCGTCACTGTCAAAGTACCGGAAGTGACCACATTATGATCGCGCTCTTCCATTCAAGTTAGACCTCCTTCCCAACTTATAACTCCATGGTCTGATCTTGACCAATCGGAACCATGTGGCGCGTTTTAAGTATTTTCCACAGTCTGCTAGCGGTGAATCAGTGAATCATCCAGGTGGCGGTGGATATTATCATTAAAGCATTATCATTTGTTCTGATAAACATGTCAAACGGGCACGACGTTAACAATAAGTAAGCTAATACTTTATTACAACACATTATATTAGGTTCCATACATTATATAGACTAGGCTGTAGTACTACGTTACTAATGTAGGCCTATTAATGTAGGCCTAGGCTTATTGTAGCCTAGCAATGGCCTAAACTAAAAGAGTTGGGCCTAGACCTCGGCTAGACCTAGACCACGTGATCTTCTGACGTCACTTTCGATTGTGGAAAGTAATTCCATCTGCAATTTAACTGTCGGAATTACATCCTACAGACAAAAGTGACGTCAATTCATCACGTGGTGTAGTCCTAGCGTAGACCTAGGTCCAACTTTTTTAGTCTAGGCCATAACTAGGCTACAATAAGCCTAGGCCTACATTAATAGGCCTACATTAGTAACGTAGTACTACAGCCTAGTCTATAATAAGGTATAGATTCTAATATAATGTGTTGTAATAAAGTATTAGCTTATACTTATTGTTAGCTTCGTGCCCGTTTGACATGTTTATCAGAACAAATGATAATGCTTTAATCTGTAATGACAATACCCACCCCACCGCCACCTGGATGATACACTGATTCACAGCAGACTGTGGAAAATACTTACAACGCGCCACATGGTTCCGATTGGTCAAGAATAGATTCCAGCCTGTCGAAAGTTTCGTTTCCGCGAGGAAGTCGAGACTCACCCCCCAGTCACGACTATAGTATTACCATTGAGTTTGTTACACTACAAACTCAATGGTATTACTAAGCCTAGTGCTCGCTATAAACACTGGCAATAATACTCACCAAGGAGCCACACTGTTCGCCACGGAGAAGTCGGATTGTGGAAGCGGGAAGGGGACGGGGTTTCGAATACAATTCGAACAGCCGTGGGCACTGAGAAAGAAGAATGCATGTGCCCCGAAGCGATTCCGTAGTGCGGCACTGGCTGTTTACTTCCGCAGCAACTGCAATACCAACAAAAATATTGCTATTATGATCCAACAACACTCTCTTTGACCCAACGTAAATATTCTGATTAAACAGATATAGCTATATAATTAAAATTAATTAATTTCGGGCATAGTAAGTCAAGAATAGGAATAGAAAATTTCCCTGAATAAAACACAACAGTATAACAATAAAA